>QTSX02005003.1:29684-129053 GCA_014839935.2 Entomophthora muscae | reverse complement strand
CAGTGTGGATAACTTTGACTGAGAATTGGTTGAAGTCTAGTTTCCCCCCTTGAAATTGTACAAGCCTGTCTCTTTTATTCTGACAAACACAGTATTATGAAAAAGCTTGCTCATTTCAATAGGATAGATCTTAAGGCCCACCCCATTCTTATTGAGGGTGATAACAGATGTATCTCAGTTGATGTAGGGATGGTTGTGACAAAGCCAGTCAAGGCCAGCAATTACATTGTGGCTGAGCCCTGACATGATTGGCCCAGAGAGCTTAACCCAGACGTTCCCCATTCTCACAGAGAAGGGTACTGTCTCATGGGTAATTGCCACTCTATGTGAGTTAGCTACTTGTACTGCCTTGAATCTGCTTGGCACGCGGTCTAACTGTTGAGAATCAGCAAACGCCTGGTCAACCATGGTGTTGTCAGCCCTGGTATCCACCAACAGTTTGTGGGTATTCCCACAAAAACAAAAGGCATACGTTAAGTGGGTTACTTTATTGAGAGAGTGGCTTGCTTGAAGTATGGGGTTGTTACTATGAACCTGGAAGACATCAAGGGTTTCAAATTTGTGTACATTGTAGTTGCAGGGGTTCTTGGCAAGCAGGGATTGAGATTGAGGGTCGATTGGGGTTGTAGAACCTCTTGTAGCTACAACCCCCAGGATTTTCCCTTGTCCTGATTTGTGCCTTGCTGTAGTTCCCCCTTGCAGGGGCGTTTGATTCCATTTTCCTGCTGGCGTGACTGGCAGCAGCCCACTGGTTGTGACCACTGCCAGGTGTTGTACAAGGTTGAGGTGGAGCATCATTTGTGCAGCAGAAGCCCATTGAAGCCTGGTTGTTGGCCTCCACAATGGCTTTTTAACAGTCATCAATGGAGGTGCAGCAACCTATAGGGACCCACTTACAGATATGGGGCTTTAGCCCATTGACTATTAGAGTCAGAAGCATAGCATTTCCGTTGGTCACAGCTTTGGGGGCGGCAGCAAGGTATTTGGGAACAGAGCTAGTCTGCTTAGCTGCCAGAAGGGGAGTTCCCACCACAATAGGCGAGAAGGTTTTGCTGTAGCAGGACTTTGCGGCGTCCCTGAATGATGCCCAGGTGACCTCAATTTCTTGGCTGGCCCAGTTAGTAAACCACACAGCAGCAGGCCTGTGAGGCACCTGGATGCTATGGCAACCCACATGGGCTCAGGAACTTGACAGATACCAAGTCAGGTTTTGGTGGAGTGAAGCCAACTGAAAATTTTGGTCCCTTTGACCCCACCTGCAAAAGATTCCAGCTGAAGGTTGAGCATGCGTTGCAAAAAGGTCCAAATTAGGCAGAGTGACGCTGGCGTCACAGTGTCCCAGGCAGAAAAAATTATACACACTTGTAAGGACTAGCTGGTCTTGGTAAATAACATACCTGTTGGGGATTTCCCCCTCAGGATTGGCAGGAAGGTCTCTTGATGGGGTGTAGCCATACAGCCTGTACTCTGTCCTTTCCTGGGGGAATTTTTTCTTTTAGGCAGGTTGTAAACCTACTGCTGCTACCACTGTTGCAACTGAACCAATGAGGATTCAGTATTTGAATTGGGGAAAACAACAGTTCAATAGAAAGGACAGTAATATAAGAATAAGGTATTGTTTATTGCCAGATAGTGCAATTAATATACAATATGAGAAAACCACTGGGCCACAAGGGGGTGGCATGGTGGCACGCACCATGTAAAGATTGAAGCCAAGGAATAACTTGTGCTGGATTAGTAGGTCAAATTGGCAGTGCTCCTAATTAAGAAAAAGTACCCACAGTTTAATATTGCCACCATATTGATTCATGTTGTTAGATACATCAAGGGGCAACTCATTGAGCGCCCCCTGTGTATTGTAAGATACATTGACAGGCAAGTCTGGAAACTTGGTTTCAATACTAGGATCACATATCTGAGTTGCAAGAGTAACCAGATCAGCACACACCTCATGACTGACATGGTTTTCATGGATTATATGTGGCTTACCCTCAGATTATAAAAACCTGCTCCTTTATATTTACTAGCAATCTTATTATACTTAATTTACCTTTTTGTTTTGCATCTTATACTTTCCAGAATATATAACCTCAACCCTGTACTACTTTTTCTTTCTCTTTTAAGCAACTTAAATGCTAGTTCTGGTTATTTTTATGGGAGAGTGCTGTAAATTGCCTTTTTGATGCTATTTCAATATAGCCTAAAAATTGCAATACTTGCAAAAACCTGTTTAGGCTTGTTTGACTTCAACAGTTTCCCATTTCCATAAACAGGTTTACTGTAATCTCCACAAATTCTAGACTTTATTTCCTTAGTCATTCTGATCCTGGTACTGTTTCAAACCCAAATAGTCCCTATCTACCTAGTGAACAATCCTTGCTCCCAGCTTACTATATAATTAGAGTTCTCACTCTAAATAAAGACAATTTTATCAACATTTGTGTTGACTTTTATAAGTTTTAATCTTATCATTTCCTTTTTCCAAAAGTAAATCTCTCTTTAATATTTCCAGTAAATTAATGCATGTCCCCTTAATTTTTCCCTGAAGGCTAACCTAAGGCTAGCTTTGAACCTTAAATCTTTTTAGTAAAGATTCCTGCCGTATTCTTGAATATTCTCCAAGAACAAAACAAAGCAGTGTGATTTACAGTTGTCTAAGATAAAAGCCATAAGGTGAAGTAGTTTATAGCAGTTATAATGTACATCTTGTTCAACCTGTCTATGAACAGGGCTCCTCTAATGTCAATAATCCATTGTTTTAAGGGTTCAATGGCCTTGATAGGTAGCTCATATTTTGGCAGTGAAAGACTTAAAAGAACTTTCTCATACATGGCACATACTTTTAGAAGGTCCACAATGGAATGACACATGTTAGTTACCAAAACTTTTGTTTGTGAGTTTAAACAGGCTACATCCATGTGTATGTCCTAATTTACGGTGATAGTGCAGAATGATCTCCTCTTTTTATTGTAGGGATTTACAGTGTTTAATCTCCTGCCTCTGCCCTTTGGAAGATTCTTGATTCATCTATCACATAATGGCTCTTGTTACTCTTGAGTTCTAAGATGATGGAAGAGTTTAAGCCTTAATGACATGTGCTCTCAGGACTTGGGTACATTAGATATCAGCCATGGCTTAGCCTGCTGGTCCCTTTGATTGATTTTATTACAGTCACTAAAGATTGTCAGCTGCAAATAACTCCTCTAAAGGCTGATACACAATGTAGCATTGTTAAGGGGAAGGTGCTTTATCCAATCTGCTTGTTGTTAAGTCAGGTGTTACTGGGTGTTGAGTTATTGAAGGGGCTTATATTCTGTGAGGACCCTTGGAGAAAAGGTAGCCTTCTCTAAATAACTGGGCTATTCCTTGACGTAATGAGCAATGGTTGCTAACACCTTGTTGTGAGTTGGGTACCATTGTTTGGTATCAGAAAGCTTTAGAAGCTTTTATAATAAAGAAAAGAAGACCTATCATCTGTTTCTACAGCTAGCACATTCCCTACAGCCCAGTTGAAAATGTCTGTTTATAGCTTGTACTGTCAATCACAGTTTAAAAACTGTAGTAAAGTTACAATGATGAGGTCTGCTCAAGTCTTTCAGGGGCCTAATTCCTGGCCATCAACCAGCTAAATTTCTGTTTAGTGTTTATTAGCTCTGAGAGTGAAGCAATGAACTCCCTAAAATTGGGAATTAACTTATCAACATAAACTAATATACTATAAAATGTTTGAGCCTGGCTCATATCAGTGGGTGGAGGCATGTTTTTAATAGCTTTAGCTCTTGTATGACTGGGGTTGATCCCTGCTGCTGAGATAATGTGGCTAAGGAATAATAATTTATCTAAATTAACTCACATTTAGAAGACTCTTTTTCAGATAGTCTTTTTATAAGACACTTAAGACATATCAAAGATGTTGGGGATTTGTCTCCTGGTACTGACTGAATACAGTCATTTTATCTAGGTGTACCACAAAATAATACTCATGTAAGGTCCTTGAAAGCCTTGTTTCTGATCATAGCAGAGATTGATGATGCATTGGTAGTCCTGAAGCTCATAACCCTGCACCAAAACATTGTTTAGTGTGTTATAAAGGCAGTTTTTGCTTTAATCTGGTGGGAAATCCAGACCTGGCTATACCATGCACTTAAGTCAATCTTATAAAGATTTTGACACTGGTGAATGTATCAAACAGGCTATCAATCAGTGGTACAGGTAAATTTTAAAAATTATCTTTTTAGGATGCAGTAGCCTGTGACTGGAAATATGGAACTGCCTTTCTTGGCTGCAAAAAAAACATCACAGCCCCATACAGAGATAATGATGAGTGGATAAATCTCTTGCTTAGTGCATCCAAAAGGTATTGTTGGAGAGCTATATCCTTCTTGGGTATTAGAAAATATAATACACATGCTTTTGGAAGATTCCCTTGCTGTTATAAAGCATTTAGGAGTCCCTGCAGAAGGGGAATTTGTTCAAGTGTCTCACTGAAACATCCTTGAGCTTGTTGAGTAAATCCTGCAGAAAAAGTGGCTGTGTAATAAGTGGAAAGGTATTACAGGGTTTGGGGTAGATGAATCTGACTGATCATTGGTTGGAATCTAGTCTCCCATTTTAAAATTTAAGACTCTTCTTCTGTGATGCAGACAAAGATAGTGTGTATAGTAGTTTGTTCATCTCTGTTGGTAGACTTGAAAGCCAACACAATTACTCCTGAGAGTAACCACAGAGGTTTCCCAGTTAATTTAGGGGCATTTGTGCTTTAGACAGTCTATATTAGAGTAGTAAAAATAAAATCTGAGCTCAAATAAAATTTTTAGAAATGAATTTCCCAAACTAAAATCAGGACAGGAAAAAGGAAGGTACACTGAGGCTTCAAGCATAAAATCCATGAAAGAAAAGGATAAAATCTCAGTACCAAAAAGAAAGACTGAAACAGCAAATGTAACATGTGGACAAGTAATCAAGAAGAAATGATTATGAAATAAAAAGTACATAATCTGCTGCTTACAGGTGGAGGCCTTTCAACCAGGCCAGGCCAAGAAAGCAGCTGCCATGGCATGGTATGGGGGCTTTTGATCCTAAGGTTGCTTTTATTTAAGGAAAAAATTTGAGTTTTTATTGTTAAGTATGAATAAATATTTGAAAAAGTTCTCAAAGGGGAGGTGAGGGGGACTATAGCTCTACTTGTGAGATGAACCCCAATCTTATTAACTACTGGGAAATATTTTCACTACCAGGTTAGATGTCTTAACTGGCTTTTTAATGATGTCATAACTTGAATATGTGTGGCCAGACAGTCAGCTACCAAGCAATGTGCGGTGATGATGGTGTGTAAACGCAAGTAAATAGTTATCTGGTCAGAATTCCAGTAGATGCAACTTAATTACATTACCCATAATTAGTGCTGCTGCTACCCATTTTTATCAATTACAATAATGAGATTGTTCAAAGATTTTAGAGGATTTGCAATTTTTTCACTTTTCTTTTTTTAGGTGGTCTATACCAGGCAAAACTAATACTATCATGACATAATCCTATGTCTCTCCTTTGGGGAAACATCCTCAGATGAGAAAATTTTCAGGGAGAAGTTCTTGTGAGGAGTGAGAATTTTCATAGAGCAGAGAATTTAACTTCCTTTGGGTTTGGATTATTGGATAAAAGACAAGCTGTTTCTGGGAATTTATTGTGGTATTTAGCAATAGATTCAGGCAGTGACCACAGTCTTTTGCTGATATGCAGGTGTAATCAGCTTTGATATACCCTTTAAAGGCTATTAATTATTGGAGTGATTGTTTATGATAGCAGGAACTGACAATAGCTTCCACCTCATATTCCTGGTCTGCCTCCACCTTGATAGAATCTCAATGGATGGGAGCTGACTCAGTTTACTTTGTGAGAAGCAATTTTGGAAGCACTTGGAAAATCAAAACCAATGGGGGAGGTCTAATTTGTAGGCTGCAAGTCCTAATTTCTGGAGAATATTATATGTACCAATTATTTTGAGTCCAAACTTTCTAGTTGGGACCTAAAGGAAGACATTGTGTGCATTTAACAAGATCAGCAGATCACTGTGGAGAATATTTTTACTTTTCTCCAAAATTATGTACAAGATTGTCCTCAAGTTTATAATGGTGGAAATGTTGCTTGGTGCAAGACTATTGAAACCAATCTCTTATCAAAGGGGTTATATTAGATAACCTTGTGCAAAGCTTAAATAATTCTATGACTATCTCAATAGTTATCTGTTTCTTTATTGACCTCTGCTGCAAATGCAGCTGCCAATATTGCTTATGAAAACTGGTCTACTAAATTTCAAGAATTAAGACATTATGGCAGTGATAATATATAGTATAATAACCTGTTACTCCTACTCCTCCCTCAAGAAGATCATATTCTTAATTGAAGGATATTTATCAGGCTATTTTTCAACTCAAGGCCCCTACCAGATAGCAGGATTTATAGGCTATTTTCTTGCCTACAATGACTCTCATATTAATGTTCTTATAAGACAGATAGAGGGACTGAGAGCTGAGATAGAAATCTTAAATGTATCTGCAGCATACCATGCTTCTTCCTCATCTCTATGTGCAAGTGAAGAATATTTTCCTGGGAAGGAAGACCAGCCTTAAAGTAAGTGTGTCACTTTAATGCCATCTTAATTAAGGATGGTTATATTCTTGTTTATAAGTATGATTATATAAATAAATACTTGTTGGAAATGAGTGAGCTTACAAATAATATTAATGATTACTTCTCCCTGCTTGTATTGTAAAGCCAAGGATTATCTACTCATATTGAAGGCATTTAGGCCAATGCTGTTGTCCAGCATATTTTTTACTTGTGATGCTCTCTAATTAGCTGCTGCCATTAGAGAGACTATTATTTAACATTTAAACACCCTCAATACCTTAGAGGGAAGTGTAAGAAAATTATGGGATCAATATCCCCTGACTGGGAGTGAGGTAGAGTTTACTCCTAAAATCTATATCATCAAAAACAACAAATATCAGTATGTTTATATCAGCTCTTAAAGCTCTAGAATTGACCCTTACTAAAAGCACTTGTTCAAACAATTGTTTGACCCTAAAAAAGCTGAAATTGTAGCCTTCCTAACTATCTACAAGACTTTCATGTGACATGCTTCTGGCAACTTCAAAAGGGAGCATATCTTAACTTACACCCATCCAGCTTGTTAGGAGATTATATTTCCTAAGCTAATCACCATTATTTCTTGGGCTTAAATGAAATTGATGTCAAGTGAAATTTTTTGACAGAGCTTATATTTTAATAAGGATTCATTTATGCATCTTTCCTTCAAACCCAAAAAACTTCTTAAAATTTTCTAATTGCTTCTAGGTTTTGCGCAATAGCTTATCACAGGTTCTAACTGTCAATTAAATAAGCCTACAATTCATGTTTTAATGCCATTAAAGCCAACACTTTCTTGTTTCTGTACTTTAAGGCTAATTATTCTAAGCTGTCTTCTATGAAGGGAATCAAAACTCTCCTTCAAGGTATGCACTTAATGTATATCAGCCCTGTATTCAGTAAATCACTCTTCTCCTCTTCTAGTTGTGATAATTACTCTCCTTGCATTATGAAACTTGATAACACTGATCAACTCAAACAGCAAGGGTGTCATAACTGTGGGATATTTAGACATTGGTCTTAAGTTTTTAAAAGCCCTGATGTAGAAGGAGTGGATCTTAAAAACCAGGTAGGAAAAGCCTAGTCAACTTAGAGGCAGAGACACGCTCTGTTGACAACTATGCTCAGTCTCCCTGTGAGGTTCTTGTCCACCAGTCCCCAAAGTGTGTCCTGTATTGTAGCCAGGGACCAGCTGGAAGAGTTTGCCATTCTCTAGTAAGGGAAAATGTATCTCATAAATATGTATAGGGGTCAAAATGGGCTTTTATTCACTCTCAGAAAGAATATCCCTTTAGAAACCTTCTGGTATATGGCCCAGAGGGTCAAGGAAACAAAATGGATTTGCCAATACTTGGTGTCCTCCAACAATATCTTGGACTTCTTGTACTTGGTCTTGGACTTCTGCACCTTAGGCTTGGACTCCTGCTCCTTAAACTTGGACTTCCGCGCCTTAGAATCAGACTTCTGTGCCACGCCTAGGATCCAGCTCCTTATTCTTGGGCTCCTGCTTTGTTATCTTGGGCTTCAGCTCTCTGTATATCTTTAGTGGCCTTGGCATTCCACTTGTATCAGTCCAATCAAGCTTCTTCTGGTGATCAAAAGGCTTCCAAATACCTCTTGGCAGAAACTCAAAAGGCCTCAGAAAGATCCTGTCAAAGACCCAGAAAGATCCTGTAACTTTCCAGCCAGTCACCTTCTTATAGTGTCCTTTCCCCAACAGTTCTGCCTTCAAAATGGCTTTCTTCAGAAGCTTAAACCATTGCTGCTCACTTTTTCCTATAATAACTTAAACTTACATACTTACTTTCTCAAAAGCTTAAAGTATTAATTCACTATTTCCTCACTTATACTTTAAGCTTTTGGTTTCCAACCAATTATTTTCATCAGAAAACCTGCCAGAACTCAACCAATGAATGCAGAGCGCAGAAATAGACCATTTATGAAGTTCCACTGGGATCCAACTAGGAAAATAATTTCCACAGCTCAAACTTCTCAAAGCAAAAACTCTTTGCGCACCAAAGCGTTAACCGGTCCATTATTCTGGCACCAGTCTTCCCTGCATTCAACCTAAACCCATTTAAATAGTAGAATACTATTTAAACTGTTCTTTCTGGACCTCTTCAACTTTTTCCCCATATACTTACAAATGTTGTAAAATCCAAGGAAAAGTTCCACCAAAACAACTTTGTATCCAGCGCTTAGCAACACACCTTCATCTATCCTAGGAACTTAATAAATAAATATCTTACCCACACTTCTATCCACATTTTTTTCTTGATTTCACTACTAAACCAAGGCAAAAAAGTCTACATTTTCCTATTTTGGCAAATCAATTCATCAAAATCTTGGCTCATTTCTACAGACCACTAGTTCTTCACCATCATCTTCAGGTTCTTCAGCCAGCTCTTTAACCACATCTTTCAGGTCTTCAGCTTAACCAGCAAACAGTCCATCTTAGTTCACAGAACATCTCCTTTCCAGTCTTTAAACAACCTATCAGTCTTCTGGCTACTCCTTTATCATGACCAGCATTTCTGCATCATGATCTTTGAGCCCTTCCACTTATCCTCACCAGGAACCATCTTGGTTCCACCTGCACAATGACACATTTTGGTTCCAAACTTGAATATGAGCCAACAGTTCTTCAACTAGCCTTCTCTGTGATAAAAACAGTTCCTCTCACTAGCCTTTTCTGCTGATTCTGTGAGCTACCTTGGTTCTTTATCTCAGTCCCTGTTACCAGAACCTGCAGACCCAGGCATGAGTCTACATTAAACTGGATTTTGACTGGGCCCCTGTAAGTGGCATTCCACTTAGGCCATCCAATCATAGATTCTCACAGCCTATGACATTGTTTTTTCACTCACCTATGAGATTAAGTCTGGGCTTTCAGTTGCAGAGTAATTAGCTCTACTTCCCAGAGGCCAGATCACACCAAGTTCTGCAGCTTTCTTCCCCAAGCAAACCGCCTTGGTGACACCTCCAAGCAAATCTATACCCTCCAATGCTCACTCTGGGTTCTCCCCAAAAGCTCCCATAGGGCATAAACAAGGACACCCTATCATTCTGTTAGATAGGATTTTTGCTCACAGACCTCCTGTGAGCGTATCAGGGTACGCAGAGCCCTCAGAGCTCTTCCCCTCCCTGGCAGCCTGTGTTACCCGCCAGGGGTCCAAAACCTTCTGCATCTCAAACAGACAAAGTTCCCTGCTAGCTATCTCATTCTTCACTCTTTTGCAGCCACAGTTCCCTGCTAGGAAAAGAACTCTAGCCCACAGCAGCCAATATATTCTGCTGGGTGGAGGCAAAATCAGCCTCTAGTAGTCTTTACACCTACTATCTAGGCCTTACTGTCCCTAGTAGCCAGCATTCCTAATAGGCCTCTACCTGCAACAAACAACAAAACGTTTGCTTGGCCAACATTAGCCCCGCCTGCAAACCACCAAACATGTGGACTGTCACCCTCCCTCTATTGCAACTATCTCATCCACATCTATATCTACTACCTCTCCTTCTACATCCACTTCATTAGCTTCATATATTTTGCACCTTTTTCATTATCTACCCAGCAAATCTGAATCAGATAGATGTGAAGATGATGAACAGGATGTAAATAAATATTGGATGCTAATAGCCCCCAAAACTCTTGTTTTTTCTTACAATCTGTGCTGAAATAAAACAGCTACTATCAAATTGATATCTGAAACTCTATTAATTATGAAATAGTTTCTTGAATTTATCTCAACCAAGGAAAAAGGGCTCCCTATTAGTCAAATCCTCTACTGAAGCTACTGAATTATCAGAAGCTATATTTCACAATGTTCAAGTATCTTTTCTATTAAAAGTGGTAAATATAAAAATCCCATTACTATGTTGTCCTCAAGAGAATTAGGGTAAAACTTAATGCTTCCAAGATCCTATTCAGCCTAATTCCCTATAAAAGAGACAATAATAGAGTTAAATTAGCTATTCTTAGAATAAATATCAAAGCTATATTAAACACAGATTTTCCTGTCAATTTGGTTTCATATAAGTTAATGAATAATTTCAAATTTTCTCCTGATAGCACTATCAACTAGTTATATAGAACATTGGGTTATCTACCTCTTTGACTATTGAAGCCGATTCTGCTCTCCCTCTTTTTTGGGGAAGCTACTTGTGAACTCTCCTGCTGTGATGCTTAACAACAAAAGCTATGATATTTTAATTGTTATTCAATTCTTATAAGAGTAAAATTTAACCCTCAAGATCAAAAATCATTTTCTCTCACTCTTACTATTGTTAAAACAGCAGGCTTACCTGCCAGCAAGGTTCCAAACAAGCGGGTTTGTGACCCTCAATTCAATTACCTGGCCACTTGAAGCCAGACTAGGAAGTCAACTTGAATTAAAAAATTCAAAAATATGAACAGATGATGATCCCTTACAGGGATACCTTGTTTTGGTGCTTGACTCATTACCAGGATCAAGCCACCCCCTTCTTCCATCCAGCTGTGTGATCAACACAATCATATTCCTGTTATCCTTGATTCACATTGACTATATAATCACTATCTCTCAATAAAAATTATTATCTAGATTCTAAATATTTTCCCCTTGTAACTCTGCTAAAACAGCACAGTTACAACATTGGTAGCACAGATAGGTTCTCCATCTTATCTTATCTTGAAAAATTCTGCATGTTGCCTGCAGGCACCGCGGCCAACAAATCCTCAACAGAATTATGTCTGGCCTCCCGCCTGACTGAATCCTGTGCACTCCTGGTGGTGGGATACCCAATGGTTTTGTCCTGTACCAGAACACAGTGATTTCACTACCCACCTTCAGTACCATGTTTGCAAAAGGACTCTTTCAGGCTCCCTCCTCCATTCCGCAACATACCCAACAAAAACGTCATGCCCACCTATTTAACTCAAAGACTTTGAAGCATTGCCTTGGAACCCTTTGCTGGGGTCAACAACAACAATACTGTCACATGGGATCAGTCTTCCTAGAGCAAGCTGGCCCAGATGGAATGTCCACAGCAATTTTAGATTGCAGAAATCTCCATCTGCCTTCCCATGACACTGGCACCTGGTGTGACAAGTGGCACAAGAAACACACCATCAAGAACTAGGATACCTTCAAGCAAGACTCTTGGCAATATTTGTGCTTAAGGATAAAGCACTCATGATTATACGCCAAGTGAAGAACCTTACCCAGACAGGCACTGTGAAGGAACTCACCTGCGCCTACAAGGAACTCCAACTTTGTGCACCATCTGACATGGCCTTTGACACCCCAGCCACACATCTCATGTACTACAACGCCCTCAATTTGCATGTGATGAGACACGTGAACCTGGACCAGGTGACTAACCTGCAGAGCCTGTACTGCAAAGCAGAGAAAGAGGAACATACCTCCAACGCCCTTTATAAGGCACAAACAGGAAAACATGAGAGACCCAAGGACTCCCACACAGTTGGGCGCTAAACTCAATCACCCCCCAGAAACAACAGGAATAACACCAACCATAAACCCACAGGTTCAAATGAACATAGAAGCGGGAACAATGGCTCTTGTGTTCTGAGGCGCGGCACAGACACACAACGGGAAATCCTAACCTTAGGATTGGATTGGTACTAAGTCTTGGTTAGATAACAGAGAAGGCAAAATTGTTTACCTTGCAGCCCTGGAAGAATAATCTCTACTAGTTGCAGCTAGAGAGAGGTGCAGAAGTACAAAAGACACAAAGGAAAAAATTTGAATAGAACTTAAAATTTATTGGGTATAAAGATTGGGAATATATACTGTGTAGCTTTACCACAAAACAGTACATGGACAGTAGGATCACTTGCCACCAGCATTAGTGAGGCAATTCAGGTGCGCAGGATCAGGAAACCAAACATTTGTACTTCCCAAATCATTTTTCTCATTTTGAGAGGCAAAAGCAAAAGTGAGCAATTTGTCCTCAAAATAGCCCACCAAAAGCAAAATCAAAATACAGTGAATAGCGGTATTCACAACAATGGCCAGTCAAATTGTACCCATTTCTGTATCACTGCCACACAAGGCAATCAAGATTAGGGAAAAGCCCAGGGAGAGCATTAAGCAAGCCAAGCTCTCCACACACAACTCCTGACTTGCCCAATGATGAGTACCAACCCAAGGACGTGGACCAATGCCCAATGATCCAACTGCCCTTGGAGCACCCAGTACTGTACACCATTGCCAGGCATACCAATAAACTGATGTCCTATCATTTCTGTTTTTTCAGTTACACAGACTTAGCACTCCTGGATTCAGGTGCAGATTGAACCCAAGTCAACAGCAGCTTTGTGGACAAGTTCAAGATGGCCACTAATCCTTCACAGATTAAAAACGTGGTCCTGGCCAATGAACACCACATTTCTGTGACAAGGGAAACTGCCCCCTTTGCTGTCATATTGAGAGCCTCCACTCCATCATACAAGGTCCTGTAATTGACTTCCCAAAGTTTGATATTGTACTGGGGTTAGAATGGTTACAAAATAACAACCCTCACATAGAATGGGCAACCTCAGTGTAGACCATCAAGTGTGAAGGTGTCAACCACCAGATCTACCCTGACTCAGTGGACAAACTCCTACACAACCACGTCTTTGTGCACATCACAGGGACCCTGGATAAAAAGGAAACCCTGGAGGCAATTGACTGGGACTCCTGCCAGTACAAGATCATACACTTCAAGGATACCCAGGATATCTCCACACCTCAGGACCGCAAAATTGTGGCCCATCATCCAGAAATCTTTAAAGAAGCACTACCTGGACTGCCCCCTGAGAAAAACATCAAACACTCCATCCAACTCAAAGGGGCTGTCCCCAAAGAGCGCCCTATCTACAGGATGACCCCAAACAAAGACAACACTCTACACACCTATCTCAAGGAGGCGTTGGAGAAAGGACTTATCTGCCCCTCACAGTCTCCTTTTGGGGCTGCCGTATCTTTTGTGGCCAAGAAGGACGGTACCTTGCGTCTGGTCACAGACTACTAAGCTCTAAACAAAGTTACCATCAAAATTGTTATTACTACCTTTGATTGACAATCTCTTTGACACCTTGGGAGGAGCCACAGTCTTCTCCAAGATTGACCTAACTGCAGGCTACAATCAGATCTGCATTAAGGAGAAGACATCCCCAAAACATCCTTCTGTACTAAATATGGCTTTTAAAAGTGTGTGGTGCTCAACTTTGGCATGTCAAACACCCCTCCAACCTTTGTGACCTTCATAAACAAAGTATTTGTGCCACACATAGGCAAGCATGACCTAGTCTACCTGGACAACATCATTGTCTATAGCCCCTTGGTGTAACAGCACCACAAGGACCTAGATGCAGTCTTTGCTACCCTGGTACAACACAAACTGTTAGCCAAGCCCTTCAAATGCCTGTTTTTTTTGCAAGCAATTACCCTTCCTGGGACACATAGTCTCAAAGGACGGCATCAAACCTAACAGTCAAAAGATACAGGCTATATGCAAGATGCTGCCACCCAAGGATAAGTCAGAACTCCGCACCTTCTTGGGGATTGTGGCCTATGTGCGCAGCTTCATACCTGACTGTGGCGTTTTGACTGCCCCCTTATCTGCCATAACAGGCGCCAAATATAAGTTTGTGTGGACCTCCCAACGTGACCTCTGTTTTAGACACCTCAAGGAGAAGCTCACAACAGCTCCCATCCTGCAATACCCCAAACGTGACCAGGAATACCAAAGGAAACCAACACCTCAGATGCATCCATTGGGGAGTACTACAAATCAAAAATAACAGTGGTGACTACCTGCCCGTAGCTTATGAATCACAAATATTGACAGATGTAAAGTGTTGATAACCTATCCACAACAAGGAACTGTTGGCTATTTTGCAAGTCTAGTCAAATGGCGCTGTTATTTGGAATGGCAGGAAGAATTCACAGTATTAACCAACCACAAGTTGCTCATATATTTCAAAACCCAAGCAAATCTATCTTGCCGCCAAGCCCTCTGGATGGAGCTCTTGGAGAGGTTCAATATGCTCATACAGTACAAACCTGGACCTGAGCTTGCCATGGCAGATGCCCTCTCACGCCTATATATCCATGCCATGAGAGGGAAAAATGGGCTCAATCCAGACTGGCTTCTCTTAGTACTACAAACAAAAGACAAGGATTTCCCCCCCTGGTACAACCAACATAACAAAGGAAACAGTTATCAAAAACAAACACCTATTTGCTGACGTATATGAGACCCTGCACAGAAAAATGTCTGACAGCACTACCATTCCCTATATCCCCATACACCAGCAGGTAGGCATCATCCTACACTATCACAGAGACCTCAGACACACCAAGAGCCAAAACCTATATAAGTTTCTTTAAGCACAAGGCCCGGTGGCCAACCTTATATTGTGATGTTCAGGAAGTCCTAGACCAATGTGAGGTATGCAAAAAGTTTGCTAAAAGCAAAACCCCTCCAAAGTTAGTCTTCCCATCTGCACACAACTATCCTTCAAAGTATGGGCTCATGACGTCATTGGCCCTATGCCAGGAAAACACAATGATAAGAAATACAGAATCACAACCATAGACTTTGCTACAAGATGGCCAGTAGCCCAAGCAGTCAGGGCGCACACTGGCAATGACGTACAACAATTCATTGGAAAAAAGATAATCAGCAAGTTCAGAAAGCCAGAACTCCTGATAACTGATGGAGGAAAATAATCAACCTCTAAAGCCACCAACACATACCTTGCTAAAAATGGGGTCAAACACACTGTAACAACACCATATCACCCACAGCCCAATGGACGTGTAGAGCGGCTTAATGGCAGCCTTGTACAAGCCTTAGCCAAGCTACCGCTGGGAGACCTGAAGACTGGTATAAGCAGCTACTGACTGCATTACTTGTGTGTCAAACCCAAGTGAAAAGATCCACCAGAAAAAGCCTATTTGAGTTGGTATACAGCACACAGCCAAATATCATTCAAGCATTGACAGGACCCAAACTGGAAATCCTAAATGAAGCCCCCCATGCTCAGACCCTCACGCTATAGAGGCCAACAGCAAACAAACAGAAAAGAAAAAAGAACGCCTGCAAAAAACCTTTGTCCCCATCTGTGATAGACATAAAGTTTGGGACAAAGTTTGGGTCATGAACGTTGATAAAAGAAAACTACAACCCAAGAAATTAGGGCCAGCAATCATTCTAAAGGTAAACAACAATAACACTTACCTTGTGCAAAGACTCAGGAAGCGCAAGCAAGACAAGACCCTACACAATGATTGCCTGAGACCCTGCAAAGCAAGACAAAAATAACAATAAACTGCCCTGCCCGCCACAGAACAACAATTAGTCTAGTATGGCGCCTGGGCTCCTGACAATTTCCCTGAAAACCTACCCAAGAGGAGGCCAACCTTTAGTTGGGGGGTGTCAAAACGGCAGACTCAACCCACCAGCAAGGTTTCAAACAAGCAGGTTTGTGACCCGCAATCCAATTACCCGGCCACTCAAAGCCAGACTAGGAAGTCAACTCAAATTACCAAATCCAACAACATGAACAGATGATGATCCCTTACAGTGGATATCCTGTTTTGGCGCTTGCCTCATTACCAGGATCAAGCCACTCCCTTCATCATCCAGCCGTGTGATCAACACAATCATGTTCCTGTTATCCTTGATTCATATTGACTATATAATCACTATCTCTCAATAAAGATTATTATCTAGCTTCTAAATATTTTCCCCTTGTAACTCTGATAAAACAGCACAGTTACAACACTATATACCATTCCACTCATCTTTGAAGAGCTTATTTTCCTCCTTAATAAAAATTGAAACCTGGATACTAGAATACCCTACTGGGATCTTTTTACTGAAGTTTTGGATGCCCTCCTCAAATCTCAAGTCACTACTGATTTTATTTCCTGCTGATGAAGGTGTGCCTCTTTCAGCTCCCGATGCTTTCTCTATACTGCTAGGATCTCAAGTAATAGTAGACTCAAAGTTTCATATAATCTTCTGGTACAACACACAATCTTGAAAATATCATCTCAAATTATGTTATCTCAAATTTTGCTATCTTGAAAGAAATAGTAGATATGTCATCTCAATTCAAGGTATTGCAACTAAGAAAAATAATATCTAAAAAAGTGATTATATTAGAAGCCCAAAAAATATAAAAATAAAAAAATATTTTTTAAAATTCATAGCCTATATAAAAACTCAGGATTTTAAATCTTAAAATAAAATTTGAGGTGCATTAGAAGCAACAAGTCTGTGTAAAGCCCCAAAATCAAGACTTCCAAAGACAGCTCTTTTAATCTATGATATCTATAAGCTATATTATATGCTATATATTAATGAATAATACAAATATAAAAGGAAAAGAAAATAATTAAAAGAAAAGAAGAGATTTTTTTAATTAAGGATAAAGCTCAAACATTAGTTGAAAGTGCTATAGAGATGACTTGATGATGCTCAAACTTTCTATCCTTAGAATAGCAAACAATGATCATCTTGCAGATCTCAGTATAACTTTTTACTTCCTTTATTTTCTAGAGGGGAACTCCTTGTTATTTATTCCTGTCTTAAACAGGCTGGCAAAGATTACATATTGGATCTTGAGGAGCACCATCATCTTATTAAACTTGGTCTTCTTTATCTGGACCCAAGTTGTTAATTGGCTATGCCCCCCTTCAAGGAAAGAGGTGATCTTTATCAATCTTTTTTAGCCTACTTAAAAAAGTTCCAGGTGATTAAGCACTGCCTTTTCTGATATGATGTACTCTTTTGGATACTATAATTCACTGAGCTTTGAAGTACTCAATGAAGGGCCCAAATTCTGTCTAGTTGACAACAATGTAGGTGTGGTGATAGAGGATGCCATAGAAGACATTAGTTACTCCTTTATCACTAAAAAATGACATCAAAACTTTTAAAGGCGACCTTGGTCTCTTTTTCTCTTCTATCAGAAATAAAAAAATTCCTCTTCCAAAAATCAAGGGTTGGAACAAGATTTGATCCCTGGAAAAACTGGACTGCAGGTCTCCAGCCTTTAGGACCAGGGACCTGCTTTCTCCGGTTTTTTAGGATCAAATCTCTCAAGATTTGACCCACATATTTCCTTAAATACAAAGAGCCTAGTATAATGCTGCCAGAAGTGGCACATACTGAGTATTCCAACCACTCTTCAAATACAGGCAAATAGCTGGTAGGCTAAGTGTTAGGAGATCCTGATTTAATTAGGATTGACTGATCTATCTTCTTATCAAATTAGTTAATTTAAAAATGGAACAAATGCAGCCATAATAGAATTATCTATTCTTAATATTATTATTGAACCACACTGATTGAATTAACAAATTGGGGAAATTAATTGACAGTAGGTTGATTCAGAAAAAAATTCCCTGAATTCAAAATCACTTGAGAATTCTGTATCACAACCACTAGATAAGTGGTTGCACTACTGCCCAAAATTATTGAGTTCCTTTGCTAAAAAAATTGAATATCAAATTAAGGGGTTTCAGCCAATCAACTCAATTAAACCAAGAAAATGGAAGAAAGCTTGTCCAGAACATCTGGATCCTGCAGCTCTATGAAGAGCTTAGCCAATCAAAAACAAAGACACACATGCAAATACAAAAGTTTTTCTTGAAGATGAAGATGCAAGCGCCATGAAAATTACATCATTCCAAGACCCTGGCAAGGTATGAAATCTTAACTCTGGGGGCTGACACTAGTAGCTTGGGGATGATAGGCTAACTAGCAAGTGTTAACAACAACCAGGCAGCAGTCTGATCATAGGGATAACACCCTATAAAAATCACATGCAAATTTATTTGGTGGGCAGTCAATTTACAACACCTGCATTACTGTAATCAAGTTACATTAGTGTCATGTACTATCAAGAGGGTATTAATAAGTACCCCAGGATCCTCTGCCATCTTGCCAAAGCTGGTGTCCTATTAAAGAGAGTTCTTATACCTGATTTCCTTCAGGCAGAACCCCATCTGTACCATCCACACCAATAGGAAGTACATTTGCTGTCACAGAGATCTGCCCATCAGTCCAAACCCAATGTCTACACATCTCACAAATAAAAACAATACAACTCAAAATCCAAAAAACTTGACACTATGCCATCTCAAAATACACCATCTCAAATTTTATTCAAGATGTTGTTTTTTATGTTGTTGTAACTGTGCTGTTTTGCAGAGTTACAAGGTGAAAATATTTTGAAACTATATAATGTTCTTTATTTAGGGATAAGTATTATATAGTCATCATGAGTTGTGGATAGAAGGAACATGATAGTGTTGATCATACTGTGGGATATTGAAGGGGGTGTCTTGATCCTTGTAGTGAGTCAATTGCCAAAACAAGGTATCCACTGTAGGGGATCAGCTTCTGTTCATGTTTTTGTATTTGGAAATTTGAGTTAACTTCCTAACTTGGCTTTGGGTGGTTGGATAATTGAATTGCGGGTCACAAACCTGCTTACTCAGAACCTTGCTGGCAGGTTGAGCCTGCTTTTTTGACAGTGTTTGTGATTTTAATCACAAAAAATATAATAAAATAGTTAAAATTCACTTTAATTTTATATTACATCATCTTAAAAATCCAACATCTTGATTTTGTCTTTTCCTGTCAAATCAATTCAACCTTATTTATCATGCTTTATTTAAGTATGAAATCATTTGTGTGGAGCATGTTTATGACATATTAAATTTATACCATTTATCATAAACTAAAATAAGTTTATTTCTGTACTAAATCAAAGTCTATTGTATTGTGCTATAAAATGTTCTTATAGTGTCAAAACCGCAGGCTCAACCCACCAGCAAGGTTCCAACCAAGCAGGTTTGTGACCTGCAATCCAATTATCCGGTCACTTGAAGCAAGACTAGGAAGTCAACTTGAATTACCAAATCCAACAACATGAACAGATAATGATCCCTTATAGTGGATACCTTGTTTTGGCGCTTGACTCATTACCAGGATCAAGCCACCCCCTTCTTCCATCCAGCTGTGTGATATCAATCATGTTCCTGTTATCCATTGATTCACATGAACTATATAATCACTATCTCACAATAAAGATTATTATCTAGCTTCAAAATATTTTTCCCCATGTAACTCTGCTAAAACAGCACAGTTGCAACATTTGTAGCACAGGTAGTTTATCCATCCTACCTTTATTTTGAAAAATTCTGCCTGTTGCCCGCGCGTGCTGTGGCCAACAAATCCTTGACAGAATTATGTCTGGCCTCCTGCCTAACTGGACTCTGACGCTCCTGGTACCAAGATACCCAGTGGTTTTGTACTATACCAAAACACGGTAATCCCGCTACCCGCCTTCAACGCCATGTCTGCACATGGTTTCTTTCAGGCTCCCCCATTGATGCCGCAACCAGCCAACAAAACCACCATGCCCGCCAGTGTAGCTCAAAGACTACAAAGCGCCGCCTTGGAACCTTTGTGCTGGGGCCAACAACAACAACGCAGCCTCATGGATCCAGTCCACCCAGAGCAAGCTGGCTCAGATGGAATGCCCACAGCAATTTTGGATTGCAGAAATTTCCATTTGCCTGACCCATGATGCTGGCACCTGGTGCAACAAGTGGCACAAAGAGCACACTGACAAGAACTGGGATACCTTTAAGCAAGACTTCCTGGCAAGATTTATGCTTAAAGATATAGCGCTCATGATCATTTGCCAAGTGAAGAACCTGACCCAGACAGGCACTGTGAAGTAACTCACCTGCACCTACAAGAAACTTTGCCTTTGTGCGCCATCTGACATGGCCTTTGACACCCCAGCCACACACCTCATGTACTACAATGTTCTCAAGTCACATGTAATGAGACACGTAAACCTGGATCAAGTGATCAACCTGCAAAGCCTGTACCAGGAAGCAGAAAAAGCAGAACAGACATCCAACGCACTGCATAAGGCACAAACTGGGAAACAAGAAAGACCCAAGGATTCCCATCCAAGCAGGCGCTCTGCTCAACTACCTCCTGGAGGCAACAGGAACAACGCCAACCACAAACCCACAGGTTCAAATCAACATGGAAATAGAAACAATGGCCAGTCAAACAGTACTCATTTCTGTGTCACCGCCACACAAGGCAACCAAGATGAGGGAAAAGCCCAGGGAGAGCACTAAGCAAGCCAAGCTCTCCCCACGCAACTCCTGACTTGCCCAAAAATGAATACCAACCCAAGGACGTGGACAAATGCTCAATGATCCAGGTGCCCTCAGAGGACCCAGTACTGTACACCATCACCAGACATCCCAAAAAATTGATGTCCTATCCTTTCCGCTTTTGCAGTTACACAGGCTCAGCACTCTTGGACTTGGGTGCAGACCAAACCTTAGTCAACAGTAGCTTTGTGGATAAGTTCAAGCTGGCCACTAATCCTTTGTGGATTAAAAATGTGGTCCTGGCTGACAAACATCACATTGCTGTGACAAAGGAAACTGCCCCTTCTCTGTCATGCTTGAGAACCTTCACTCCACCATCTAAGGTCCTGTCATCAACTTTCCTAAGTTTGACATTGTACTGGGACTAGACTAGTTATGGAAGAACAACCCTCACATAGACTGGGCAACCTCAGCATTGACAATCAAGTGTGAATGTGTCAACCACCAGATCTACCCTGACTCATTGGACCAACTCCTACACAACCACATATTTGTGCACATCACAGAGACCCTGGAAAAAAGAAAAACCTGAAGGCAATTGACTGGGACTCCTGCCAGTACAAGATCATAAACTTTAAAGACCAGCAGGATAACTCCACGCCTCAGGACCGCAACATTGTGGCTGCCACCCAGAAATCTTTAAGGAAGCGTTACCTGATCTGCCCCCTGAGAAGCATATTCAGCACTCTATCCAACTCAAGGGGGTTGTACCCAAGGCGCGCTCTATCTACAGGCTAACCCCAAATGAAGACAACACCTTGCGCGCCTACCTCAAGGAGGCATTGGAAAAAGGACTTATGCGCCCCTCACAGTCTCCCTTTGGGGCCACTGTTTTCTTTGTGGCTAAGAAAGACAGTACCTTACGCCTGGTCACAGACTACCACGCTCTAAACAAAGTTACTATCAAGATTTCTTACCCACTACCACTGATTGATGACCTCTTTGATGTCTTGGGAGGAGCCGCAGTCTTCTCCAATATTGATCTAACTGCAGGCTACAATCAAATTTTTATCAAGGAGAAAGACATCCCCAAAACGGACTTCTGCACTAAATACAGCTCCTACAAATGTGTGGTACTCAACTTTGGCATTTCCAAATGCCCCGTTCATCTTTGTAACCTTCATGAACAAAGTGTTTGCGCCCCACATAGGCAAACATGCCCTAGTATACCTAGACAACATTATTGTCTACAGCTCCTTGGTGGAACAGCACCACAAAGACCTGGAGGCAGTCTTTGCAACCTTGGCACAACACAAACTGTTAGCCAAGCCCTCTAAGTGCCAGTTTTTCTGTGAGCAACTACCCTTTTTGGGACATATAGTCTCAAAGGACGGCATCAAACCCAACAGTCAAAAGATACAGATCATCTGCAAGATGTTGCCACCCAAGGATAAGTCAGAGCTCTGCACCTTCTTGGCAATGGTGGCCTATGTACAGCGTTTCATACCTGACTGTGGCGTCTTGACTGCCCCCTTATCTGCCATAACTGGCGCCAAGTCTAAGTTTGTGTGGACCCCCCAACATGGCCTCTGTTTTAGACGCCTTAAAGAGAAGCTCACAACAGCTCCCATCCTGCAATACCCCAAATGTGACAGAGAATACCAGATGGAAATCAACGCCTCATATGCATCCATTGGGGGAGTACTACAAATCAAAAATAGTGATGGTGACCTCTTACCTGTAGCCTAAAAATTGCGGAAATTGACAGATGGCAAGTGTTGATACCCTATCCACAACAAAGAATTGCTGGCTATTGTGTACCGCCTAGTCAAATGGCATGCTACCTAGAACGCCAGGAAGAATTCACAGCATTGACCAATCACAAGACACTCATCTATTTCAAGACTCAAGTAAATCTGTTGCGCCGCCAAGCACGGTGGATGGAACTATTGGAGAGATTTAACATGCTCATCCAGTACAAACCTGGGGCCAAGCTTGCCATTGCAGATGCTCTTTCCCGCCTGTATGTCTGTGCTTCAAGAGGAGAGAATGGGCTTGACCAAGACTGGCCTCTCTTAGTGCTACAAACAAAGGACAAAGGGTTCCCCCCTGGCACAACCAACATAACCAAAGAAACAGTCATTAATAATGAACACCTCTTTGCTGACGTATATGGGACTCTTCTTAAAAAGATGACTGACAGCACAACCATTCCCCACATCCCCACACATCAGCGGGTTGACACTATCCTTTGCTATCACAGAGACCTTGGACATACCAAGAGCAGAAACCTATTTGAGTTTCTAAAACATAAAGCCTGGTGGCCAACCTTATACTGGGATGTCCAGGAAGCTCTAGACCAATGTGTGGTGTGTGAAAAGTTTGCCAAAAGCAAAACCCTGCCAAAGCCAGTACTCCCCATCTGCACAAAACTATCTTTCAAAGTATGGGCTCTTGACATTGTTGGTCTCATGCCAGGAAAACACAATGACAAGAAATGCATCATCACCACTATTGACTTTGCGACAAGAAGGCCAGTAGCCCAAGCAGTGAAAGCACACACTGGCAACAACGTTCAACAATTTATTGGTAAATACATAATCAGCAAGTTGTGGAAAGCCAGAATTCCTGATAACCAACAGAGACAAAGAATTAACCTCCAAAACCACCAACATATACCTCACCAAGAATGGGGTCAAACACACCATAACAACACCATATCACCCACAGGCCAATGGACGCATAGAGCGGCTTAATGGTAGCCTTGTGCAAGCCTTAGCCAAACACACTGCTGGGAGACCTGAAGACTGGTATAAGCAGCTACTGACTGCACTACTTGTGTGTCAAACCCAAGTGAACAGATCCACCGGAAAAAGCCCATTTGAACTGGTATACAGCACACAGTCAAATATCATTCAAGAATTTACAGGACCTAAACTGGAAATTCCAAGTGAAGTCCCTCCACGATCAGACCCTCAAGTAATAGAGGCTAACTGCAAGCAAACAGCCAAAGAGAATGAACGTCTGCAAAAGACATTTGCTCCCATCTGCAACAAACATGAAGTTGGGGACAAAGTATGGGGCATGAATGTTGACAAGAGCAAGTTACAACCTGAAAAAGTGGGGCCAGCAATTATTCTGAAGGTAAACAACAATAACACTTACCTTGTGCAAGGACTTGGCAAACGTAAGCAAGACAAGACCCTATACCATGACTGCCTACAACCCTACAAAGAAAGACAGAAACAACAAGAAACCGCTCTGCCCGCCACAGAACAGCAACTAGTTCAGTACGGCGCCCGGGCTCCTGACAACCTCCCTGATGACCTGCCCCCAGAGGAGGTCGACCTTCAGTTGGGGGGTGTCAAAACCGCAGGCTCAACCTGCCAGCAAGGTTCCAACCAAGCAGGTTTGTGACCTGCAATCTGATTATCTGGTCACTTGAAGCCAGACTAGGAAGTCAACTTGAATTACCAAATCCAACAACATGAACAGATGATGATCCCTTATAGTGGATACCTTGTTTTGGAGCTTGACTCATTACCAGGATCAAGCCACCCCCTTCTTCCATCCAGCTGTGTGATCACCAATCATGTTCCTGTTATCCATTAATTTGCATGAACTATATAATCGCTATCTCACAATAAAGATTATTATCTAGCTTCTAAATATTTTCCCCATGTAATTCTGCTAAAATAGCACAGTTCAACAATAGTAGCAAACCAAGAGACCTTTAATACGAGCAACTTAACAATGTCACTAAGTTAGTATTACTATTCATTATGATTTCTGGGTAAAAAAATACTTTTGCCACATTTATTTTATAGCTTATATATACAGTGATACACTGAATGGGTTCAACAAAATAAAATATTTTATTAGTGGTTTTAATATATAAAGAGTTTCTTACATTATGTTAATTTAGGTCATTTAAAATCCTGCTGGGCTATATATCATCCAGTTGCTTTGATATGTGTAATGAATAGGAGAAAATAAGGGGTAAATATATATGACACTACATTACACTATATCAATTACATAATTGCAATTCTTGGCTTTCACTTTTAAAAAGTATACTTTCACATTAAAAATCACTTAAATAAAAAAATTTAAGAAACCCTATGAAGCTTTACAAATATGTATTTTTTATCTCAACTAAACAGCTGGGTATTTTTTAACCCCAGATGTATAAGCTAAACATTAAGATATTCAAGTTTTACTCTTTGGCCCAGTTTTGGTAGCTTCACTGTTGATTTCTTATTTTGAATAAAATATATATATATTCCTTATTGTCATACAGTAGTTTTAAAAGATATGACAACAACCAAAAATATCTCAGATTTTAAAAAAAATGATTTCAGATTTAAGAAAATCCCAACTATCGGGTTAAATAAACACTCTGTAACAGGAATTTTTGGTGTTAATGGACAAAATGGGTTGTTACAGCAACATATTGCTCACTTGCCAAGAAAGACTATTCAAAATACAATCCAAAATACATGGATTCAAAAACAAAATGGTGTGAGTTGACTTTTGGTGTACACATGTTTACTATGTAAATTGGTGGTAAAATAAACCCAAGCGCAGTGAGTCAAAACTCAATCCAAAAACAAAAACACAATAGCAATTCAATATGTAAACAAAACCACTCAATTGTTGTGTGCAATGTATTTTAATCAAGAATGTTACCAAGGTATCTAGAATAATGAACACAATCCAAGACATACTTTTTAAAAACATTGTGTTGGGTGCTTCTATTTGGCGTAAAATCTGGGGAAAAGGTTGTAAATTATTTTAGGTTTTTTAAAGTGGGCGTTTTAAAACAAAAAAACTAATTAAGAAATAAAAAAATATTATTGGGATATTGGGTGGGATAACTCTGATTAAATATCCTTATTCAGATAAAAGAAAAAATTAAAACAAGGGAGTAACTTAATTGAAATTTGTTTAGTATTTTATTAAATTTTAAAATGGAAGGAACACAACAACAGGGTAACAATGCACCCATTGTGTGCTGCAGTTGAGGTTGCCCCTGCAGCTCAAAGAACAGAGTTAGTGCAACGCAAGTGCCTAATCAGGAAGCAGATGGGAGAGGAGAGTTCAATAGTGATACTGCACTGATATAGCCAGTTCAAGGAGAAAAGGCTTCTAGGGTGCAGAGCATCAACCCTTGGGTCCCCAAGCTGACCCAGAAGCCCACCAAGGTCACCACTACAAAAAAGTTAGAAACAAGAAGGTAAAACTTACTTCTTATGTGCTTGATGCTGTTTACTGCCAAGAGTTGGTCCTGTCAGCCATGCTGGAGAAGGTGAAGCCTGTGTTTGACACTAGCTACAAGCCCTACGTCAGTGATGGCAACCAGAAAGACAACAATGATCCTGGGTTTTTAGAACTGTGTAGGAACAGCTGGTGTTAAAGAAGGTTACAGCCTTCTACAACAAGGTGCCTATGCCTTGCAAGCCAGTCACCAATCAGGATCTAGATTCAAAAACTCCTGCTAAGCCTGTCCAGAAGTGCATTACTGACATAAATAGCATCATTCTTCTCTGGCTTATGCGGGAATCTGATAAGTACAAGGCAGCTGCAGCCCTTGTTGAAGTGGATCCCAACTATGTCAGCAAGGTATTCAACAAATCCATTGATACTGGCCAAGTTCTTGCCGCAGAGAAATCCTTGAGCGTGTTCACCATGCTCACCAAGGAGCACAAATGGGCAATCCTCCAGTGGATAATCCAGGACTGCCATCTTGAACTGGAAAATATACAGGTCATGGTCAAAACTACATTTGGGGTCAAGGCTTTGATTTCCTTTTATTACCATCTGGTGAAGGGTCTGCATCTTTTGTGGAAAAAACTCAGGGTATCCCCCTACAATAGAAGCAGTCCTTCCAACATTGATGTCTGGAAAAAAATACACAGAGGTGTACACTGCCCTCAAAGCCAAGCAAACAGTGAAACTCTACTATATTGACAAATTGACATTCACTTTATCTATGCACAATGCCTATGGCTATGTTCCCAAAAGTTCAAATGATGGAGTAGCTTGGTGTGCTGCCGTCAGCGTCACAGCTTTTTCAATGGTAGCTCTCCTTGGTCCAAAGGGTATTGAGCTGTATCAAATGATAATAGGTTTGCATAATAGCAGGAACTTCTTGGCATTCCTCCAATTGATCCAGGAGCACCTAAGGCGCAAAATCCTGGGCTTCACCAATGCCATTGTGTTGGACAACATTGGACTCCATAATGTGGCAGATATTAATGAGGAAATGTTAATTATTGACACTAGCATTGCAGTGAGCCTAAGAAATTGGCCACAGCAAATTTATGCCTTCTCTTCCTCCCTGCCTATTCTCATTCCTAAATCTCATCAAGGAGGTCTTTGGGAGGCTAAAGCAAGTTGTCAAGCAAGGGACCCCAACTGGGACCAAGGACTTTTTGATTTGCTCCAGGCCAGGATTCACACCCTTCCAGCTGAGACAGTGGTCAAATTCTATGGCCACACTGATTTGTTCATCCCTGTGTGCCTTGCCCAACAGCCAATCAATAAAAGGCTTTGTGTTTCCAACTATTTTTTATATTCTCTAATTTACTATTTTAGATTTATGGATAATCATATTATATTTAGAATCTTCTAATCCAGCAATCACATAGAACAACACCACTGATACAGATGCTTAATTTTGTATGCAATTTATTTTTTCTTTTGTTTTCTGTGGGGGCTTTCCCAAATGCTTAATATTAAAGTATTATAAACATAAGCCCATGTCACTAATGGCCTGTAAATACATAAAGGTAACTAAAAAGTAAAAAGGTAAAGCTATCAAGTTATATGTGATTTTTATTAATAAATAAACTATTCCAGTATAAAGACCTGCTTTAAGGTTTTTCTGTAATATATCACTGAAATGAAAAATTGCTTAAAAATTAATTAAAATAAAAAATCTAAATTTTAAAGAAATTTATTGGAAGAGAGAATTTATTAAAGGCACATGTAGTGAGTTTGTTGGTATGTACCCACCTAGCAAAGGAGGTGACGCTCATCCCAAAGTAAAAGAGGAACCCCAGGTATACAACAAGGTGAAGCCTTTTCCCAGAAAGGGCTTCAGTAAACTTGCAGATTTTATTGTATACTGCGCTTATTTTCTTCTCATGTTTTGTTTTAGCAAAGATCAGCTCCATAGCTGCAGGGAGTCCTGTCTTGTCAGTGCTCAAGCCAGCCACAAAGTTGGTAAGGAGGATTTTTACCTTATTGACAGCTTTTGTGTCTGCAACAGCCAGTTTTCCCACTGTGCGCCCAAAGGTCTCCAGCAGGTAAGAGAGTGTATGCTCCACCAGGAAGCAGAAGCAAGCAGCCACGTGGGCCCAGCCCATCTCTGGTATATTCTTGAATGGGAGCGTCTCCAGGATGTCCCAAACAAGCTCAATGGAGTTTACACAGTAAACTCCACAGAGGGATACCAGGTCCAGGCAGACCAATTAGGCATCCTTGTAGGCAGTAACTGCTCACTCGGATTCCCCTTTCCCATGTATTGGCCCAGCTAAAGCCTCTCACAACATCAGGAAGGTATCATGGATCCTGTCTTCAAGCTCCTGCAAAACAAGGAGGATAGAGCCAGCTGCCTAACCACGTGATTGGCATAGTTTGAGTAGAATGTAGTGGGGACATACAGGACAAGGACCTGGATTATTTTTCCATTAAATTGTTCTAAAAAAGGTAAGAATTATTGAATTTTTATTAATTTTTATTTTTAGGTTACCTTCTACAGTTTCCTCCTTGCTGGCGGCTTTGGTAGGCTTGGCCATTTCTGGTGCAAGCAGTTAGGCCAGCAATTTGTTGTCCTCTGTTTTGGTTTGCTTGGCAGGTTTGAGATGTGCATACATCTTGGGGTTGTCAACCTATACAGACAGCGCAGAGAAGGCAAAAGACATGAATTGGAGGCCCTCAACTACATTTTTTTAACGTTAAGCAGACACTCAATTGTTTTTTCAGAGGTGTCTGGCATCTTGGCTATAAGCGCCTTGGTCAATACCTTGTCATTTTTGTCCCCTGTAAGGACAATGGACTTCACTTTTCTTTTGACCTTTCAGTCAATTTCTTTGATCTTGGTGATTGCCAAGTCAAGGTCCTTTAGCATCTTCTCCAATTTTCTCATATGATTTATTACTAACCTTTCCATATGTTTTTATAGCTTTCACCCCAATAAAATCCGTGTTATTCTGATACTATTGCCTCTTTGTTTATCCCTGTTTGTTTTCCCATTTACTATATTATCCCATCATTTTACACTTTGTGTATATATATCATGTTTATCTCAACATGTGTTGTCTGCTTTGTGTTGGCATTGCTTTCATAATTGTCATATTATTTTTGGTGCCCAAACACAGCCCCTTGTGAAAATATTAACAACAATTTGATGATCAGCTAAATTTAAATTATAAAATTATAAGTTTATTGTGTTTAGATAAAGTTATTGGTGATCTAAATTCAAAACCTTAATTATAAACTTTAAGCCAATCAGGAGCCAAGTGAGAAAGTGATTGTTGTGACATAAAGGGTCATTCAGTAATTCTTTGATGCATGTGCGCTAATTAGTCTGATTATCTGGTTGTTTTACATAGTGTGCATTGTTGCTGTAGCAAGTTGTTGGTGGACTAATGCTCAATCAGCTGCTGGGTTAGCACTAGTCCACCCAATAAATTGCCACAGCGGCAATGGTTCTCAATGGAAAACATCCAGCCAATCAGATTAATTAGCAAATGCATCAAAGAATTATTGAATGACCCTTTAGGCTATGAAAATCACTTTCTCACTTGGCTCCTGATTGACTTAAAGTTTATCATTAAGGTTTTGAATTTGGATCACCAACAACTTTATCTAAACATAATAAACTTATAATTTTCTAACTTAAATGTAGCTGTTCACCAAATTGTTGTTGATATTTTCACAAGGGACTGTATTTGGGTGCTAAAAATAACTGTGTTATGGATCTAGATACATGGCATAGTAAATATATAATCTTATAGAAAAAATCTGAACATAAAAAATAAAATATAAACAATAAGAAAATGAACATTTGAAATTCAGGATAAAGATGATATAGATAGAAAATGTTTGGCAACAGGGAGTTTATTTTGGGACAGGGAAGAGTGATTCCTAGTAGGCAAAATAGCACGGTAAGAAAGGCGTAGAGGCAGAGCTGGCCTGGAGGGTCTGGTATTGGGTGGGTGGGGCTGGAAGGTGGGGGGTGGTGGTGAAGACAGGAGGATTTTGTGTGATGGCTGCCATATACAACTTTTTGTATTGCTTGTCTGTCATTGCCTTGATTGGCTGGTAGGTGGCTATGGCAGGGGGTGGGAGGTGCTTGTCTTTCTGTGATTGGTTGCCCATATTCACATGGAAAACCATTTGGGCAAACAAGGCAGACACCATTTGGTGACCAAAGAGAGAATTGTGGTCAAGGACCCCAAGATAGAGATTTTTGAAAGCCTGAGGTGGCGCTCACAGAGTGCATCTCTAATACTAAAGAGCACAACATCAGCCAGATAGATGTCAGCGTGGCTGGCTGGGTACACAGAGGCCTGGTGCCTGTGTCCTTGGATAGCCTCAAGGGCAGTGGAGCTACCCTTCATCTGATGGCTCAATCCAGTGGATGGAATTTGAGCTATTCCAGGAGTCATTCAATTTGCTGAGAATTTGGCTGTACTTGTATCCTGGTGAAATCAGGGTTTATCTAATATTAGATAAAGCACTTGGTTTAAACAGCCAGAAACGCACCAATGAAAGTCCCCCTCTCTACCTTCTTCCTTCCATTATTGGTGGCGGCTTTACTTTGCACACCAAAATCATCAAAAACTATTAATAGCTTGTAATAGCAATAAGCATGATGTCATCAGACAAACTTGTCAGGCATTGGACCAGGGTGGACAATGGCATAATCATATAGTGAATCCTCACTGCCATCCCATTGGTTGCCGCCAACAATGGTCAACACCCTGATTGAAGCCATCTTTCTGTACATCTAGAGCTGCGCCATGCACTCAGACACCCAAATGTCATGGTGCACAAGTTGCTTCTATACCTGGGTCAGGGGAAACTTGGGGTCCCTCTGCAAGAGATCAAGCATATTAGGTAGGCCTTGCTGATCTGGGACTCTGGAGTCTTCTTGGGCTTTTAGGCTCTCCCAACCAGGCTCCCTTATTCATCAGATTACTTATTTCCCGCTTTATTGCGGCTCAGGTAAATTGTAATTGGGTGGCAATCTGGTCCCAGGACAGACCACACAAGTTAAGTGCCACAATTTCTTGGAGAATTAGGGCAGTAATGATTTTTTATTTGGGTTGCAGGAGCTGAAGCCTGATTGGCTGAGGGGGGCAGGTTGGCTGGTGGCAGGAAGCTGTTCCAAATCAGGGTTGCCATTCTGGTTGTCTGGTTGGTTGGTTGGTGGTTGCTTGTGCAGGGGTGGGTAAGGGAGCAGGGGTAGAGCTGGGTGCAAAGTGACTATTGAACAATTCAAAGCCATATGGGTTGGAAGTCAAGTACAGGTGAGCTTCCTCATTATCCACATCAAATGCTTGGGTGTAAATGGGTGCCTCCGCGTTCTGAGCCTTGCCTCCATTGAAGCTGGCTTGGCTGCTGCTGGATTGGTTGCTGGTGCCATCAAAAATGTTGCTAGTAAAACCCATTGTAAAAAAACCTAGGATAAAATCACTAAAATTAGAAGTTTAAGTTTTATGATTAATTTTATTTTAATCTTGATTCCATATTTGGAAAGTTCTCAAAACCATTTTACACAAATCAGGAGCCATGAAAATGAATAAAATGTCACTGTTCCTAAATTGAATAGCTGTTGATTGGCTGTTAAACTGTTACTTTTCTATTTTAGGCTGCTCATACTACAGATCTTGTGTGACTTCATTTTGTTTTGGGTTTGTGGAATCTTGCTTCTAGATTGCTCAAATTTTGTTTCATTTTAGTACATGTGTGGGTGCCTCATATGAATCCTGATTGGATTATAATATATTCCGGAACAGCATCCATCCATCTCACTTGCTGTGTCAGATCATTTCTTTTTGTGGTTTAAACTACGCCTCTTGATGTTTGATATAGTTTTGTATAATTCGCTAGTGAAATTTTGTTTATTGTTTGACAGTATATTTTTTAAACAAAAATATTTAAATTATTTGAATTCCTGAATCTTGCACAACTTGGATTTTGTTTAAATCTGGATCATTTTGTTTAAATCTGAGGCATTTGGCTGTTACCATAGCTTTTAAAACTACTGTAACTTAGCTGTTTTAGCAGAGTTATAAGGGGGAAATGATTGGAAACTAGAACATGTTCTTTGTTGTGATACAGGTTTTCTATAGTCAATCTGAATCAGGATATTAGGAGCATGATCATAAAGATCACTTGGTTGGATCAGCAGGGAGATAGCTTAATTCTTGTAATGAGTCAAGCGCTAAATCAAACTGTCTACTGTGTAGGGATAGTCATGTGATCATGTTGCTAGATTTAGTAATTTGAGGTGACTTCTGCATTTGGCTTTGGGTCACAGGGAAGTCAGGTTTCAGGTCACAAACCTGCTTGGCCAGAACCTTGCCAGGAGGTTGACCCTGTTGTTTTGGCAATATTTTTTTGAGCTACAGCATCTCAAATACAGCATCTTTATAATATGTCATTTTGACTTCAAGTTTATATTCAAAACTCAAAGTTTTAGATACTTATGCTACTAAATAAAATAATTTTACATAAATTATAAAATTATAATATCATATATTTTCATGTTTTTATTAAAATTCTATGTAAAAATATTTTATACTTTTTTATATCAAAAATATCATTTTTCTCTTTAAAAACTGCCCCCAAATTTGAACATTTTTTATACTAACTTACCCTTAAATGCCTCTCAAGTCTACCACAAAAGCTACTATAAAGTCATACAAGGCCTTCAAGGGCAAGGTTAATACACCCAGAGCTAAAAAAAGCCAAAGCTGTCCCCAAGAAGCAGTCTACTAAGGTTAAAGCGCCTGCCAAGGCACCCACACCTTCCCCTGAACCTGAGGAAAACAGTCCTACTCCTCCCCACTCTCTCTTTTTCTACTCCCCATCTGATCCCCAGGAGAAGCTCTTTGACTTTAATTTTCACTCTGACCGCACAGAAGATCCTGAGAAGGAAAAGAAGCAGGAATCTGAGCCAGGTGCTCCTGTATATAACAACATTGAGCTTTGGGAAATAACACCATTCATAACAGCTGCAACTACATTAGTACCTTTGTTGTACCCACCCAGTTCCCTGATAGTTATCCCACAGCATCCAAGAAGTTAAGTGCTGTTTTGTTTACAAGGGTTAAAACTTCAACTGCAATAACAAAAGAAGTCAATCCAAAAAATATCACTTTAAATGTGATAACCTTGGCTGCTATTTAATACTTATAACATATGACTTCACAAGATTCAATGCCCTTACTGTTGGCTGCAACTGCAGTGAGACTTTTGACCCCCTATTCTAGATAATCATCTGGTTACTTTTCCAGTTCATCCCCACCATCAGGGACAAAAACTCCACTTAGGCTATTAACAACACCCTTAATAATTTGAATGATTCCCATCTTTCCTCTGTTGGTGATGCCATAAAAATTACAGAGATACCTTACTGATAAGTGGTATGCTCTGAGAGCTATAGGCGTCAGTGCTACTTCAATTAATCTTGTTCAAGGAGTAAAAGCTATACTGCCATAAGAATTACTTCCTACTTCATGATGACAGTGTTAATGCCAAGTACAGGATAATCTGCTTTGCAACCTCCTAGATTTTAACACCTGGCTTGAAGATAGCGTCTTTTACACCTACCCAAAGCTTTTTAGCCAGCTTTAAAAATTTCATGGGCAGTTTGGCAATCAATACCCCTTTTTTACTTCCTCTAAAAAGAAGCAGGTCACATTTGTCTATGCTTTTACTATTCCCAAGAAAAAGTTGGATGTGATTATTCCTACCATTGAAGAGAAGCCCAAGGAAACCAGAGTGCTCAAGAAGAAGACCAAATCCCAGGAAGAGGATGCAAATATCATAAAAAAGCAGCCCAAAAGCTTGCCATACCAGGCTCATCTTTTAGTTTACTTTTAAAAAACTTAATAAATACATTTATTCATATCTTTAAGAGCTCCTCTTGGGAATTCTTTTACATTTTTTCTAAGCACTCTGCCACTGCTTGCAAAAGTGCTATAATCTCTATGGACTTGTCAACTAAGAAGTTACTAAAGAAGCTAATGATGTGTTTAATTTCTTTACTGTCTTTGTCCTAGTAAAAAAGGAGTATATCAATACATTATTTAACTCCCTCCTCTGCCACCCCTACATCACTGAAAATCAAGTAACATTTGTGCCTTTTATTGAGTATTTGATAATTCAGTGGATTAATGTCTTCCTAGGAGAATTCTTTATCCAAAAAGTCAGTTACTCTATCACCTAGAATTGCTTCAAGCAGGTCAAAAACAGATTGATCAATACCACACCTTACTTTGAAGGGTGGCATAGCCAATTTGCTATAAGTTTCTGGGTCAAGAAGCCCAAGTTCAACAAAATTTTGGAAAATCTCAAGACCCAGCAAGCCATCTATACCTGCTTCTTCAAGACTGGCATCAAGAGCAAGGAAATTACCCCCAAGCAGACTAGACAGTGAATAACTATAAAGAAATTTGCAAGGTTATTCTTGCATACTATCCCAAGGATAAAAAAGCTTGAGAATCTGAAGCTATTTTAGTAGCACTTTCTACTAATGTCTGAGCCTTTTTGCAATAAACTCTTGAACTTCTTATTTTACTTTTATTTTAGTTTCTTTTTTGACTTTTCTTTAGTTTTTGGTACTATTATATACATCTTTTAAAATATACCATGTATAGTTTAGATGAAAATAGCTGTACTTGAATATATTTTGACTTCTAAACTTTATGCAGCCTTGTTACTACCAATTTAACCTCTTTTTATGAAAGATTTGAAATCCTGAGGCCTTTTAAGCCTATAATAGTTTTTAAAAATTATTTTTTAAAATATTTTTGGTGTTTTTTGATGTTTGAAAAAACTAAATTCTAAAAAAGTGATTTTCATAGTCACAATGCCGTAAATTAAAATGGCATATTTACTATTACTTTTGAGATAGCATTTTTCAAGATAGCATAAATCAAGAAATCGTTTTTTGAGATGCTGTTTTTGAGATGGTATGTTATACCAAAGAGCTCCATGTCATTGGCCTGATGAGCCTTATGCACACTTTGGTAACTAATCAAATCTCCATACCTAATAAAGGCACCGCTCAACAAGCCACCTCCAAGAACACTGCTCCAGAACAGAAGGGTTTTGCAACCCTTCTAAATGATTCAACCAATGATCAACCTCTTACCCAGGCAACCTGCCTGTCTGATTATCTGATTTCTGACCATTAGAGTTAAAGTCTGATGGGGTACTATATGAATCCCTAGACTCTGCGCCATACTTTATTTAGTGTTGAAAGAAATTTTATAAGATATTGGGCTTATTAATTTTTCCCCTATTTGATCTTAGTTATCTGTCAATTTAACACCAATTCTTCTGGCCTGCCAGCCCCTTAACTTGCAGTTTTTTTATCCACAAGGTGCATCTATGGGCTTGTCTAATTAATCAAGTACCTATTAAACCCCAAGTATAAGGAGTATATCACTGTATAAATATTAGCAAGCAGCCATCTAGTGTGCACTAACAAACTAGAAGATTCAACAGGAAGGGTTCTTGGCACATGATTGAGCCCCACCTGTTCCAAGGCAAATACAACTTTCTCCTTGCCTACCAACTGGGCATGAAACCCCCTCTCATTCCCAAAACAATGCCTTTGTCTTCCTCCAAACTCCCTATGAATAAAACCAAAAAGCTACTTCAAATGGTGTATATAACCCTCTTGGGGTGATAGATACTATAATTCCAGCTACTGGCCCCTGGCCTGGATAGGAATATCTATGCTGTATCTTTTCAAGTTAGCACCAATTCTATGGTCGGCTCTGCCTGCCCAGCCTACAGCCTGACCAATCCCCAATTCCAAAAGAATGGCTATTAGTGTTGGTTCCCTGAAATCATGGTGATCTACTTTAATCCTGGTAACTTTAGCCCCAATATTTTGATTATTCTTGATACATATTTATATGTGTCTTGTAAAGATAATCAAATATTACTCTTTTAAAATGATCAAAAACCTGCTTTCTTTTGTGTGAAAAACTTGAACCCAAATGAATCAAAGAAACACAACCTCACTGTTGTAACATCTATAATTACTCCCTCTTGAAGAAATAATTCCCAGAGTAACTTGCCAAATGGTTCCCCAACTAATCATAAGGTTAGTGACACTACTATCATTTGAACATCTATTACAGGGATCAAGCATTTCAAATCCTAAGATTAACAAAACTTAGACAAGCCTTGTGATTTAAGAGGAACAATCACTTGGATAAGTCCCATGACTACCATGACATACATGGACAGTATGTGGCTTCCCATGACACTATATATTATCCTATATTCATATCCAAAAAACCCTTCTCTTCTTTCTTTCTTTTCCCCTTTATCTTGTTTATTATACTTCCCAGAAGTATATACTTGACACCACTGCTGAACCCCCAAAAGATCTTCCTTGCAGGTGCAGAATTTGATAATCAAACAATCAATCACCAAGGTGGATATGCCTCAGATGGTTAAACTCACCTTGGAAGAAGCCTACCATGTCATGTATGTCCTATGTCTTCATTTCCAAGCTAATGCCCTGCCTACTCCAGTGATACCAAGGAAGCCCTGGAGGTGACTACTATGCTCTCAAGAGATACTCTTAGCTATCTTTTAAAGATACTTGTGAATATGTGGAGCTCTGCCTCAACTACACAAAGTTCAAGGCCAAACTGATGACAATAGACAAAGACTGCAACACCAGATACTGAGTTTTGAACTGATTTTTGGGGATTAGACAAGGAGCTCACCAAATCCAAGGATAAATCAACAATTTCTTGAATGTCATGCCCTGCCCCAAAGGGCAGGCTTGTTAGTTACCTTATTTATTTATTTATTTTTGCTTTGATTTGATTTGATCTTTCTTTTTTATATTGAATTTTAAATTAGAAGTTAATAATTAAGTATTTTAATTTAACTACCTTGTTTTTTTAATTTGCATTTTTTAAAACAGCAGGCTTGACCCACCAGCAAGGTTCCAAGCAAGCGGGTTTGTGACCCACAATCTGTATATAACCGCTTGAAGCCAAGTTAGAAAGTTGACTCAAATTTCCAAATACAATAACATGAATAAAAGCTGATCCCCTCTGGCAGATACCTTGTTTTACCGCTTGACTCATTACAAGGACTAGGCCACTCCCTTCACTATCCCACCATGTGATCAACACAATCATGTTCCTGTTATCCAAGATTCACAATGATTAAATAATACTTATCTCTCAATAAAGAACATTATCTAGGTTTTAACTATTTTCCCCCTTGTAACTTTGCTAAAACAGCACAATTACAATATTGGTAGCACAGGTAGGTTTTTCATCCTACCTTATCTTGTAAAATTTCACATTTTGCCCATACTTGCTGCGGCCAACAAATCCTTGACAGAATCATGTCTGACCTTCTGCTAGACTGGACACCATACATGCCTGGTATCAAAATACCTGACAGTTTTTCCTTTACCAGAACACAGCAATCCCGTTCCCCTCCTTCAACGCCCTGTCAGCACAAGGTTTCTTCCAAGCACCTGCTGCCATTCCTTGAGTGACTGAGGACAGCGTCATGCCAGCCTACATGACCCAGAGACTTTGAAGCGCCGCCTTAGAACCTTTTGCTGGAGCCAACAAAAACAACACCACAGCATGGATTCAATCTTCCCAGAGCAAGCTGGCCTAAATGGAATGCCCACAACGTTTCTGGATTGCAGAGATCTCCATCCAATTAACCCAAAATGCTGGTACCTGGTGCAACAAGTGGCATGAATAACACACTGTGAAGGATTGGGACACCTTCAAACAAGACTTCTTGGCAAGATTTGTGATGAAGAACACTGCACTCATGACTATACGCCAAATAAAGAATCTAACCCAAACAGGCACAGTGGAGGAGCTCACCTGAGTGTGACTGTACTACAGTCACGTTGGGCTGTGGTTTCACAAAGAGGTTGAATTGTGATGAATTTCATAAGTTTAAATTAAAAAAATAGGATTGACCTTGGAGAGATTTTCCAGCGTAGTAATGGATTACCCAGGAATCAATTAGGCTGTACTAATTGAGGGCAAAAATGAATAATCTAAACAATTCAGATTATGAGACTAGGTGTCTCAAACCTTCTAATTAGCCATGGAGGTTAATTGATACCCAGGAATCAATTAAGCTGTACTAATTGAGGGCTGTAATTAATAATCTGAATGATTCAGATTATGAGGCTAGTGTCTTAAACGTAATTTATTAATTGGGAAGGTTAATTAATTGATACCCTGGAATATGATTGATGAGGATTTAATCATAGGGCCAAAATGGACTTGACTGTGTCAAGTAAAGACTAGGTGTCTTAAACTGATTAATTAACTGGAAAGTTTAATTTTATATGCTGGGAATTTAATTAATGAGGATTTAATTATATTGTTTAATTGCCTTGACTGTGTCAAGAAGTTTGGTTAAGGTTAACCAAAAGTAAACCCCAAATTGTAGTTTAAAAGCGCTGTTTTGGAAAATTCATTAGGTTAGAAGCGTCACCTAATTGATTTGTAAAGTGCTGAGGTGCCGCCTGGGAAAGTTCTTGGATGCTGCAGTGGCGCCTGGTTTGAGTTTCAAAGCGTTTTAATGGGTTTTTAAGGCAAACCCATTAAATGCAAAAATAACTAAATGTAGACAATGGTGTCTATGTATTCAGAATTAATCAGCTGGTTCCCAGTTGGAACAAGGATAGCTTGGATCAGGAAAACATATATTCCACAGGGTTTTGGTGCCAGAAGTTCAGAATGCTTGAAGCCAAAGCAATATATTTCCACAGAAGGAATCAGGTGTTTTTGGAATGTATTAGGGAAAATTCTTATAGGTTAAGAGTGTGAAGATCTTTTGATAAAGATCTGAATTGGATGATGCTGTTATGTCATAAACCACATGATAGGAATTCAGGTGTGATTCCTGATCTAGAGGGGTTTTCAGCCAAATATACCCTGATTGGTATATAATGGAAACATGGTAATAATTAATAAATAATGATACTTATGTGTTACAATGGTTGCTTTCCCCTCAATCTTTTTATGCTTTGTGTTTTTGCTTTTAACTGAAATAAGACTACCATGGAATGAAAGAGATGGTCTGCAGCTAAGACTATGGGAAGTAAAAAACATGGAAATGATCACCAGATGGTGACAAGTTTAATGCCAAGATTGCTTGCCTGGAATCCAAGCTCATCAAAGCTTACATAAAGGATTCCCTGTCAACTTGTAAAAGAGTCAGACCGGGATGATGAATAAGCAAGCATAAATTTCCTGGATCCTCTACACTGAGCTTAAAAGGAACTCTGACTATGTGCCCCCTCAGATATGGCCTTTGACACCCCAGCTACCCATCCCATGTACCATGGCGCACTCAAGTCACATGTAATGAGTCACGTAAACCTGGACCAAGCAACCCCTTTGCAAAGCCTGTACTTTAGATTCAGAACCTGTTTTGAAAAATGCGGGATTGCCAAATTCTTCTTCATGAACTCACCAACTTAATGGAATATTTTTCATCCAAGAACAACTTAATTTTTTATATAAATAGATGAAAAATATTTCATTAAGTTGGTGAGTTCATGCAAAAGAATTTGGCAATCCCGCATTTTTCCCAACAGGTTCTGAATCTACAGTATTGCAAGGCAGAGAAGGCTGAACAAAAGTCCAACACTCTCCACAAGGCGCAAACTGGAAAGAGAGAGCTATCCAAAGACTTGCACCCAAATGAACGCTCTAATCAACTGCCTCCTGGGAACAATAACAATAATTCAAACCACAAATCTGCATGCTCAAATGGACATGGAAATGGGAACAACAGCCAGTTAAACAGTACCCATTTCTGTATCACTTCCAAAAAAGACAATCAAGATAAGGGAAAAGCCCAAGGAGATCACTAAGCAAGCCAAGCTCTCCCTGCACAGCTCCTGACTTTCCTAAAAATAAGTACCAACCCAAGGACAAGGATTAATGTCCAATGATCCAAGTATCCTCTGGAGAACCAGTACTTTACACCATTGCCAGACATCCCAATAAACTGATGTCTTATCATTTATGCTTTTGCAGTTACACAGGCTCAGCACTCCTGGACTTGGGCACAGATTGAACCCTAGTCAATAGCAGCTTTGTATACAAGTTCAAGTTAACCACTAATCCTTTATGGATTAAAATGTGGCTCTGGCTGATGAGCATCACATTGCCGTGACAAGAGAAACTGCCCCCTTCTTTGTCATGCTAGAGAGCCTGCATTCACCATCCAGGGCCCTGTCATCAATTTTCCCTGGTTTAATATTGTGGTGGGGCTGGACTGGCTGTGAATAAACAATCCATGTAGACTGGGTAACCTCAGTACTGACCATCAAACGTGAAGGTGTCAACCACCAGATCTACCCAGACTCAGTAGACCAGCTCCTGCAAGATCACATCTTTGCACGCATCACAGAGACCCTAGACAAAAAAGGAGAACCACAAGGCAATTAACTGGGACTACTGAAAGTACAAGATCATACACTTCAAGGACCACCAAGATACCAATACGCCTCAAGATTGCAAAATTGTGACCTGCCATCCTGAAATCTTCAAAGAGGCTCTGCCAGGGTTGCCGCCAGAGAAACACATCCAGCACTCCATCCAACTTAAAGGGGCTGTACCCAAGGCACAATCCATCTATTGCCTTACCCCAAATGAAGACAACACCCTAAATGCTTGCCTCAAAGAGGCATTAGAGAAAGGACTTATCTGACCCTCATAGTCTCCTTTTGGGGCTACCATATTCTTTGTGGCCAAGAAGGATAGTACATTGCGTCTTGTCACAGACAACCAAGCCCTAAAAAAGTTACCATCAAGAATTTTTATCCACTACCACTCATTGACAACCTCTTTGACGCCTTGGGAGGAGCCACAGTCTTCTCCAAGATTGATCTGACTGCAGGCTACAACCATATTTGTATTAAGGAGGAAGACATCCCCAAAACAGCCTTCTACACTAAATACAGCTCATAAAAATGTGTGGTGCTCAACTTTGGAATGACAAACGCCCTGTCAATCTTTGTGACCTTCATTAACAAGGTGTTTGCCCCCCAAATTAACAAGCATGCCTTGGTATACCTGGACAACATTATTGTCTATAGCCCCTTGGTAGAACAACACCACAAGGACTTGGAGGCAGTCTTTGCTATCCTGGCATAACACAAACATTTAGCCAAGCCCTTCAAATGCCAGTTTTTCTACAATTGGCTACCCTTTCTAGGACACGTCTTCTCAAAAGATGGCATCAAGCCTGAAAGCCAGAAGATGCAGGCCATTTGCAAAACGCTACTTCCAAAGGACAAGTCAGAACTCCGCAAATTCTTGGGAATGTTTGCCTATGTATGATAATTCATACTCAGCTGTGGCGTCCTGACTGCACCCCTGTACACCATAACTGGTGCCAAATATAAGTTTGTATGGACTCCCTAACATGACCTTTTCTTCAGACGTCTTAAGTAGAAGCTCACAACAGCACCCATCCTAAAATACCCCAAACATGATGGGGAATATCAAATGGAGACAGACACTACTGACACATCCATTGGGGGAGTACTAAAAATCAAAAACAATGATGGTGACTTTCTGTCTGTAGCCTAAAAATCACGTAAACTGACAGACAGCAAGTGTCAATACCCTATACATGACAAGGAGTTGTTAGCAATTGTGCACTGCCTGGTCAAATGATGTTGCTACCTATAGAAACAGGAGGAATTCACAGCATTGACCAACCCAAGTTACTTATATACTTCAAAACACAAGCAAACTTATCCTGTTATCAAGCCTGATGGATGGAACTCCTGGAAAGGTTCAATATTATCATACAATATAAGCCTGGTATGGAACTCATCATGGCAGATGCACTCTTGCGTCTGTACGTCAGAGCCACAAGGGGTGAGAATGGGCTCAACCCAGACTGGCCTCTCCTAGTGCTCTGGAAAAAAGATGAGAGTTTCCCCTCCTGGTACCATAGACTTAACAAAAGAATCAGTCATTAAGAACAAACACTTATTTGCAGATGTGTATGGGACCTTATATCAAAAAATGACCAAAGAACCCACCATTCCTTATGTCCCCATACATCAACAAGTTGACACAATCCTGTATTACCACATGGACCTAGGGCACACAAAAAGACACAACCTCTATGAGTTACTTAAGCACAAGGCCTGGTGGCCAACCCTATACCAGGATTTACAGGAAGTCTTAGACCAATGCAAAGTATGTGAGAAATTTGAAAAAAGCAAAACCCCTCCGGAGTCATTACTACCCATCCGCAAACAACTACCCTTCAAGGTGTGGGCCCTCAACGTTGTTATCCCCATGCCAGGGAAACACAACAATAAGAAATACATCATCACCTCCATTGACTTTGCTACAAGATAGCCAGTAGCCCAAGCAGTAAAGGCTCACACTGGCAATGACGTACAACAATTCATTGGAAAAGAGATAATCAGTAAGTTTGGAAAGCCAGAACTTCTGATAACTAATGGAGGGAAAGAATTGACCTCCAAAAACACCAATGTATACCTCATCAATAATGGGGTCAAGCACACAGTGACAACACCTTATCATCCTCAGGCCAATGGACGCGTGGAGCAGCTGAATGGCAGTCTTGTGCAGGCCTTGGCCAATCTCACCGCCAGGAGACTTGAGGACTGATATAAGCAGCTACTGCCTGCATTGCTTGATGCCAGACCTGTGTGAAAAGATCCACCGGGAAAAGCCCCTTTGAGTTAGTTTATGGTTCACAACCTAATATCATCCAAGCACTATCAGGATCAAAGTTGGAGATACCCAGCAAAGTCCCCTCTTGATCAGATCCCCAGGCTGTAGAGGACAATAGTGATCAATAAGAAAAGGAAGAAAAACGTCTACAAAATACCTTTGTCCCATCCAAGACAGACATGAGTCTGGCAATAAAGTCTGGGTCATGAATACCAACAAGAGTAAATTATAACCAAAGAAAGTGGGCCCTGCCATCATCCTAATGTTGCAACTGAACCAATGATAATTCTGATTTTGAATTGGGTAAGACAACAGTCCAATAGAAAGGACAATAATGAATAGAATAAGGTCTTGTATTTGTAGAATATTGCAATTAATATACTATATGGGGAAAGCCACAAGGCCACAAGGGGGTGGCATAGTGGCATGTTCTATGTATGGTTCAAAGCCAAGGAATAACTTGTGCAGGGATCAGTAGGTCAAATTGGTAGCGCTCCTAATTAGGAGAAATTGCCTGGAGTTTAATATTGTCATCAGATTGATTAATGTTGTTAGATACTTCAAGGGGTGATCCATTGAGTGCCCCCTAAGTATCATAATATATGTTGGCAGGCGGGTCTGGAAACTTGATTGCAACACTAAAGGTAAACAAAAACATCACTTACCTTGTGCAAGGACTTGTAAAACGCAAACAAGACAAAGTCCTCCACCATGATTGCCTGAGATCTTGCAAAGCAAGACAGAAACAATGTGAGATTGTCCTACCTGCCACCAAACAACAGTTAGTCCAGTATGGCGTCTGGGCCCCCCAACAACCTCCCTGACAACCTTCCCCTGTAGGAGGCCAACCTTCAGTTGGGGGTATCAAAACAGCAGCCTTGACCCACCAGCAAGGTTAGAGTAAGAAGGTTTGTGCCCCTCAATCTAATTATCCAGCCACTCAAAGCCGAGCTAGGAAGTTGACTCAAATTTCCAAATACAACAACATGAACAAAAGCTGATCCCCTCTGGAAGATACCTTGTTTTGGCGCTTGACTCATTACAAGGATCAGGCCACCCCCTTTACCATCCCACCATGTGATCAACACAATCATGTTCCTGTTATGCAAAATATTCATAATGACTAAATAATACTTATCTCTCAGTAAAGAATATTATCTAGTTTCCAAACGTTTTTCCCCTTTTAACTTTGCTAAAACAGCACAATTACAACAATTTGAGTTGTTGTTGTTGTCAGCTTCTTTTGAAATTTAATAGCTTTATATTTTCTACTTTAAGTTAAAAGATATTAACTTTACTTTTACCTTTTGCAAGTATGCTTGTGTAAGCGCTTGCTCCTTCCCCAGCTTATGTGCTGATCTGTGGTCTCCCTGGGCTTCTATTTTCCTCTTCTCCTCCAGTTTCTTCCTTTTTACTTCTACTGTTGCTTCTTTCCTTGGCTGTTTTCTCCTTACCATCATTTTTTCAACTTAAAAAGAATTCATATGAATAAAGAGCTTTTGAATAGTAGGCTTTAAGCCAAAATTCTAAGTGATTTCTTTTTAATCTTTTATCATTTAAATCTTTCAGCTTTACAATTTTAAAGACTTTGTTTTTTAATTTGGAATTTAAGTGATTTTTTCAAACCCCTTTTCTTTTCTTTTTTCCAGATTAAATAATGAAAGCTATAAAACAACAAGCCTTAGGCTTGTTGTATTCATTATTTACTATTAATGAATCTTTTAATAGTTACATGTATCAATTTACTGATGGAGAGTATCCCAATATTGACATTCCCTTAGTTACTAATTGGTCCTTATTAAATACTTTGTTTTATCTCCTTTGTTAGAATTTTTAAACTATATAACATCTTTTGTAACCCAGTACAAGTTTTTAGCAAGATCTTTAAAATTATATTACAGACTGTCCCTACATTTTTATATCTTTTTTCTTAACCCTAATGCTTTATACACTTTAGGTTATAACCTTGCACCATTTTGAGCAAGACCTTATATTAAAGCTTAAAATCATAAACCAACTAGAAATCAAGCTAGTTTCTATCATCTCCTGCAAAGGTGTCAACCTGGGCATTAATAACCTGCTGAAGCATCACCTGTTCCTCTTATCTTAGATGAAACCATCACCTTGTGAAAATTCATGATTATTAATCAGGAGACTGATGGGTTTACCCAACACCGCCCTAGAAGAGCGCCAACACCACGCAGAGCAGGGATGCCACCTGATGAACTCCAAAGACACTACTTCAAAGGACTATGCTTTTATTTCCACATGACAGATTTCCTGACTAGATTCTGTCCTTATAAGAACAATGCCCCTGTTTCCTTAGCCCAAATAAACTCTTATTTCTCATCTTATAAACTTATATAAGTCTCAGTCAAGATTGACAGAACCCCTTGAAAAATGAAAGCCTACACAAGCACTGGAGCCAACAAGAGTTGCATTGATGCAGACCTGGTGCATGATCTAAAGTTGAAAGCCTCAAAAATCTGCCTATAGACCATCATGGTAAATAGCATCAGGGATGAGTGATACAAATGTAAACAGTCACTACCCTTGGTAATAGAAAACTACACTGTGGGGTTCCTGGTCACCAGTCCCCAAACTATGTCCTAAGTCATAGCCAGGGACCAACTTGGAGGAGTTGACTTTTACTAGTAGGGTTGCTAGCTAGCTGACAGTTTATACTGACCCTGCATCAATGCAAACTCTTCCAATACTTTTCCTATTAATAGGCGGACATCCCCACCATGCATTTGTACTTTGACTGGGGCCAAACCTTCTGGAGGTCTGTACCAGTCTTTCAGCAACCAATCAAACTCATTTCCAATGAGCTCTTGTCTTCTATCTGTCATTTTAAGGTGCCTAGTTAACCTCTCCTACTACTTCTGGGAAGTTTTACTAGTGACAAACCTTCTGCAACTTTGACAAAAGGTGACTTCCTACCCTTAGCTAGGGTAAAAAATATGGGCAATTCACTCATGATGCTTATCTGTACTACTTGGAGCTTTGGGAAGGGGTCACAATAGGCTTTTATTCACAGTCAGAAGGAGATCTCCTTAGAAAACTTCTTTTATAATGCCTGGGGGTCTGGGAAGCAATAGGAATTTGCCAATACCTTGGAGTCCTCCAATAATATCTTGGGCTCCTTGTACTTGGTCTTGGACTCCTGTACTTGAGTCTTGGGCTCCTGCACTCTGCTTCAGCTCCAGCTTCTTTATTTCCAACTCTAGCTCTGTTATCTTGGGCTTCTGCACAGTATCTTGGACTCCTACACCTTTTTTTATGCTTTTGGATCATCTTTAGTCCTTGTGGCCTTTAGAATCCACTTGTGTCAGTCCCTAAAAAGCCACAGATAGCTTCCCCTTTTATAGCTCCTTTTTCAAGTCCAAATTCCTTCTCAGAACTCTTGTTTTTCAAATCTTAAACTATCCAGTTTTTCTCTCTATATAATATATTAAACCTTTTAACTTACTTTAGCCAATAAAAGCCTTGAATTTTCTGCTTATTTTCCTCATTTTTTAGGCTTTAACTCTTCAGTTAAAGCCCTCAAAACACTGATCAAACAGGCTTTGATCTGCAGCTAATCAAACGCTTGGATTCAACAGTTTTGCCAAAAAGTTTTCCCAAATGACTTGTTTTTGACTATGGTTTAAACCTGGTGCTGTCTTGCTCCAGATAAACAACTGCTCCGCATTTCAAACGGTTTTGCTGTGATTCCTGTCATGTTTCTCTGGAAAAACTTGAGCGCTTTTTCCTATGTTTTACATAGAGGATTTCAAAACCCTGATTCTTCAATGTTCCCCAAATTTTCCTGTATTTTCTTTATCTTTTCCTAACTTTGAACTTGCCTGTTGCTTGCCTTTTGCCTACTTAGTTGTTCTCAGTGAAATTCAAATACTAATTCTCACAGTTTCTCCATCCTGTTTCTGATCTTTCCCTGGTCTCATCCTTACTTAATCATATCCTAATAAAATACAGCTTAAAACACTGTAAGTTATTTTGTTTCTCTCTCTTTCAAATCATATGATAATTAATTCTTTCTTTCAATCATATTTTGGCAGCATTAAATCATTATTTAACTGCTTCTTTCTTAATATCTCCTTTAAAAGAAACCAAAACCAGCATTTTAGCTTCTTTATCCATCCTAGCTAGTCTTTCTAGGCCATCTTTCAGTTCCATAGCTAGTCCTGCACCATGATCTTCTGGTCCTTCATACAGCTCTTCAACCACATCTTCTGGTCCTTCAGTCAGTTCTTTAACCACATCTTCTAGTCCTTTTCAGTCTAGCAAGCAACCCTTTCCAGCCATCAAACATCCTTTTTCAGTCAGAAATTAGTCCATTTAAGTCATTCATCAGCTTGGAACAGTCTTTTTAGTCATCAATCAACAAGTTCTTCCAGTCAACACACAGTCCAGTCCTCATCATTAACCACCTAGGTTCCAAACCTCACAATGAACCACCTTGGTTTTAATCCTTAAAATGGTCTCCCAGTCCCTCAACTAGTCTTCACTGTGACCAAACAGTCCCTCTTGCTAGTCTTCACTGTAGAGCCTGAACTGCCTTGGTCTTATGATCAGCCCCTGATACCAGAACCTGTAGACCCAGCATGAGTCTACCCTGTCCCTGGCATTTGGCTGGCCCCTTTACAAGTGTCCTCCACCTGGGCTATTCAACCACAGACAATCCTCATGTCTGTGCAGTTGTCTTTACTCACCCAGGTGATTAACTCTGAGCTTTTGGTTGCAAAGTAATCAAATTTACTTCCCAGAGGCCTGATCACACCAGGTTCTGCAGCTGCTTTCCTGAGCAACCGCCTTGGTGACACCTCTTAGCAAATCCATCCCTCCAATGCTCACTCTGGGTCCCCTCCCCCCAAAGCTCCCATAGAGACATAGACAAGGACACCCTACCAGTCTGTTAGATAGGATGCTTGCTCACAGACTTTCTGTAAGCGTACAAGGGCAACTAGAGCTATCTTAGATCCGCCCCCTTCCCTGACAGCCTGTGTTACCTGCCAGGGTCATTCACTCCCCACCCCAAGCAGCAAACGGTCCCTGCTAGGCTGGTTCAACACTTGCCTCTAGTAGTCCCTTTTTACCTACTAGGCAGGCCTTACCTTCCCTAGTAGTCAATGCTCCCTACTAGGCCTATACCTGTCTTAAAACCACAGCACACTATCAATTCTCAGCATTGCGTCTTTATTTGAAGCCAAATCAACCCTTGCCTACAAAACTGCTCTATTGTGGATCACCACACACACCTATCCTCCATATCTCATTCTAATGAGAGGACTGCTGCACCTACTGATACTCAGAGGCTCTTGGAATACAAGCATTTTATCATACTCAACTAATAAAACCAGATATTCACCTTGGGAGATCATAGGAAAAACAACACAGTACCCTTCTGGATTAACTTCAAAGCATCAACTACTCATAAAATTATGTCTATCAAAATGGAGCCCAGTGTTGGACTTCTTCCTAACCCCTATAAATGGAACCATATATTCAGCAAGGAAACTGCCGCTCACCTTCACTACCACTCTGTATATGACCACATCATTGACCTCCTACCAGGCACGCAGCCCAGTCACAGCATAATCTACAGTTTCAATCACTAAGAGCAATTAGCCCTTCAAGACCTACAACAAATGAAATAACCCCAAAATGATTCATCTTAGTATCTAAAGCATCCTGCTCATCCCCAATTCTCTTTGTAGGAAAGAAAGATAGAGGGATTTGCCTCTGCGTAAACTAAAACTTGAGAAAATTACTACTAAGAATAGTTAATCTATTACAAACACTAAAACTTTTTATGAATTTCTCACATGAGCCCAAGTTTATTCAAAATTAATCTCTGCAACATCTTCAATTAAATACACATCAATGAAAGCAACTAGTAAAAACCCACTTTCAAAACCAGATACAGCCTCTACAAATACTTGGGATCCTTCATTTAGGCTCTTTGATACCCCTAGTACCTTTCAAAAAATGATTAATAATGTACTGGGAAAATAAATCAATCAATTATGTGTAGCCTAACTTGACAACATATTTATCTACAGCAATAACTACAATAAACACCTACATCATTTAGAACACATCCTGGGAAATCTCTCCCAAGATAACCTGATTACCAAACTCAAGAAGTGTGGATTCTTCTAACCTGAGATAGAATTCCTTGGTTATATGGTCAAGACAGGTGGGTTTCCCATGGATAGGATAAAGTGGATGCAGTAACAATTTGGCTTGGCCAAAGCCAAAAGGAAGTTAGAATTTTCCTGGCACTGGAAAACTACTGCAGATATTTCATTCAAAATAATCTCTGAAAACCCTGCCTCTGACATGTCTTTTTTCTGAAAAGGTTTTATTGTTTGTTCCCCAGAATGCAGAACTGCCTTTGAACCCTGAATTTAGTGCTCACTACAGCGCCTGGCCTTGCCATTTCTGACCCTACCAAGCATTTTGTCCTTAAAGTCAACACCTCTGACTTTGAAGTAGGGGGTTCTTCTTCAGAAAGAAGGGGAAGGTATGCTACGTCCTGTATCATATTATTCAAAGAAGATGATCTCTTCTTAAGAAAAATACCCCATCTATGACAAAGAGATGCTTACAATCAAGGATACCTTTTTATACTGTAGAATATACCTATGCAGCACATGTAATGTCTTGCCTAATAAGGTGCAAGATTATAAACTAAGCCATGTAAGGTGTTAGGGTTAAGATTCAATAAGTAGAGGAAAGTAGGGACTGTTTGTAAAAGTACCTTCAAAAGGCCTGCTCAAACTTTGTACTTTGATACAAAAGGTGTCAGAGTTAAATAACCCTAAAAACTATATAGAATATCATATTAAACAAATATTTGTTTGTAACCAAAAGAATTTCAATGTTGGGATACTCCATGTGGGGTTCCTGTTTGCCAGTCCACATTGTGTGTCCTGGATCAAAGCCAGGTAAGGCAGGAAGGAGTTATCATTCCCTAGTTGGGGCATCTGGATGAGTTGGAGTTTGTATTTGGCTTGCATCACAGCAAATTCTTCTGAAATCTTTCCTATCACTAGGAGAGCATCCCTTCAATGTGATTGAACCTCAGCTGGGGCTAGTCTCTCTGTGGGCTTATACCAATCTTTCAAGAGTCTTGTGAACTCAAACCCAATGAATTCCCTCTCTCTATCTGGAATCTCAAGGTGTCTAGTCAACCTTTTTCACTCCTCCTGGGAAGTCTTACTAGTGGCAACCCTTCAACAGCTTTGGAAATAGGTATCTTACTCCCCTTGGCTAGGGTAAAATATATTGGGCAATTCACTCATAGGGACTATTATACAATCAAAAATATGTTTAGGTGTTGAAATGGGTGTTTATTAGCTTCAGAAGGATGATTTCTTTATAAACCTTCTGGTATATGGCCCAGGGGTATAAGGAGCAATAGGGTTTTGCCAATACTTGGATTCCTTTAACAATTCCTTGGACTTCTTGTGTCTGGTCATTTGGCTCCTGCACTTTAGTCTTGGACTCATTGTACTTGGTCTTTGTCTCCTGCTATTTGGTATTGAATCCTGCTCCTTTATCCCTGTCCTCAGCTCTCTGTTCTGTCTTTGTGGCCTTTGTAATCCACTGTTTCCAATACCTGTTTTTTCTTCAAACTGCTCTCCTTTTTATAGATCTTTGTTTCAGTCTGTTTTTTTCTTCAGATCCCTGGTTCTTCCAGGCTTAAACTATCCAGTTTTCCTTGCTTTGTAATATATTAAAACTTTGTTACTTACTTCAGCTAATTAAAAACCAGCTTTTCCCTGTTAATTCCTTCATTTTTTAGGCTTAAAACATTCAGTTTAACCACTAAAGATCTTGATCAAATAGGCTTTGACTTGAAGCCAATCACACGTCTGGATTGATTGGTTTTGCCAAAAGTTTACCTGAATGACTTTCTCTTGACCTTGGTTCAAACCCAGAATTGTCTTACTCTGGACAAACACTTGCTCCTGTGTCAAATGGTTTTGCCGTAATTACCATCACATTTCTCCAGGCAAACTTGAGCGCTTCCACATATGTTTTACTTTACGGATTTTCAAACCCTAATTTCTACAATATTTCTCTTTATTTCCCTTTGTTTTCTTCCCTTATTGACAGTTTAAAACCGCCTGCTGCTTGCTTACTGCTCCTTTTAATGGTTTTGGCAAACCTTCTGCCTTTGCCCTCACGGTTTCCTGTTCTGTTTCTGTCTGCTCTAGTCCCTTCTGACTCATTCAAATTCTCATAAATTCACAGTGAATTTTCTGCTAACTGTTTCTTTCTTTTCTAATAGTTTTAATTTTTTCTTAATATTTTTATCATTTCTTTTTTAATTCTTTTTTATTAATTCTTTCTTAATTCTTTCTTTGATTATTTCCTTCTATCCAATCATATCTTCAACTGTCCAAGTTCATTTATTCTGCTCCTTCTTCTTACTCTGCTAGTCCTTCTCAGTCATCTTCCTTTCCTTCTGTAGTCCCTCCTAGTCATCTTCCACTCCTTCTTTATGAAACACAAAGGTTCAGTCCTTCTCTGCATTTCCTGTTACTAACACCTCAGACTCAGGCAATAAGTCTACAAGTAAGTTGTGTTTGACTGGCCCCCATAAGTGACCACCACTTTAGGCCATCAACCACAGACAATCATTATGTCTGTGCAAATGTTTTTACTCACTCAAGTGATTATTTTGGGCTTTCAGTTGCAAAGTAACCTACTTTGCTTCCCAGAAACCTATCAATTACCAAGTTCTGCAGCTTCTTCCCCAAGCAGCTACCTTGATAACGTCCCTGCTCATATCCACGCCTCTCTGGTGACTTCAAGACCTCCCCAAAGCTACCAGGAAGATATATACAGGGAAACCTTACCCCTCTGTTAGGTAAATTTCCCTACTTGCAGACCTCCTGCAAGTGGCCAAAGGATCTTAGAGCTACCTCAGCTCATCCTTTCCTAGCAGCCCAAGTTACCTACTAGGTTGCATCACCATCCAGTCCTAGCAGCCACCAGTTACCTAATATTATGGGGCACTATCCTTTTCTAGAAGCCATAAGTTACCAACTAGGCATTTACCTGTTTTAAGCCACTATCTTTTTCCAACTTCAAGCATAGAGTTTTTTTGTGGCCAAATCAACCCTTGCCTGCAAAACTGCATCTATGTGGATAATCACACTCCCCATGAGAGTATCTTAACATGAAGGAAGGCAAGTTATCACTCATGTAAAAAAGGTGACAACAAGCCAATTACTTGTTATCAAGCTATCTCCATTCTGATAATCCTATCTGCTAAGAACTAGTAAATTAAGAAAACAGAAATCTAGTAAAATAATACCATTCTTAAAATTTTAAGGACTAAATTTAAAATCTATAACTAAGGTTACAAATTTTGAAGTTAAATTTTTTAATTTTTGAAATAAATTTGGAAAGATTGAAAAAAAATCCTGTAATATAATTTGGGGGAACCCAATTAGAACTTCAGCTTAAAAGCTTACTCTTCTAAAAGCCCTTATTTGTATATAAAGCATGTGCCTTGGGGAGAGATCATCCAAGAAAAACCAGGAAGTTTGGGAAAGGTAAAGGTGATAGCCCTGGGGAAAACACATGACAAGTGGAAACAACTTTGACCACAGAAACCTACATATCCGAAGCTGCAGTATGGGGGAAGGTGGTAGTTGTGTAAGCAGTGTAAAACCAAAAAAATAACCTATTTAAAAACAGTTTCATCTATATAATTGAATAGAAAAGTGCGCGCAAAAGCAAAAAAAAACCAAACCCAAATAAAAAACTCAGTTAATAGAACCTTGATTAAAAAATACTAATAATTACATCCTTAATTTAAGTTTGAACTTAACTAAGAGTTTAAGAAACCTACCCCTTGGAGCAGGGCTTGACAGAACAGATGTAAGAAATTACATTCCTTTGACAAAAGGAAAAGCTCAAGAATATTTAGTTTTGTCAATTAATCTCAAGAAAAATGTGGAAAGTGCATTTTTAAATGTGAAAGCAGAAACAACATTCATTGATCAATCAATTAAGGAAAACAGTTCAAAAACATGTTTTGAATTGATTAACAAACATGTATTAAAAATACAGAGCATAAGCAAGCACATATTTTCAAAAAATAGTATAAATTCTATTATAAACCAGGGTTTCCAGGGTTTAATCAACAATTCTGAAAACTTCAAGAGCAATAAATCATCAATTAATGGCTCCAAAAAACTATTACATTGAATCAAGCCAATTGGCAGGAAATTAAATGCACAAATAAATCCAAGGAATTTCCAGGGGCTCCCAATTACCAATCAGATAAAGAATACCAACCAAGATAAGGAAAGAGTCTACATTTGTCCCAGGAAACCATTACAGCTCATAGTAAGAAACTAAACTGCAGCCCACATGTGAAAGCCAGGCTTACTTCTTCCTGAATTGCAGGCTGCAGCAAGCTGTAGCCCTGTAAAGCAATGCTTCTTCACCAAATCTTGAAGGTATCATTGGTAATAACTGTGTTCTCCCCCATCTTCACTTCAGTATTTAAGCTGACTTTCTCTCCTAAGAAAATTGCTCCAAAAATATTATTCCTTTCAAACAATCTCAATAAAGTCTATACTTTCAAACTCTAACTGATTAGTAAATCATTGAGTTTGTCCCCAAAAACATGAAACCCCTCCTACTCATGTGGGTTTTCTGTGTGTTAATAGGGTGTAGCCAGGAAAATGTTAATTTTGAAACTCCATAACCAAATCCCACTGAAAAATCTGAGGACTCCATTTGGTGTCAATTTGGTCCACACTGCCACCATGCTCCCTATGTGAAAACTGCTTGCTTCCCTTCAATTGTTCATCCCAAGGCCCCTTGAATGGTCTTAGGATACACCAGTGTATACTACTTATTAAATCATTTTACTCACTTCTTAGGAATATTATTGGGCCATTTACTCCATATGTTAATGATAGGAATTCCAGTAGGATCTACCTTAGTCAAGTTTAATTTGTGGGTGCTTCTCCATTCTATTGGGGATAAGATTCCAAATGAGTGGATCCCTGACAACAAAATTTCCTTTAAAGGTTCTCATTAACCCAAAACCTAGTCTAATTCTTCAAATTAATACAATTGAACTAACAACAAGCTAAATGGGCCCTTAAACTGGCCAACTACATCCTCACTATAGACTACAAACCTGGGAAGGTTGACATGATCCCTGATACAGTGAGAAGAAGAGCCAAATTAGTACCAACACACAATAAAAACTGAGATCACAACACCCACATTCTACTGGAATCAGTCAGCCTGGGGATCCACCTGAATTACATGAAGATTTTAACCATCAAACCAGATGCTCTAAAGTCTCATACCTTTGACAAGCTCTTGAAACTCATGATTTCTTCTCTCTTCAAATCCCTAGACTGCACATACTATAAGAAATGCTAATTCCTAAAAGATATCACACAGGTGCTCCACAACCAGATAGAGATACCTAAAGAAATAAATAGAAAATCCATCTTCAGAGACTACCACAACTTGGAGATGACAGGGCATCCAAAAAGTATTAAAAACCTCAAGAGTATAAAGAGAATTTTTACCTGGCCTAAAATTGACCAAGACATAGCTGATTACTTGAAGGAATTTTAAACCTACAGAAGGACTAAGGCCTGTTGAGACCCTTGAACATACCTTCTTGCCCATGGATATCATTATTCATGGACTATATTATAGAACTGCCCCTTTCAAACTCCGTCAACTCCATACTAGTCATTGTAGATAGATTCACAAAGATGGCATATTTAATACCAACCACACTCTGCTTCTCAGCCACAGAGACAGATAGACATTTACACAATTGCATCATAACTTAACACATCACCCCAGCATAAATAATCACCAACAGAGGCCCACAATTCACCTCTAACTACTGTGACCAAGTGATGAAAGATCTAGGAGTAAACCATTGTAGTCCATATTTTTTCCGCCCTCAGACTGATGGCCAGATCAAACAAGTGAACCAAATACTTGAACAATACCTATGATGCTATGTCAATGCCAATCAGGGTAGCTGTGTCTAGATGCTCCCTTTGACTGTTTGCTTACAACATCAAGGACCACACATCTACTGTAATGTCCCCCTTCAAAGCCAACTATGAATTTGACCCCACCTGGGACCCTAGCATTGATAATAAGAAAACTAAGCCATCTGGGTGCTCAGGGATTAAACAGATCCACAACACTCAAACTGTATGCCTAGAAAAACTGAATTGAGCAGTACAGGCGTGTAAGGCCTTTACACTTGGAAAAAAAAACCTGGCAACCCCCTGCAAGTTGGAGACAGCGTCTACCTAGACTCCAAGAACATACCCTTACATGTCCCCTGCAGGAAGACATCTCACAGGAGCAGTGGTCTCAAAGGCTAAGTTAGTTGGAGAAGTAACCTTCAAGTTAAAAATGCCTCTCAAATAAAAGACCCTTGAAACATTTCACCTCTCCTTATTGTTCAAGAAAGGTGAGACTTCACTTCCCACTAAAAGCTCAATACTGTGCACCTCTCATCCAAACAGGCTGCTCTAAAGAATATGAAGTAGAGTATGTACAAGGCAACTGATCCCACTACCAAGCCCTCTATTACTATGCCAAGTGAAAAGGCTATCAAATAGATGAAATTTTCCTAGGAACCCCTGAGCAATCTAACCAACTCCAAACAAACCATTCAATAGTACCTTGGCAAGAACAACTTAAAGGGAGGACCTGTAGGGAGAGAAAAAGATTATTTCAGGAATGACATTTTCCCTCTTCCAAAGCCTAAGAGTTGAACAGGATTCAACCCTGTGACAAACTGGACCGCAAGCTGCCAGCCTTGAGGAACAGTGGCCTACCTGCTCCATCTTTTTGGGATTGAATATCCCAACATTTAACCCACATATTCCCTCAAATTCAAATAACCTAGTGCAATGCTGCCAGCAGTGGCACATACTGAGCATTCCAAACACTTTCTAAATGAAGGCAAAGAGCCCTCTGCCATTGGCCTGATGCACACCTTGGTAACTAATCAAATCCTAATATCTGATAAAGGTACTTAAAAAATTCCCTTCAAGAACACCACTCCAGAACAGAAGTGTCTTGCAACCCTACTGAAGAATTCAGCCAATGACTATTCTCCTTATGCTAGTGTCATTTTTCCACCCTTTAATCCAGGTGTTGTAAATTGGTTTCATGTTAGAATGGTTGAGGCAATCAATGGAATATCCTGATGACAAGGCTATTTAAGATGTGCACTCAAATCTGCCAGATCCAATGGATATGCATTCCCAATTGTAACTTGGATGTTAATACGTTCTGTTTGCCATATTCTATCCTACTGGATCAGGTTCAGGAATTGATAACCATTGCTGTAACAGCTAACTGCAACTGTATTTCACTTCTGGGGAAATGTGCACCCACCTTCCCCCATTGGATTATCCAGATCAACTGAATAGACAGGAACACAGATTCAAGAGCCTTATGGATTAATGAAGATTATTTAATGTTCCCACTGATGGTGCAGGTGTTAATAAACCTCTGCATCCATCATATATCAATTGTAGTATATAACTTCCCTTCTTTTCACCAATAAAAACACACTTTTACTCACTTGATTTTATCTCTACTTGGTTGTTACCTTAGAAATAAAGTTAAAGACTTCAGAGTCTCTAAAGACCTGTATTAATATGTGTATAGGCTTTTCCATTACACTCTACCAAGCAAGCAACCCAGACGTTATCCTTAAAGACATCTGCAAGGCCCAATACAAAGCACAGGCAATCTACCTGTCTGATTATTCAATTCTCAAACATTAGATCCCTTAACATTATAGTTAAAGTCTGGTAGGGAGGTACTATATGATCCCCTAGACTTTGTGCCAGACTTTTTTTTCATTTTTAAATAAAGTTTATTATATTTTGGGTTTCCTAATTATTCCCTTATTATATCTTAGTTATCTGTCAATTTAACACCCACTCTTCTGGTCTGACATCCCCTCCACCTGCAGTTTTCTGTCTTCAAGGTGCACTTATGGCCCTGTCCACTTCACTAAGTACTCATTGAAACCAAATTATAGGGAGTATACCACTGCGCAATTATTGGTGAACGGCCCTGTTATATCCACATGAGGATATGCTTTTTAGGAAAAGGCTTAATATTAGTCAAATAAAGATCAGATGACTGATACAGGTAAATGTTGGTTGTTTTATAGACATGTCTATCCTTGATTATTAAGAGCAGTGGTCTATGCCCTGGGGTAGTAGTAAGGTGGCCCCTTACTAGTGCTTAGGAAGGATATTAAAGCTGAGTACCCTAATGTCAGGGACCCACTTGAGAGGAAAAAATACTTTCAATCTTGTGAGCCAGGGCCCCCAAATTCACTCTGGCTACTACAAAACCTATTGTTACTGTTATAATTACAAGATTCCCAAATTGTCCTAGGTGAATAAAATCTTCTCATTGGGGAGCTAAACCTTCCTAGGAGATAGTACACAACTAGATATAAAAAGAGGTAGAATGATGCATTCAGATAACCCAAGGATACATCTGCTTCAGGAGTAGAGGGTGGTGTTCATTTTAATAGAAATTTTGTTCCCAATGCCCTGAAGGGTATTTGAACCATCTGTGGGCCAGGAACTTGTCAGCATGAGCACATCAGGTGAGGATTTTGCTCAATTGGTGGTGCAAGTGGGGGCCTGCAGACCCAGAGTACACCAAGGAAGTATGAACAACAACCAAAATAGAAGGGAAATCCCCTTTGTGGTGTAAGGTATTTATCAAAGAGAGTGGTGGTAAAAAATAGGTAATAAAAATACTATAAGGGCAAATTTATTGTTGCTAGAAAAAGAAATAATAAGCAAAAAGGGCTTGCTTAAATAGATAATGATCAGAGTAACTATTAAGGCTTATTTGAAAAGAGAGGCTAGAAACCACAGATTTCTCATATACAGCTAAGACGAGAGGAATTAAAGAGGGTTTTTTCAGTAACCTGGATAATGATAGTAAAACATACCTAGCAAGAGAGGGACAAGAACCACGCATTTGGGCTGATTTGGGGAGTTATATGGTATTTGGAACTGCTGTTAAAGGAACAATGGGATAAGAAAGCCCTATATGATACAAGGCTAAAGTGCAGAACTTAGCCTCAAGCTTCAGACAATCAGAAGCTGAGAGGTAATTATCTTGTTTTGTGATCTGTTTATCATTTATTAACTCAAATTTGAGTGCAGACTGAATACTTTTAATATAATTAACTACTTTAAAGTAATCCAAAAGATCCAAGTTGACGTAAAGATGATAGTTAGGGACCCAGGTTTGATCCTCAGGTTGAACAACCCTTGTTAATCCAATAATTTCCAAGGGTGCACTGCTGCTTGTTTTCTCCTCTTTATTCTGTATATTACCACTTAATTGATTTAAGGAGTTAGGGATAAAATTCCTGACACCTGGGATGGTTATACCAAGGAGTATAGGCATCATGAGGCTTACTGGGGTGCAAGTACAGCTAGGGCTCTACTCTTAGAGAGATGTGCTGAGGTAAAACTGAAATCCCAATACCAACTAGGGTGAGAATACAGCTGATTAACTTTACCTATAATTGAGTTAAAGTTTCTCTTTCTAGGACTTTAGGGTAGCTTTAAGGAAGACTTAAATTTTCTAGGCAAGCAAAGAAAGCTTAGAACCATTATTGGTTTAGCTTTATAGAGGAACAGCTGCAGAAATTAATGATCTGGAGATTTCTGGGAAGTGAAGTTGGTTAATCTGCACCTGAAATCTCAAGCTAACCACTTGAGTGAGTGAAAACAATGGCAGGACTTGATTAGTGTCTGTTGCTGATGGCCTAAGGTGTAGGTCACTGATGGGGGTCCAGTCTAAGTTGATTCACTTGTAGAGACTTATTTTCAGAGTCTGAGGTGTTGACTTATGGAGACTAACAGAATAGAGAAGCCCAGATGGAAGAAATTGGTAGGGATTAGAAGAAAGAAGGAGAAAAAGGACTTAAAAAAGACCATCAAGGGTGGCTGAAAAATTTAAATAACAGAGAGAAAAGATTTAAAGAGATAAAATAAACAGAAAGATCAAAGAGAATATTAAAGAATTAAATTAAAGAGAATAAAGTAATAAGTTAAAAAGGAATTAAAAATAATAGATAAATAAAAAATAATTAAGATAAAGCAACATAAAGAAAGAAAAAATTAAGAAATATTAAAGAGGGGATTTATTAAAGAGTTAAGAGAAAAGAATGAAGCAGGAGCAGATGAAAAACAGCACAGAGAAACTTTGAAATCAGGGCCATAATTTTGCCAGGACATGAAGAGGAGTAAAAGCAGAGTGACAGGCAACTTTGAGTTTGCCAAGAATTGCCACAGGACAGGGAAACACAGAGAAATGTTGATCAAAATCTAGAGGAGCAAAATCACTAAGTAAAACATAAGAGGAAACCATCCAAAACAATACAGCAAAACATAACAGGAGAACAGAAAACCCGTTTGAAACGTGGAGCCATGATTTTTCTGGAGCAAGGAGACAACAGGTTTGAACCAGGAGCAGAAGCAAGCAGCTCAGGGAAACTGTTTGGAGAAACAGGACAATCCAAGCTTGTGATTGGCTGCAGTCTGAATTCTGATTTATCACTGCTTTTCTTTGGCAAAAAAGAAGGGAAAAGCCTAATAAATTGGGGTTTTGACAAGGAAAAGTCTGCCCTGATTATCTGAGGTAAATTATAAAGTTTAATTTATCATAAATAGAGAGAAACTAAATGGTTTAAGACTGGAAAAAAAGAGATTCAGAAGGGGAAAACAGGCTTAAACAAGGATATATTTAAGGGGAAATCTACTGAAACAAGGGGAAGTAAGGTCTAGATCACACCTAGAAGCCAGAAAAGGAGTACAAGACATCAGGGAAGAACTACATGACCTAGATCAAGGCATCACAAGGAAGGAATACCATGAAAGAAGAGTGCAAAGATACAGATAAGGAGTACAAGGCATGGGGGAAGAAGTCCAAGACCAAGAGCAAGGAGCCCAAGACTTGACAAACCAAATCTATTCCTCCAAAACAGGCTATAATACAGAAGATTTCTAAGGGATCTTTCTTCTGATGCAAATGAACGCCAATCTCAACCCCTATCTTCTTTTTTGTGACAGAGAACTTCACAAGTGACAATGGTTTTGAATCTGATTAAGAAGATCAGAAGAGACAGGAATTTTATTTTGTTTACTCATAGAAAACTTCTGGTTAAGAAATGAGAAAAGTGGCGACCAAAGCCCTGAGAACCAGGCTATTGTTGTACTTAAGATTATCATGCAAAACAGCCCCCTAGATGATGGGGCTGTTTTGATAACCCATAAATTCCTACACAATTTGTTTCCTCTAGTTATTAATTGCCTATGCTGATTGGGGACATGGTGAGTTACTTTTAGAGCTATCAGATAATATATTTTTGTTCTTTTCATAGAACTAGTATCTCTGAAGATATCAAGCCTAACCCAGTTGATCCTTGGATTCAACCCAGGACATACCTTAATGACCTCCCAGGAGCAAGAGTGCCACACTCACTCAGCAGCATCTTAGACAAGTGTCAGAAATTGTGTCATTGACACTATTTTGATATGACCTTCAAATAGTGATATGTGCAAAGATTTGGTCAGTTTTGCTATTGACTTTGGATATTCCTCACCTTCCTTAAATGGGTCTGTTCCAATGTCCACCCATTCCGGAATACCTTACCTGCCCTTGACTGATCCTGGTATGATTTCAACCCAATGTGACCCCCTCTACCACTCTGTCTAGCTATTGAGTGATCATTGACCCTTGTCTACTTTTTAAGTAGAATCATTTCTCCTAATAAAGACAAGTTTATCCACATTTGTGTTAGCTTTAATATTATTCAAGCTTTTTCCTTTCCTTTTTTCCAAAAGGAATTCCTCATCTTGTATTCCAGGAAATTAAGGTATGTGCCTTTAATTTTGCCCTGAAGGCTAACCCAAGGCTAGCTTCAAACCTCAAATATTTTGTTATAAAGATTTCCTGCTGTGTCCTCCTGGATGTCGTCCCCAGGAGACAAACACAACAACAACTAATTCTTGGATTAGACTATGATGCAAAAAAATATCCATCTTTCATTATTATAGATAGAAACACAAAGGAAATGTTCCACATATTCATAGGGATTACTCCTAGTCAGCTCTGTCTCCAAGTAAAGAAGTTTGAGAAGATCAAGGAGTAATTGTACAGCTTTTCCCATTCTGAAATTTATCACAAAATGTTATACCTTAATTACCAACTGTTGCTGATCTCTTACAAAGAGAACTTGATTAACAGTCAAAAGGCTTTTCTAAAAAGTATGTTTGACAATTTGACCAAATTTTTCAATACTTTAAATAATCAGTTAAAAATGTTTGTCAACAATCAGAATATCAGTACTTCCTGAAATGCACAGATTAAGAGAACTCTAATTAACCGCATTGCACTATAATAAATACTTTCCTGGAATTCAAGGCCCCATTAAAAAATGTATGAGTACCATCACTCATCATATAAAGGGGTCATAAGCCATCCTCAGATTTCTCTGCAACAAGGTTGAGACCTTATGCAGCTTAATTTTCAGTATTGAGGAAAACCATGCTAGATCTAGGGGTGATAAAGACTCTGCAATTATCCAAAGAGAGATGAAGAACTTTTTGAACACCTAGGAGGTCTATGTCATGGCCTGAAATGGGCCTGAAAAGGAACTAAATAGTATTGGGTCAAATAAATGCAAATTTGCAATTGCGCAATTGGGTTAGAGAAGAATATTTCAGTAGTTCACACCTCAATTCTCCAAAAGTCAAACTTGATGCCCTGGGGACGCTTGCACCTGGAGGTATTCACAGAGGCAGTGCTTACCTATGAAAACGTTTTTAATTGACCAAAATCCTCAGAAGTTGGGTATTTTGGCCACCAAAAGCCCTCAAGAGGACCACAAGGTTTGGCCTAAGCGCCAGGACCTAAGAATAGCGTGTTGCTACCCCTGGTCAACCAACCAGATGATGACATTGCCAGGAAAACAGTGGCATGTGACCAGCCAGCCAACCTGGATGCATTTCCAAGTCAAAAGCCAACTTTCTAGCAGTATATAGCTGGAGAAACAGTAAATTACCTCCTTGTTTAAATCACACAATAAAAATCTTTAATTTAATACAATTTGAGCATTTAATTTTTGCATGAGTTTATTTAATTATTACAAATAACATATTGTTAGTACTATCAAATAGAGAGTGCCTTCAGATCCGACGCCAGCACTATGAGACAATGCAACTTATTTCTGCTTCTACTCATACAATTTGTGCCCATGTTCTGTCCCCCAGAGCACTGGACCAGGAACTAGTTCCTGATTCTCCTGTACCTCTCTCCTTCCATTGTGTACCTCATCTTTCCCAACTTATACAGCCAAGCCAGTCCATGACTGCCACCACAGGAGAAATCCCCCTTTTCACCACCATACCATCCTATAATTACAGCAAACTTGGGTTTGTCTATCTAATTATGCTGGGGCTTGCTGAACAAGTGATTCCCCATATGAAAGTATGGCGCTCTTGGGCTACTGCTGCAATCTATGTGATGAGGATGGCCCCTGTTATCTACTGGGCCTTTCAGGCTAGAACTTTTCCTTTGACTGAAGGCTCCCCTGAAGGTAACCCAGGCCCTGACAGTCTAGATAAAGACCTAGATCAGTTACTCATCAAATGCTCTTGTTTTTGAACAGAGATTGAAAATTCATCTGGAAGTATATATCAGAATCTACAGATAATGGAGTTAAACCATAAAAATATTAAATTGCATAAGAAACAACTCAGTTTTTTGAATAAGAGCTATGATACCAACATTGATCTTCACAAGAAGATAATTGAGATCCTGGATAATAATCTAATAACAGCTACCAGAACCATTAAAAGTTTGATCAATGATCTGGCTACACAGTGGGAAACCATGAAGCACATTATGAGATAGTGTCAGGATACCAGGAGTACTGTGATGCTCCTTCAGGTGAGGGAGGGTCAGTTGTAGGTACCAGCATGGCCCACCATATGATGGGACCTAACTTTAACAGGTAGGAGAGGGCCTTTCCTGCCACAACCCAGGGTCCTGCCGCTGGCAATGCAGAATCAACCAATCCTGTAAGTGCCAGATACAGCACTCCCAGGAATTGACTACTCTGAACAGTGGCATCAGAAGTGGGTGGGGTTGAGATGGTTGGTCTGGGCGTCAGGGGTGGTTCCATTGGGACCAAGTATGTGGCAGGATTATTGTATTTCCTATTGAAGACCAAAGGGTGTATAGTTATTTTTCTGCTTTCACATATTATTTGATATGGATCCTTAGGAGCATCTGGACAAGTTTACCACTGCAATTCTTCCAAGGTCCAGGGTTAGTGGTCAGGTTTATGTGGATACTCAGTGAACTGCACAGGGCCAAATGGATTGTTGGGTGGACAGTAGTAGTCAAAGGCTTTGGGTTTGTCAACTTGAGCCTGGCTATCTATCCCAGTGGATGGATACTGACGCTTGGGTGTATGCAGATGGAAGAGTATCAAAAATAGGTATGAAAGCAGATTGGTGAACCAAAGGTTCATAAAAACTTTTATTTGGTAAGGATGATGATACAGAACTTTTTTAGGTGCTTCTGGTTTATATACTTACTCACATACAAGTGCCTCTGGGCATTCTTCTGGTGCTATCTGTGTGGTAAGGCTTGACATCTCAGGTTCTGCTGTTTGGTTGGCTGCTTCATGGTCATTTTTGGGGTTTTCAGGAACAGTTTTTTGGCTTTTTGGTGGTACATCTTAGCCTGGCTGGCCATTGGTCCTAGCAGGTTTGGCTTCTGGGGTTTTGGGGGGGGGGGTTTTCCAATTTCATTGCCATTTTTGGACTGGCTTGACAGGCATTCCTGAGGCAAAAGAACTTTATTAAAAAGGGGGTCCCAACTGGGAACCCCAAATTACTAAATGGAGGGTGGGATTGAACTGGGAGTTCTGGGCAGCTAAATTTATCTTGCCCAGGCCCAGTCAAACCCACCAAGTCTTGGACATAGCTTTTGGGGCCCAGGATGGGCCCTGCAGCTACTGCTAGAGCAGGATTGGTTCCTGTACCTGGGTATTTACATTTTAAAACAAACTCAGGTGCAAGCAAGCTCCTGCTACCCACTCTGCCTGCCTGGTGGCTAGGAGCAGGTTTAAGTCCCATAGCAGGATTTGAAATTTCTACTTCTGTAACAGATAGGTTGAAATTATTCCATCAGATCTGCACAGCTCACTTCTACAAACTTTGATATCCAAGAACACATAACTAGACTTTCAATTATAGTAACCAGTTTCTGTGACAGAAATAGCATGTCAATATGAAGTAGTCTCTAAGTGGTGAGGAATAATCACCCAAATTCATAAGAAGTTGATGATTGGCTACCACCAAAGCTTCAGATACAGTTTGGTGAAATTTCCAAAATAAAAACTGGGGTTCAAAAAGATAATTAAGCCCAACCAAAGGAGTCCCAGATAGATAGTGTGCAAAAGAATCAAAGTGTCTTCAGGATAGAACTCTGGACATTGGGAATTAGCAACTGTCTTGGGTTTGGATTCTGCAGTAAAGATTCTAAGATTAGCCAACATTGGGGTAACTTTAGGTGACACTTACAACAAAGAATCCAAAGCAGTCCCCCATCTTCCAGTTACAATCTGATTCAAGATCAGGTTATAAGGAATTTAGAAGAGTATACCTACTACAGAATGCATTCAAAATAAAGTTAGACCAGGAGATAATTTTAGTTTATTGAGTAATTTTTAGGGAGGACTCAACTCTTAGAGTTGAACAGTGAAAATTTTCTAATATGTACCAAAATTACTAACTAAGCAATACCACTTGAATCTATGGCTCCTATTCTGTTAAACTATCCAACAAGTACCTTGTCCAGCACGCAAGAAACCCTTTTGTGATTAATTTTTGTCAATCATTATGATAAATGAGGTTATATCAAGTGGCCCTCATATTACATCTATTTATCAGTGTCAGCTTGCAGTGGTAATTGAATCATGCTGAAAAACTGGAGTGGCAGTGACCCATTTTCAATCAATGGTTTGATTTAAATCTGATATCTTTTTTAATTCAATTAACTGCTTTCCTGACTTCCTGGTGTTGCAATTAGGACAGACAATACCAGGTATTATAGAAATTACCATGAAATTATCAGTAAAGAACTGAATGACAAAGGGAGATCTTTTCACAGTTATAAAGACAATGAAGAGAATTTGGGGTGTACAGCCAATAAATTCAATATGACAGGCTGAACCTTGAACAGCAGATAGACTCTTTTCTAAAATATCCTGAAGAATCTTACTTCCATTCTCAATATTTGTTTTAATCATCTTCATAAGCTCAATTTTTGCCTTCAAGAGTCATATTGCTTCTCTAACTCCTTGTTAAAACTTTATTTGCAGTTCTTTTTCTGTAGTAGATAACTTCATATCTACATTTTTCACATATTATATAATAAATCAAACTTATATATGTTTCTTTGGATATAATGTGTTATGATCTTATAAGTAGTCAAGATGCACAACAAGAAATCCTAGCTATAGTATTAGATCTGTACTAATCCAGGAGGTTAGTCTTCATGGATGGATAAGGGATGTAATTTAAGACCCTTAGAATGATAATTAATACAAGTCTCCTCTAGATGCAACTAAGAAGAAGGCACCAAAGTACAATAAAAATTACAAAGAGAAAGTGTAAATAGAACAGAAATTTATTTGGGATATCAAAATGATTCTTATAAGGTAAATTTTTACCACAAAATAGTAGGAGGACAGATAGATCACTGGCCACTTTCATAAGTGGGGTGAGAATCAATCAGATTATCAGATAAAAAATAAATTAAATCATCCCTTTTTTAGGCCAATTCATTTCAAGGAGAAAAGGTAAAGCAGAGAACTTTGCATTTAAAATGCAACTCTTCTAAAGGCAAATTGAAAGTGTATATATATTGTTATTCATAAAATAAAGTGACTACCTGTATAGATCTAATGAAGCTATAATATATGCATTCATCCTTAACTGTTTGTACTCAGAAATGCATACATTTATCATTTCCTGCCTTCCCAAACAAGAATGGACCTACAATAACGTCTCAAGAGCTCTGATTTCATAATTGGAAGTAAGAAAGCTATATTCTGCTGAGATATAGAGTTCAGGAAGGGGATATTAAGAAGAGAGAAATACTAATCAAGTTCTCATAAAAAGCTGTTTGGGAGAACAAATCAAGGTGTCAATGAGAGCTGCTATTTGTGGACAACAAAGGAGCCCTTATCAACTATGTTTTCCTAGCACAGAGACTTCTATTGCACTAAAAGCTTGCATTTAGGGTATATTTACTGTATCAGAGCTCATTTTATATTTAGGATTTTTAAAGAAAAGTTTGAAGTACTTTTTTCTGACTACAAACTTAACAATATTGCTTGTAATAAAAGGGAATTCACCAACAAAATGCCCCAATAAATTCTTAACCATTATGGGCCCAACAATCAAAAACAACATTTTTTGCATCTGGTACAAATTTGGCTATTCTGGACACTTGACATGTGACTGCAAACAGCCTGAGGTCAATTTATGTCCCTTTAGGAACAAAGAAGCCAAAGAGGAACAGGAAGAAGAATATTTCAAGGATTATAATGCAGATAATGCAAAAAAAACTGCTACGCAGTTTGGGGGAGGAAAAATTCCAAATGCTAAAACTTTAAATCAATCTCCACCACTTTCCTAACCCTTATCCTGAAATCTTCCCCATAAACCAAATGGCCTTGTGTACAAAGAGTCCTTCTAAGACTAGTACCTTCTGAAAGACAAGTAAATAGACAAGGACATGCTACATTGATTATTAGCAGTTAACACAATTATCAGAAGACAAGCTATCAGAACTAAATCATTGCCCTCTGTTAAGGAAATTTACACTGTCTTCAACTCCTATGCTAAACATTCTTCCCAATCAACTATCACTGTGAATCAAAAGAGAAAGTGTTAAAAAAGCAGCACAAATCTTACATGCAGTACAGATGTCAACCAATTTGAATACCCTGAAAACTCTAAGCCCAGACATCAAACTGCTCTCTGTTATCAGTCATAATATAGGATTCAGTGAAAAGTTTTTATCAAATCAACTTGAGGTTAAAGCTAATCAAGTATTAGAAGGCCAGGATTCTGACAAGGTTTGATAATCACCTTAGAGCCCAACTGATTGATTATACAAGTTAAATTTTCTGGATGATTGAAAGATCAGGTGCTGAAGCTTTGATGTCAAATTTGATGAACCAAGATCAACTTACCTTATTGTGATAAGAGATAGGATAGTATACTAGTGATATCAATTCTAGTATACTTAGTGGGTTCAAGACTAATGGGCAATAAAGAGAAGGAATCCAGAAGTCTTGGTAGGACTTTTTTACCCATTCAAGGCAGGTAGATACAGAAGGAAAAAGGAAAAAATATAGATCTTACAAGCCAATCCCCTGCTTGCCATCAGATGAAAGTTTAGCCAACATAGTTTGAATATACAAATTCAACAAAAAAAGGATTTCAATTGACAAAAACTCCCATCAGCTAAAGATTTAGGAGCCTAAAATCTTAGACCAGCCTCCAGAGCCTGAATCAACAGATTAATCACCTCAAATGACCCATCAATTTGTGCCATTATCAATAAGAGTGAAAAAGATCACCAACAAACCAGAAACCAGTTTTCTAACAGAATACAGCTAGGAATTTTGGAAACATTTCCTTGTTAAAATCTCCAAATAAACAGCTGTTTGTTGATGAACTTTGAAAATTTCACCTTAAAAGGAGTTCATTGTGTTACTATGTATCTTATAAAATTGATGCTATCAAACAGAGAGTACAAACATGATTAATTACAGCTCTATTAAACTGAGCAGGACACCCCTGCATTATTAGAAACATAGTTGTTCCAGTCCCTTCAGTCAGACACCTGGACCAAGAAGTAGATTCTGGATCTGGGGCCCCTTTTCCTATCAAATTTCTGGGCAGATCTTCCACTTAGCCCAGCCAAGCAAGAAGAAGGCTGCCTAAGCTAGAGAGCTTTCCTTTGCTGCCACCACACTTCTTTACAACCTTGTCAACCTGTAGCTTACCTATGCAACAATTTTTTGGGCTTGCTGAATAGGTGAGTCCCCATAGAGTGTGACTTAAATTGAGGGATAATAAGAAACTGTCTCTATGTGGTGGTGAATCACCCACCAAATCCACATAAAGTTAATGATTAACCACCAATGCAGCTTCATATACTGTTTTGTGAAATTTCTAAATAAGATACTAGGGTTAAGTAAAAATATTTATAACCCTAACCAAAAGAGCCCTAGATAAATGGCTTGTGAGAGAATCAGAGTGTCTTCAGCATAAAATTCAGGACATTGAGATAGCGCCAGAGTTTCATCAATGGTAGGAGTAATAGTTCTGAGATTGGCAGGCATTGAATTAACATTTGGCGGAGACAACAAAGAAGTACCAACAGCAGGCTCCCATCTCCCCATAATAATCTGGCTAAGGATTAAATTGTAGGGGATGTAGCGCAAAAGGCCAACTACAAGATGCATTTTTAAAATAAAGATTAGACCAAGGGATATATGATTTTTATTGAGTAAATTTTAGGGAGGACTCAACTCTTAAAAGTTGAAACAGTGAAAATTATTCAATATATATCAAAATTTGACTAAGCAATACTGCCTGAATCCTGAGCTCCTATTCCTTCCACATTTTCAAGTGAGTATCTAGTCCAGTTTGCAAAGAAACCATGAGTGACCAACTTCTGATGACTATGCTGATTAATAAGCTCATATCTGGTGGGTAGGACACATCATTTTGAAAATGGCATCTTGAAAAATGCTATCTCAATTTACGCTATCTCAATTTTTGCTATCTCAATTTTATAGTAAAAACTACATTTCAATTTACAGCATTGTAGCTAAGAAAAACAAGTTTTAAATTTTTTAGATTTTTTGAACTCCAAAAATAACCCAAAAAATTCTCAAAAAAATAAACTTCAAAAAAAATTACAGACTTAAAAGAGCCTCAGAATTTCAAATCTGAAATTAAAAAAATGGGGTCTATTAGTAGCAACATAGTTGTGTAAAGCCCAAAAGTTAAAATAATCCCAAAAAACAACTATTTTCATATATTTTAACTATGATATATACTTTAAAGTAAGGAGATATTTGTACCAAATACCAAATAAAGAGTAAAATGATGATAAAAGTAAAAGAAAGAAGAGATAATATAGAGATAAGCTATTGAAAAATGGCTCAAACATTGGTAGAAAGAGCAACTGAGATAGCTTGGAGATGCTCAAGCTTGCTATCCTTGGGATAGTAGGCAAGGATCACCTTGCTGATTTCAGTATACTTTTTCACCGCTTTGTTCTGCTTAGGGGGATCACCCTTGGTCTTCATACCAGTCTTAAAGAGGCAGTCAGAGGTGGCCTGCTGGGTTTTTAAGTGCACCATTATCTTATTAAATTTGGGCTTATGAACCTGGAATCTTGTGGCAAACTGGCTATGCCACCCTTCAAGGAAAGAGGTGGTCTTGTTTAACCTGTCTTTGATCTGCTTATAGAAGTTCCAGGTGATTGAGTCACTGCCTTTCCTGATGCAGTGTGCTCCTTGAAACACTCCAACCCATTGAGTCTCATAATACTCTATGAATGGAGCAAAGGCTGCCTGGTTGGCAAGAATATAAGGATGCCAGAGGAGGGCGCTGTAAAAGGTATTTGTCTCCTCCTTTCTCACAAGGGCAGCAAAGTAATTAAAACTGTCCTTGGCTTCTTTAGTGCCTTCAGAGTTGACCAGCTCATGAAGTTCAGAGCACTTTTGGAGGTGGCAGCAGAGTACCTGCTGGAAGTGGAAGTAGCATCCCTGAGGGTTGCTCTTGAAGACTCAAATGAAGGCATTTTCCTGAGCCTGTTCAAAATCCACTACCAGATATTTGTGATAGGGAAGGCTTTCTGGATGCTTCCTGGTTGGGGTGACTTCCTCTGACTGGGCCTTCTTCTTGCGCATCTGGTCTCATTGGGCTCATCTTTGATGGTTGAGAGGATTTCATCCAACTTGGCTTTCAAAATTATGAGTGCACGGACATATGTTTCCTGCTTCTTGTTGGGAAGGAAAAAAAAGACCAGGGAAAGAACTAGATTACTAATCTTCTCATGGATATTCCAAAGCTGGCTGAAGATCTTTGGGCAGGTTGATAAAGTGCCATCTGCAAGCCAGGTCTTGCATTTCAACAGGTTGTGCAGATCCTGTGAGGTGGCAAAGCAAATGATGCGCTCAGACACATATTGGCTGTTGTCATGAAGAAGGAATCTCTCCTCATGGCAAGATAGTTTTTGTTCCTTGGTAAGGATCAATTGGTCAATGGAGCTTGCACTGACAACTTCAGTGCTCAGAGCATATCTCTGATCAGTGAGATATCTCTGCAATTTTGAGGCGCCACCAACAGTGGCAAGTTGGGTATCATTTAAATTAAGGAGGGCATCATTGACAACCTCATTGGCAGTTTGATCCTTGGTAGTTGGGATCACCTGGCAAAGAAACCAGTGGATAAGTTGATAAAGTGGGTTGAAAGGCTTAGCGCAGTCATGGTTGACAGCTAGGGCTTTAAATCTAGTGAACCCATAAGTGGTGAGCCTTGCTGGGCACCCAATTTTATCACATTTATAGTGATGTTGGTGTATATATTTCTTCTCATCATTACAGCTGAAGCTTTAACTCTTGTAGATAAAGCCAGTACCTCCTTTCTTAGTCATGATGGGGTAGCTGGCTGGGTATGTTGTGGGAATAGCAAAAATGACATTTTGATTGCATATATTGTAGATGGTGTTAATATCCCAGAGCTCAATTTGCTCATCTTCAGGAGCACCAGGATCAGGCTCCTGCTCCTCTTCCTCTTTATGCTCTTAGGTAGGATCAGAGTGGCAATTGAAGTTGAATAACTTCTCTTGGGGGTCTGAGGGGGAGTACACAAATGGAGAGTGGGGAGAGGTAGGACTGTTTCCCTCTGGTTCAAATGATGGAGTTGGGGTCTTGGGGGAGCTTTTCCCTAAGAAGACTGCTTCTTTGGGGTATTATTGGTCTTCTTGGCCTTGGGAGGATGGATCTTGGACTTTGAGGCCTTAGAGGCCTTGGGCGCAGCTTTAGTAGTAGGCTTGGGAGGCATCTAAAAGTGAATTAATATCAAAATATGAGCAATTTGGGGGTTGTTTTTAAAGAGAAAAATGAGAATGTTTTCAATGTAAAAGTAGTAATTATTTTACATGGAATTGTAGAGAAAATAAAAAAATATATAATATCAAATTTTCAATGTTTTTTGTATTGTAAAAATAAATTTTTTATTAGTAATGCAAGTATGCAAAACTTTGATTTTCAACTGAAAACTTGCAGTTGAAATGGCATTTTTGAAGTGATGTAATTGAGGTGGCATAGCTCAAAAACATAGTTTTTTTGACTATTTTTTATATTAAATTAACAAATTTCTGGTGGAGCTACCTCAACTGGGCCAAAGAGTAAAACTTGAATATTTAAAAAACTAGCTTATACAACTGGGGTTAAAAAGTACCCAGTTGTTTAGAGGAGACCAAAAAATATATATTTGCAAAGTTTCAAGCAATTTCTTACATTTTTTACTAATATGGTAATTTATGTGAATATGTACTTTAGAAATGTGGAAAGCAAGAATTGTGGTGGGGGAATCAATATAGCGTAGCCTGGCGTCATATGTAATTTCCCCTTATTTTCCCTTATCTATTGTACGCATCAAATCAATTGGGTGATATGAAACTTGGTGGAATTTGAAGTGATGTAAATCAAAATGGCGTAATCACCCCCTTCCATATTAAGATCACTATTAAAATATTTTATTAAGAGATCCCTTACCAATGTATCCATGTATAATAAAGTTATAAATTACATATAATAAAACTGGTTTTTACCCAGCAATAATAATCACTAGAAGGACTATCATAGTGGCGTCTTTTTAGGTTGTTCTTAGTATAAATGTCTTGGATTAAACTATAGGAAGATCTTCTGGCACTATACAACAGGCTTTATTTTAGTTCAGGTATAAGCTTATTTTAGTTAAAGATAAATAGTGTGATTCAAAAATGAGGTAAAGTTGAGATGGTGTAAACACGCCCCACACTAAGTAATTTCATATGTAAATAAAGTTAGCAAAATAATATTTAATTAATCTGACTTGAAGTGACATAATCAAGATGGTGTACTTTTGAGATGCCGCATTATAAGAGCATATGTAAGTTTTAACTATTTTATTGTTTATTTTAATTTTTTGTTATTTAAAATCACTAACGCAAAAAAACACCATCTCAAATAAAATTTGAGATGGTGTAAATCAAAGTGCTGTTTTTGAAATGGCGTGTCCTACCATCTGGTGACCCTCAAATTACGTCAATTTATAAACGTCAGTTTGCAAGGGGAAATTGGATTCAGCTGGCAGACTGGAGCAGCCGTAACCTATTTTTGATCAACTGTTTGATTCAAATACGTTAAATTGGTCAATTTTATTAAAGGTTTTCCAGCTTTTTGAGCCTCCCTACTTGGCCAAATAATTCCCAGCATTATGGAATCTACTGTGACATAGAGAGCATGGTAACCCTGGGCCACTGCTGCCAGTTATGTGATGAGAATAGTATATGTCATTTACTGGGCCTGTCCTGCCAGACCCATCCCTCCAACCCAGTGATCCTCTGAAAGCTTCCCAGGCCATTAAATAGATAAAAGGAGAGAGTTATTTGAATCACATCTGTGATCTTGAAACAGCAAGGGATCTGGTTATTGATGGCCCAGTCAAGTCTGCCAATGCTTAGCCCCCTGCCTGCTACATGAGGGTTCAATTAGGTTGGGAGGAGATGATGATCTATGCCCTGGTTGTAACTGTGATGTTTTAGCAGAGTTACAAGGGGTAAATGGCTATAAACTAGATATTTATCTTTATTGAGATATCTTGATTATATAGATTCAGTGAATCATTATAAAAGTAACAATAATGTGATAATTAATTAGTTGGATTGGGCAGGATATGGTGTGATCCTTGTAATTGGCAACCTCCAGAATTAACTCATACAGAATGGAACATCATCCATGTTGACAATTTCAAAAATTGTTTTGGCTTTATCTTTTATAATTTCAATTAAAAGCTCAAAATAAAAATCAAACATTGCTTCTATTATCAGTGTCAATTATTTAATCAAGAAAAAAATAATCTTTAATATTAAAAATAAGAAAAATATTTTTGAGAATTGTTGACATGGAGGATGTTCCATTCTGTATGAGTTAATTCTGGAGGTTGCCTTGTAATTAGTGAAGTACCAAATCAAGCTGTCCATTAGGATGTGATCATCACTGGCTCTTTTAGCTGGATTTAGTCATTTTAATTGACTTCTGCATTTTGCTACAGGACATTAGAAAGCTGTTTTAGGGGTCACAGATCATCCTGTGCAGAATCTTGCTGGGGGTCAACCCCGCAGTTTTGACACCACCAAGAAGGATTTGACCGCCTTCAGGGAGATGGAGGGATAGCAATCTGATACAACCCTTGTCAGCTACCCCAGGATCTTTGACTATCTCTGGGTCATCCACCAGAAATTGAGGGATTAGCAGTGCCTTTCATCACCTGCCTTGTGGTTAGAACCAAACAGTTGAGATACACTGGGGCCGGGAAGACCATCCATAAGTAGATCCAGAAAAGGATCCTGCAGGAGCAAGGGGCCAAGCTAAATTCAGTAGAAAAGCTACCCAAAGATCCAAATCTAGTCCCCTTTGAATTTGAGGCCACCCAATCAATAGCATCCATGGATGTCTTTGGATGTACAACTCAAAGATGATATTTTTATTTTTCCAAGCCTGCTTTAGGAAGATGAAGACATTAAAGGAGATTTATGAGAACTGCACCTCAGATATCTCAGGATCATTAAAAACATGCTTGTGATAAGGAGCGCCTTTTGGGGAAGCTCCAGATATGGAATTAAGAAAGAAGAGAAGGGTATTTTATTGGATAATACTTTAGACTTATATAGACTTGGCTGTGGCAGAGATTTAGTTGGATTGAACCTAGGGGTTGGTCATGTGCGGGATGGGTTCAAGCCACTGGATACTTGGACAGTCATGTGATATTGCTTGGTTGCCATTCCTGGTATGTCAAATGGTATATTGGAAGGGCACCAAATTGGGCAATGACTGGATGTTGAGTAGGTTGGCAGTAGCCAGAATACTTGTACATCCAGATCCTTGACAGTTGATAGGCACCCTGGTTTATTATTTCTGAATATGGATGGTATATTGAAGGCAGTGAATCTCATATATTTGAATGTATTAAATGTGGCCAATAATGAACTTATGGTTGGATTTTTGGATATTTTGAGAATAAGTGGAGGAAAATTTTGTTGAGAAGAGGTATTGTGGTGTTCCAGATCTCTGGTCACCATTGGGTGTCCTGGTTCAAAGCCATGAACTAGCTGAAAGGGGTTGACATTCCCTAGTTGGGGCATCTAGATGAGTTGGAGTTTGTATTTGGCTTTTATCACAGCAAATTCTTCTGAAATCTTTCCTATCACTAGGCAAAAATCCCCTCCATTTACTTGAACTTCTTCTGGTGCTAGATTCTCTGTGGACCTGTATCAATCTTTCAACAACCTATTAAGCTAATTCCCAATAAATTCCCTTCCCCTATCTGTCATCTCAAGGTTTCTAGATAGCCTTTCCTGCTCCCCCTAGGAAGTTTTACTAGTGACAAACCTTTGACAGCTTTGGTGGTAGGTATCTTCCTCCCCTTGGCTAGGGTAGAAGATGTTGAGCAACTCACTCATAAGATCTATCTGTGCTACTGTGAAATTTGAGCAGGGGTCAAAATGGTTTTTTATTTGCTTTCTGAAGACAGATCCCTTAGAAACCTTCTGGTATATGACCCGGGGGTCTGGGAAACAATTGATATGTGCCAATACTTGAAGTCCTCTAACAATCTCTTGGACACTTTGTACTTTTTCTTGGACTTCTGCTTTTTTATCCTTGTCCTCAGCTATCTGTTCTATCTTTGTGGCCTTTGTAATCCACTGTTTCCAATCCCTGTCTTTCTTCAAATTGTTCTCCTTTTTATAGATCCTTGTTTCAGTCTGTTTTTTCCTTCAGATCCTTGGTTTTTCCAGGCTTAAAATATCCAGTTTTCCTTGCTCTTAAATATATTAAACCTTTTTACTTACTTTAACCAATTAATAACCAGATTTCTCTTGTTTATTCCCTCATTTTTTAGACTATTTCTCTTCTGTTTAACCAATGAAAACATTGATTAAATAGGCTCTGTCATGCAGCCAATCAAACATCTGTATTGAGCGTCTTTGCCAAAACATTTCTCTGGATGACTTGCTCTCTACCCTGGTTTGAAATCAGTGTTGTCTTGCTCCAGATAAACACTGGCTCCATGTTTCAAATTGTTCTGCCATAATTCCCATCACATTTCTCTTAGCAAACTTGATTGCTTTCAACCATGTTTTACTTAAGAGTTTTTGCACCTTAATTTCTTCAATGTTTCTCCATGTTTCCCCACATTATCTTCCCTGGGAAAAATGCAAACCCGCCTGTTGCCTGCTTCTTCCTCCCTTCTGGGGTTTCAGAAAAACTCCAGCCTTTGCCCTCAGAGTTTTTCTGTACTGTTTCTGTCTGCTTCTGCTTCTGCTTGTCCTCATTTAATTAACTCTTAAGAAATCCACAGCTTATTTTTTCTAACTGTTTTTTCTTTTCTTTGTATATTTTAATTCTTTTTCTGAATTCTTTTATTACATCCTTTTTTAATTCTTTCTTAATTATATCTCTCTTTTTACTTCTTTTCTTTTCCTATCCTTAACTTTCCAAGTCTTTTCTTCTCAACTCCTAGTCTTCTTCTGAACACATTCTCTCATTTATTCTGCTCCTTCTTCTAGTCCTTCTCTGACATCTTCTGCTTCTTCTACTGGTCCTTGTGGCAGATCCAAGTCCAACTAGTCCATCCTACCATTATCCTGCCCTTGACTCTTATTGCCATTACCTTCCTTTAATAAAGCTTCAAAGAGCTTTTTCTCCAGAGAGGCAATTTTATGGGACAACACTTTGTTATCATTCCACCAACGGGCCATGATCTCAACGCTCTTTTCCTTCCTTGTCCTTAAAGCCTCAATTTCCTGATTTGCTTTTGCTTTCACTTGTTGTAAGATTTTGTCCCATCCTACTAACAGGTTCCAGGAATCCCATGCATAGATTTGGTTTCCTTGGGTGGGAGTACCTTCTTTTTCAAAGTAATTGGAATATAACTCTTCAAATCCAGCCTTTACTTCCACCAAGGACCCCTCAGGCACAGTCTTGATGACCTCCAAGCTTGCCCAAGCTTCCTCCAACAAACTTGTTGAAACCTCTTTCCTGGCAGCAGTGATTTCCATGCAAAGTACTCCAAATTTGGCCCTTTCAAAATTTAACAAAGTAGACATAATAATTGAAAAGTTAGTTGAGGGGAAAGCGTTGAAATTTACAATATATCTTTATTAAAGTGTAGCTGTTTTTGCTTATATACCATTCAGGGCATATTTGGCTGAAAACTCCTCCGGTTCCTTAATCAACCTATGATTCATCTCACGTGATCTATGACATTCAAGTCATCCAAACCTAGATCTTTACCTTAAAGATCACCAATATTTCTCAACTTATGAGAATCAACCTACAACGGGAAGAAGTCACCTGACTCCATTCATCCCAATGTACCAATTCAGCATGGAGCTTCCTCAGCTCCCGGCGCCAAAACCCTGTGGATTAAACATCCCAAAACTCAGCTATTAATGTTCCAACTCTATTTAGTTATCTTTGCATTTAATGGTTTTTTGCCTAAAACCCCATTAAAACGCTTTGGAACTTGAACCAGGCGCCACCACAGCGCCCAGGAACTTTCCCAGGCGGCGCCCCAGCGCCTGAAAAATTTGATAGCAGCGCCTTGGCGCTTTGCAAATCCATTAGGCGGCGCAACGGCACTTTTAACCCAATGAATTTGCCAATGCAGTGCTTTTAAACCACAATTTGGGGGTTTATTTATGGTTGACCTTAACCAAACTTTTTGATACAGTCAAGGCAATTTAATCAATATAATTAAATCCTCATTAATTATACTCCTGTGCATTTATTAATTAATCTTCCCAATTAATTAAACTGTTTTTGAGACATCCTGTCTCCCAGATTAACCCGGCCAATCTTGCCTTCTTTTCTTTTATTGAACCTAGATATCCAGTTTTCAGGAATCTTAACCTTAAGACTTTCTATCTAACCTATCTACATGCAATAATAAGAAAAACAGAGATAACCTTCTTTCAGAGCATTTATTCAGCCAAATACTCAATAGTGACTGTCGTACAGTCACAAGGCCCCTTCCTTCTCTTCAGGGGAATCAGCCTCATCTTCCCACACCTTTATTAGCTCCAATTCCCCATGGAAAAGGTTAAGGAATTGAGGATGAACATGGGACCATTCTTCTCCTAGGGCAGCTCCAACCCCTCAAATTAAGTAGTTTGGCCCTGGACTAATTAGGATAATCTTCATTGGCCCTACCCATTGCTGAAGACCTCTTATTGGGTGCTTTTCTCAGCGCTTTTGATCAAACCATACCAGATCTCCAACCTGGAAATGATCACAGGGAAGTACTCCAGGCTTTTAGTTCCACTTGGCGGCATGTCTCTCTCAAACCCGCTCTTATTTACTCCTTGCCTCAGCAAATAACTTCTGCATCTTGGCTGCATGTTCCTCTACGGTGTCTTCATAGGAATTCTTTTCCACTAACTCCCATTGGCCCACCTCAGTGCTTGTGGTAGTCTCCCGGCCATACAATATCCAAAACAGAGGAAACCCAGTAGCATCATGGGGCATTGTACGGTATGCCATGAAACTCATTGCCAGGTGATCTTTCCAATGGGTTGTAGCTCTGTCAGCCAACTTCTCCATAATGTGCTTCAGGGTTCCAATGGTTCTCTCAGTTAAACCATTTCTCTTGGGATGATTTGGAGCTGAGGTTAACTTAGAAATGCCCCATTTCAAGCATTCCTTAGTTAACTCTGGTCCTACATAAGGCATTCTGTTATTGGTGAGAACTTTCTCAGGACATCCATGCTGTACTATTTTTTCTTCTCAGAGAAGCTTAGCAATTGCAAAACTTGTTTCCTTAGTCAGTGCTCAAACTTCTACCCATTTTTTAAAAGAATCAACGGCCACCACAAAGTATTCTTTCCAACCACTTGCTAATGTAATATGACTGGTATCCATTGAGACCAACTCAAAAGGATAATGTGATATCACTGACTTGAGCTGCACCTTGGATTTTACCACTGAGAACTTAGAGCAAATATCACATTCCCACAAGATCTGAAGGACTGTAGCTCTCATCTCTGACCACTGATATTGAGCTTTCACTGCTTGCCATAGCTTCTCATATCTGAGGTGACCTCCCCATTGCACATGGAGATCTCTGATCACTTTTAGACGCTTGTATTTCTCTACATAAATCCTATTCCTTGATAGAGCTTCCCGGGCTTCTTGTGTCTCAACCTCTCCACAGGCCAACAGCGCTTGGGACAATAAATCTGGAATCTGATTTTCCAACCCTGGACGGTAGATGATATCATAATCATACCCAGAGAGCTTCTCTGCATACAATTACATTCAGCCTTGTAAGTCTTCCCTGGTCTGAATTGCTCTCAAAGCTGCGTGGTCAGTGACAATAATAAACGGCATTCCTAGGATATATGTCCTAAAATGTTCCACCACCCACACTATTGCTAATCCTTCACGCTCTGTAGCCAAGTATTTCCTTTGAGTGGTTCCCAAAGTCTTATAACCATACACAACAGGATTTTGGGATAAATTTGACTCTCCTTCTTGAGTAAGAACGGCCCCAAGACCAGTTGAACTTGCATCTGTCTCAATGTAGAACAACTTTGACCAATCAGGGAATCTTAATATGGGGGCCTTGGAGAGTTTCTTCTTTAGCTCCAAGAAACTTGAATCTTGCTCTTGTCCCCAAACAAATTGGGTGTTATTCCTTGTTAACACAAACAATGGTTCTCCAAGTGCAGAGCAATTAGGTATGAATCTCTGGTAGAAATTCACTGGCCCCATAAAGCCTTGAACCTCTCAGACTGACTGCAATGACCTCATGCTTAAAAATGGAGTAACTCTCTCAGGACTTGGTTTAATCCCTTGATAATTCACAACATGTCCTAAAACCTTGATCTCTTGACAGGCAAACTTAGTCTTAGATACACTAATCTTTAACTTTGCTTTCTCAATCTGGAAAAATACTTGATCAAGATCCTCTAGATGTTTTTCCCAGGAAGGGCTATATACAGTAAGGTCGTCTATATATACCAAAACATATCTAGGCTAAAGTCATGTCATAATCTGGTCCATTACCTGCTGAAACACAGCACCTGCTGTCTTCATTCCCAATGGCAAAACTTTCCATTGATACAGACCATCAGGTGTAGAGAACGCTGTAACCTCCTTAGACTTCTCATCAATTAACAATTGATGATAACCCTTAGTCAGATCCAAAGTGATGAACCAGAAAGATCCAGCCATAGCATCCAGCTGGTCTTCAATATGGTGCATTGGGTAGGCATCATTTACAATATCCTTATTCGCCATTTGGAAATCAATGCAAACATGTATATTCCCATCTGGCTTTGGGACACAAACCATCAGAGCCAATTAAGGACTGATACTTTCCTCAATTAGGTTGGCCCTTTTCATTTCCTCCACCTCTTCTCTAATTGCAGCAACTGCAGCAGGACTACAACGGGGTACATATCCTTTGTACAGCTTCCCAGTCAACGTTTTTATGACATAGGATGAACCAGTTCTCCCCACATCATATTTGTCCAACAAGAAACAACTACTCCATTTCCACACCAGAGTATACAACTGGGTACCTGGTGCTTCACTTGGACATAGTATACGGGTTAAATTATTGAAGGGCACACAAACATAAGAGACAGTAGGTTTATTTTTTGTGACTTCCCCAACTACAGGCATCCAAAATCCAATACACTAACCTTGCTGAATGTCCACAGGAATTGCACAAGTATTAAAAACCTTCCAGGACTTGAGGAGTTTGCCATTTGATCCATTCTCAAATATTGCCACATTTGAGGATATATGACGGGGCAATTCTGGGATAACTTGTCCTCCCTGTGTTCCACAATTGAAAGCTACAGGTTTCAACCAGGCAATTCCCTTTGGTGGAATGGAGCAATGTTCCTCGGCGTAGATGACCACTGACTGAACATCTTCTGGAGCTTGCAGAATTGTCAGCTGTTGATAAACATACTCAACTCCTTCATGAACCAAGACATTCTTGACAGCGTCCAGGCTCACCTTAGCCTCAACAATCCAAGTCATACCAAGCAGAACATCAAATCCTGCTCCTGGTAAAACTACAGCAGAAGTCTTGACCATGGTATTTTTCCATTTTATTACCACCTCATCAAACACATCTTTTTCAATAGTGGTAACCCCATCCACAGAAAATAAAGTCAAAGTGACCAATCTTGATGGGACCATGCCATATTTACAGACAAAGTTCTTTGATACTGCTACCCCAACACAACCTGGATGTATACTGCCTTTGCTGGGATACCATCAAGAAAAACATCCAGAAGAATAACCCCTTCCAATGCCCATACAAAAGGTTTTGCAATCAATAATGCTGGCATGCTTTGGGCCACCTTCTTACGCCATTCCACTTCTTTGAGCCAATCCACGCTCAACTGGACCCGCACAAGCTGCCACATAATCTTCCTGTCTTCCTTCATACCCAAGCGCACATCCAATATCCACTCATCTGGAGAGGCGTCTGGACTTCCCTCAGGCAGAGTTGGACAATAGACATCAATTTCCTGTACAGGTGGCTCCACTGGTTTGCTAGCGCTTTTTCTGTACTCCTTCAAGGCCTTTCCAGATCAGAGTCTCGTTCTCCCATTATTCTCTGAATTACCAAGCTCAGGTTGAGAGAAGCCTAAGCCCGCCTTTCTTTTCCTGAGTCCTTAAACATAAGGTTGGGGTGTTCCTTGTCAAATTCCATCTGATTGGGACATTTCCCATCAAAATGGCCATCTTTCCCGCAGATCCAGCATCCCTTTGCCATGGGAAACTTACATGCCCATTTAAATCTAGACATGCAATCCTTATCTGAGGGACTTCTAGGACGTCTGGTTCTCTCAGAAGACCCTTCCCCTGCAGCCACATGAGCTCCTACTCTTGAGCGCAGAGCACTGTGGGGAGGACCACCAAGATCCCATTCCATTTGAATGACCTTTTAAACAAGTTTTGATCATGATAACTTCTCACGACGCAGCATAGAAGCCTGAGTTCTCAACCTGGGCCACATTCCAGTGAAGAAAACATCCTCCACCAGATCCTGATTGTGTTCCACTTCCAAAAAAGCTAGGAACTCTTCCATTTTTGAAATATACATTGACATTGTTTCATGGCCAGCTTGAGTGACGTCTTGGGCTTTTTGCAGAGCATCACCAGGTCTGAGGGTTACCGTGTAACTGGCTCAAAATTCCTCCAACAATGAGGTCCAATTGTTGCCTTTTTGTCTTTCAAACCCCTTAAAGCAGGCAGGACCTGCAAGAACTTCCAACCAATGATGATTCTCATCATTCTCCAGACCAGAGGCTTGGATAAGAAAACCCTCTAGGAAAGTGTTTCCTTCCTTTGGATTTCCAGAAAATGGTGACATTTTGGCAAGCATAGACTAGACTCCTTTCACCATGGGTTTTTCTGCCCCGCGTTGGGCTCTGTGGCAGATCCAGGTCCAACCAGTCCATCCTGCCATTATCCTGCCCTTGACTCTTATTTCCATTACCTTCCTTTGATAAAGCTTCAAAGAGCTTTGTCTCCAGAGAGGCAATTTTATGGGACAACACTTTGTTATCATCCCACCAACAGGCCATGATCTCAACGCTCTTTTCCTCCCTTGCCCTTAAAGCCTCAATTTCCTGATTTACCTTTGCTTTCACTTGTTGTAAGATTTTGTCCCATCCTACTAACAGGTTCCAGGAATCCCACGCATAGATTTGGTTTCCTTGGGCGGGAGTCCCTTATTTTGCAAAGTACTTGGAGTATAACTCTTTGAACACAGCCTTTACTTCCACCAAGGACTCCTCAGGCACAGTCTTGGTGACCTCCAAGCTTGCCCAAGCTTCCTCCAACAAACTTGTTGAAACCTCTTTCCTGGCAGCAGCAGTTTCCATGAAAAGTACTCCAAATCTGGCCCTTTCAAAATTTAACAAAGTAGACATAATAATTGAAAAGTTAGTTGAGGGGAAAGCGTTGAAATTTACAATATATCTTTATTAAAGTGTAGCTGTTTTTGCTTATATACCATTCAGGGCATATTTGGCTGAAAACTCCTCCGGTTCCTTAATCAACCTATGATTCATCTCACGTGATCTATGACATTCAAGTCATCCAAACCTAGATCTTTACCTTAAAGATCACCAATATTTCTCAACTTATGAGAATCAACCTACAACGGGAAGAAGTCACCTGACTCCATTCATCCCAATGTACCAATTCAGCATGGAGCTTCCTCAGCTCCCGGCGCCAAAACCCTGTGGATTAAACATTCCAAAACTCAGCTATTAATGTTCCAACTCTATTTAGTTATCTTTGCATTTAATGGTTTTTTGCCTAAAACCCCATTAAAACGCTTTGGAACTTGAACCAGGCGCCATCACAGCGCCCAGGAACTTTCCCAGGCGGCGCCCCAGCGCCTGAAAAAATTTGATAGCAGCGCCTTGGCGCTTTGCAAATCCATTAGGCGGCGCAACAGCACTTTTAACCCAATGAATTTGCCAATGCGGTGCTTTTAAACCACAATTTGGGGGTTTATTTATGGTTGACCTTAACCAAACTTTTTGATACAGTCAAGGCAATTTAATCAATATAATTAAATCCTCATTAATTATACTCCCATGTATTTATTAATTAATCTTTCCAATTAATTAAACTGTTTTTGAGACATCCTGTCACCCCAGATTGACTTGGCCAATCTTGCCTTCTTTTCTTTTATTGAACCTAGATATCCAGTTTTCAGGAATCTTAACCTTAAGACTTCCTATCCAACCTATCTACATGCAATAATAAGAAAAACAGAGATAACCTTATTTCAGAGCATTTATTTGGCCAAATACTCAATAGTGACTGTCGTACAGTCACAGTCCTTCTCCTTTGGAAGCCTTTCCATTCCTCTTCTGCTAGTCCTTCTCTGTCATCTTTAATTCCTTCTTCAAATTCTTCTCTGAGTGAACCACCTAGGTTCTGTCCTTCTCTGTGTGAACCATCAAGGCTCTGTCCTTCTCTTTAGTCTTCATACTAACACCTCAGACTCAGGCAGTAAGTCTCCACAAGTGAGTTAGCGTCTGACTAGGCTCCCATCAGTGACCATCACTTTAGGCCATCAAACACAGACAATCATCATGTCTGGTTATTTGGTTTTACTAACTCAAGTGGTTAGTTTGAGCTTTCAGTTGCAAAGTAACCTACTTTGCTTCCCAGAAACCTATCAATTACCAAGTTCTGCAGCTGCTTCCCCAAGCAGCTACCTTGATAACATCCCTGGCATATCCACGCCTCTCTGGTGACTTCAAAACCTCCCCAAACCTACCAGGAAGACATAGATAAGGAAAAATTACCCCTCTGTTAGGTGAAGTTTCCCACTTGCAGACCTCCTGCAAGTGGCCAAATGATATTAGAGCTACCTCAGCCTATCCTTTTCTAGAAGCCATAAGTATCTACTAGTTTGGAGCGCCATCCCATTCTAGTAGCCATAAGTTCCCTACTAGTTTAGAGCACCATCCTATTCTAGTAGCCATAAGTTCCTTACTAGTTTGGAGCACCATCCAGGGACTGCCTCTGGGTCATGCCTCTCCTCAACATACATTTACCTGTCTTAGGCCACTATCCTTCTCTAACTTGAAGTATTGAGTCTTTTTTCAGCCAAATCAGCCCTTGCCTGCAAACTGCCTCCATGTGGATCATCACAGGTATGGGCCTGGCAAGAACAAGATCATCTGGATCTACTAGATTAGGTCCTGAATGAGGTTAATAAACCCACCCCTTCCTGGAAAAAATGGCACAAACACTTCCCAAGTCAGTGGAATTAGCAAGCTACCCTTTGATAATCTAGCTGTGGGCCTGATGAATTTGAAGGACAGGGATAATAAGGCTCTTGGGGATGGTGAAAATGAAGTCCCTAACCCCTTAAAAAAGCCATCATGAACTCAAGAGGGATCCTATATAAAATCAGGTGCATAGGGGCTGCAGGAAGGATAAGGTCATGGAGTACATGGATTTAGATTCAAATGTCATGGATTTTGGGGTTGGATATTTTCAGTGTTTAATAAACTATTTAATTATCTTCTTAAATCTATCTTTGAAACAATTGGCTATTTTTTATTAATTCAATGATAAATTTTTATTGTTTAGGGTTATATTTTTGCTTGATTAAAACTTAATAGCTTTAGTTGTTTTTTATTTGTTGGCTAAAAATCTTGTGTTGATAGGAGATTTCTGTTTTTATTAGCTGTCAAAGTTAGAAGACAATTATATATATTGGAAAATTTGTTTTTATTTATATGCTACTAGAATGACCGAAAAACAGTGTGTAGTGTTGTTTGGTGAAAAGTTGGTTGGCGGAACATCGTCTGCTGGGGTTTGCAGCGTTATTGACATCCCTCCACATCTCAGGAGGGTTGGATTGGCAGAGAGTTTGTTAAAATTTTGTACAGTTTTCGGCTAGGCTTGAACCTGGTATCTAGGCTGAGTTGATTCTGTGGATATAAGTATCAGCAATTGTTAATCGTGGTTGTGGAAAGTAGGACCCTTTGATTTAATTGCATCATTTTGCTTGGGGTTTCACTTGATGGGATGAAGTGTGGGAGCCACGGTTGGGGTGGGGAATTAACAGTTGGTTTTTATTGGACTTTTAAAGGCAGTTGTTCTGAGACTAGATAATTTAAATTAAGAGATGGATAGGATTGAGTTTGATTGCTGGCTAAAATGCCCTTAGGATGGACATTTGAGCGGATTTAATATAAGCATCAGATATGTTGACGCTTGTAAGGGCTCCTAGTTATTACCGCGTTGATTAAGAGGGGTTTGATCTGGGTTTTATATTAGGCGGAGGATCTATTCAGCAGGCTTGGGATGCGAAATCCTCTTTGCGATCAGTGGAACTTGGTGAAGTCATACCACTCTTTCTGGGAATCCGCATTAGTGCCGAGGGTGGAGAATGTTTCCTGGTAAGGTGGGGGGGTTCGCTAAAGGTGCTATTTAGGAAAGTCCAAACAAGTCATCTCCAATTGACTGATGTGATGAATCCATGGGCTTTAATTCTGCCTTTGCGTGCCAAATATTGGTCCACTTGTCGCCACAGATGAGGGACTCTTTCCGGAATTAATGGAAAGGCCATTCTAAACGCTTTTGAAACCACGGTCCTGCAAATGTGGATCCAAATGATTTCATCTCTGATCTCATCTCTGATCGCAAAATTGATTCCAGTTTCCCCGAGACAAAGTAAACATGCCGCGGAATATTTTCTAGTCTGGATTTCCACGCATTTTCTTATTCCTTTATTTGGAACCCATTACGCACGAATCAACCTATGCATTAGTAGTACAATTGAGGCGAGGAAAAAGGCCAAATTAGGGAAAATTCGTAGCATCTATTTACTGTCTCATCTCAATAGAATCTATAGCTTCTACAACACTCTACAAAAAACCATACACTGAACATCCCGCCATCTACTTCCTCGAGTATATCTCCTACATAGCAAACCAGTTTTTGGAAAGATGTTTATAATAGAATTTATTGCATTCCGTCTATTTAAAAACACCAGCGAATACCTCGGCCCAAAAAGTTGATCAGTGAAAACTCTAGTTCTTCACACTCGCACGGTACATTTCAACCGACATTCCCTACCTATCAAACAGCAGTTCCTTGCTCCAGAAACCCCCTATTTAACTGTGCTTTAAAAGGCAGAATCATCCGAAAATCAAGGATGGCTAAGATGATTTGATTGGGAATAACCTTGATTGTTTCTCCTAACTGGATCAAGAGATCAGCGACCAAGAAATTTTCTGCTGCAACCCATGGGTAAACCTCTGTCAGAAATCCGCAGACTGTGGTATTTTATCATCCACCAAGATTATATCCTAAGTCTTCTAATATTAGGAAGGTATAGGAAAACCTGTGACTTTGGTGTAACATGTGGCCCAGAATGTTTTGCTGTAGTCATCAGAAGTAGCAAGTCTGACAGAGCCCACAGCCTGGAGGTAATGGGACATTTCTTACTACTTCTAGATCAAGGTTCATAGGTTTGACTCTATATAATGCTTTAGGGAATTATACTGTATAGCAACAGTATAGTCTTTTTCTCTTCCACTAAAGTTTGATTAGGAGGAAGGATCTGGTGATTGGATAGACTATGCTTCATCATAAAATCTAATAGGAACAAATAAGAAATACTAGCCTTTATCCATAGGCTAAAACTGAGGCTGGCCCAGCAGACCACATTATTTCCAAGGTTAGCTTACAACACTAAGATAGAGACTGAAATAACATCAGGGTAACACAGCAGGGGGGCTCAGCTTTGAGGGGTGGATTTTGAAAGGAATCTTGCTTGACAACTTTCAATGCATCTGTGTTTGTTCTAGAAAAACCGTACAACTTAGTCCCTTAACCAAGCAGAGTCAGTTGTCTACCTGGGCCATGTTTCAGGGCTAACTAGTCTGACTAGCTACTAGTTGGTGGAGGTGATTTTTACACTATACTTTATCTAATCAGAGCTACTCTAATACAATAGGCTCAGGAAGCTTTATCTTAAAGTGTTTGGCCTGGCAGCCTAGTCCATGGTGAACTTTTTTAGGTGTAATGCAGATGATGGTTCATATGACAACCTCCTGTTCTAGGACATAATTAAATTTTAGATTATCAATTATTATGTGGTGAATATTGAGGTGCTTTAAGACAGTAAATAATTAATGAGCAATAATTTCTTGTTCCATTTATTAATTACAATGCATACATTTGATGCCAGGATATGATTTGGTTGCTGATCCATTGATCCCGCAGCCCATGTTATTTTGTTGGAATCATTCCTAAGAGTGATTGACAGCTGTCCCACATTAATTGATTGGATCTGTTAATTATTCAATATCCCAAAATCCTGACACCAGGAAGCAAAGGAAGAGGAGAAGGCATGAAGAGCCCTCCATGGGTAAAAATGAAAGGATTGGAATTCCCTACCTTCAAGGAGAGCCTTGATCAAAGACACAGCTGTCCTACACAACCCACTCTTATAAGTAATAAATAATTTCCAGCTTCTCCTGAAACCAGCAAAGAGAATCATAAATACTATAGCCCAATAAAAAAGTTAGGTATATAAGGCCAATAGAAAGGCTTGGGGAGATGATTAAGTGAGAAATATCTTTTCAGCCCCCCAAGAACTTAAACAGTGAATATTAACATCCATAAGATTTGGAAAGGGTCACCATGATAAAATTTCACCAAGCTAACCCTGTTCTATAGGTGGCTGTAAATCAAGTCAATAATTTGATGCCTTTCTTCTTGCTTCTTTAGTTACAAGTTATTACATTAATAAACTCAGGTGCTTATAGGAATTTTATAGGGCAAGGGATTTGGGGAGCTCACGCTAGCGGCTAAACCTGCATGGGCTATGATTGTGGACATGGCTGATAAATCTAAAATAGATTCCACTAAAAAACATCAAACACTGTTAGTCTGAAGACAATAATATTCATGATACAGAGGGCAGTCATCAAGATACTGTAATGTGCCGCTTTTGGATTGACTTGCTAAGATGAAGCAATCCACATGTGTATTGGTTAAATTACTCAGAATATAAGAAATTAGAGGTATCTATCATATGATTTACTCAGATACCATCAGCTATTTTCTCCAAGGCCAAATATTTATACCTATCACCCAAACCCAAGTGGTGCAGAAAAACCTTAAGGTAATCAACAAGACACCTGCTGGTATGAGGTGGTGCACTAAAAATCTATCAAAGCCCTCTTCTGATAGCTGTGCACATGGCATTTATCAAAAAATACCTTTAAGATCCAAGGGGGCAATTATAGGCCTTCTCTAAGATAAACCCATCCAGAACTCAGTACAGCTTAAAGAGGCTACAATAAAGGCCAGATCAATCCATCAAATGATACAAATGAAGATGATACCTCAAAATTTCCCCTAGCTAAGCCTTATAAAAGGTGCCGATAGATCATAAACTCTTTGTTTGGCACCATAGGCTTCATTCTCCCCAAGAATCATAAATATTTGAGGCTAATCAAAGATATTGAGCACCTACTGGGGTCACCATTAAAGCTTTATATCTACTTCCCCTTATAGATGCCCTACTTTATTACCAAGTCAGAGCTCAAGTATCTCTCATAAAAAACTGTACATTAGATAAATCCTGATTCATATTAGTAATGAAGCTACCTTCAAGTTGCATCAGGCTTCAAATAGGGAGCTCTGATGTATGGCCCTTAAATTTGGTATAAGTGATTCTCCATCACCTTTTTTACCTATATAAATTTGGCCTTTTCAGAGCACATTAAATAGCACCATGGGTTGCATTGATGATATAATAATCTACATGCTAATCAAGGAGCAACATCCAAAGGATCTGGAGGCTGCCTCCACTTCATTGGCCCATCAAGAGCTCTTGAAAAAATTCTCAAAACTCAACCCTTGCTTGGATATTCTTACCCCCTTGGGCCCACCACCTTGGTTGAAGTGATCATGCCAAATCAACTACTATTATCAATATTAATATATGCCTCTTCTCAAGGCCAGAGCAGAGCAAATATAGATATATTCCTTAAGATAATAATACATACACTATCTTTACTTCAAAGCTTAGAACCTGACAGCACCTATTTTTTATCATCAGAATCAAGGCCAAGTATGTGTGGGCCCCACAAAGACATATATGGTTTCATAAGCTAAAGATGAGCCTAACCACTACACAGATAACTTAGTACCCTCAGCATGATGTGACTATCCATGGATAATCCCAGCTTCAGTATTGAAGTATACTGCTGCATTAAAGTATCAAAAGACAACTTCCCCTCAGTATCTTATAAGCCACAAAAGCTTGTTAGATGTGAGTATCCATTCCAAATACATGGTGAATATTCTTTGATCCTACTCATTGCTAGTGGAACAAAAGTTCTTCCTTGGGAGGAAGGAAGAGTTCACTGCACTGAAAGATCATAATTCACCTGACCACTTTGAGACCTGGGTCAACCCCTCAACCCACCAATCAAAGTGGATGATAATTTTAGGTTGCAGCAGCAGGGAGATACAGCATAAATCATGTAAAGACTTGATGGTTGCTGATGCACTCTCCAACCTGAATCTTTTTATCTTAAAAAAAGATAAACATCTCAACCCAGACTGGTCCATCCTGGGGGTTTTATCAAAGCATGTGGGCTTTCTAGGGGACCAAAAATCTAAGCAGATGCATAGTTTCAAAGTGGAGCACCTATTTGTTGATGCATATGGTATCCTGAAAAAAAATCCCCAAAATGGCTGCAGATCCAAATACTTTCACACAACAGAGGGCTGAATCAAGTCTACTGGCCATGGGGATTTTGGCCAGACACATACTTAGAAACCCCTCCACATTTCTCAAGCACAGGGCCAGGCAGCCTACACCTTACCTGGGCATAAAATTGCTATGGTGCAATGTGAGGGGCTTGAAAATTAGTCAAGTATAAGTGTGCACCACCAATTAATCTCTGGTCATGCCAACTGCTAATCTTCTCAATGCATGGCATCTGGAAATCATGGGCCTGTATCAGGGAGACCATATGATAATAGGTATATCATAACTGCCCTGGGCTCTTCCAATTGATGGATAGATATCCATAAATCATACTGGCAAAAAACATAAAAGCCATCAGAAATAAGATGGTCAGCAAGCCTGGAATAGATCCACTCCTAAGCAAAGCTGGCAGGGAGGGAAGAAACATCTGGGTGACTTTATCCTTGGTACCTTGGTGAACATGGCATCAGATATCCTGCAACTGATCCTAAAATTTCAAAGAAAAGGGAAGAGCTGGAAATACTAAAAGTCCCCAACCCAAGACCCCACCAAAATCCCTGCTGGGCCCAGAAGAACAACTAGGCAACTATCAATCACCCCTCTGGTTCTCTTCACCTGGGCTATTGGAGATACTGGGAAAGGCTCATTTGAAACTGTCTATGTTATATAGCCTAATCCTGTTAGGGTATTGGCTGACCCACAGCTAGCCATTACAGCCAAGGTATCACCTTGATATAAACCAAAAATACAAGGGGTGGTTAAGGGTTAAGTATCCTTAGAGACCAAAAGGGGCCAGGAAATCTCCATGCCCTCTTTCAAGAGCTATGAGGTTGGGGATGAGATTCAGATGCCAAACCATGGCAAATTTAGGTGGTGGCTTTAAATGTTGGGTCAGAAGCTACTTTTTGGAGCTAAACAAATGACGTACCTGGTGTGAGGCCTGGGTAGACTAGGTGAGAAAAATTAGCCCACCAGGCCCGTATATCCTGTACCCAGCAGGGTGGAAAAAGTTTGATATCATCCTTACTGCTTAGGACCATTGGCTGGTAAAGTATAGGGATGGGCCCCAGAGACCTGGTTACAGAAGTGCTGCTCAAGTAGGAAGCTGCTCCTCCCCAGGGGACGTTAAAACACCAGAGTTGACCCCTGGAAATCTCTTGATTCAGCTTCTAGGACCTGTGAATTAACTTGACCTGCCAAAGACTTGAAGCCAAGATTTATCATGTGGGGTGGAGAGAGGCATGGACCATTGCCTTCTTAAGCCCTCTGCTTTAAACTTTTGGCTTATAATTTACTGATACAAAGAACAGGTAAAAATAAGGGGCAGAATGTTAGACTTCTTGAGAGAAATGATGCTGAAATAACTGACAGGTGTCCCTGTAAAGCAGGAATTGACTCTTCTGGTGGTTTGGCCTCTTTGAGCCCTCCTTGTTCCTCTGAGCTAGATTTTTGTGTGTTTGACTGTATCCCATTGGTTGAACTTCTGAAGGACTCTGATACTGTTTTAGGAAAGCATGGCTGTGATGATCCACATGTTTGGTGGTTTTGCAGGCGGGGCTTATGTTGGCCAAGTGAAAGTTTAGTGACTTATGTGGAATAAGTAGCTTCAGGACTGAAGAGCTGGAATATGAGCTGGCTGAAAGATCCAAAGATGATAGGGAAGAACTGGTGGTCCGGAGAAATGAGCGAGATTTTGCCAAATTGATTTGCTGAAGTGGGAAGATGTGGAATATTTTGCCTTGGTTTAGTATTAAAATCAAGAAGGAATGTGAATAGAAGTGTAGGTAAGATATTTATTTATTAAGTTCCTAGGATAGACAAAGGTATGTTGCTATGAGAGCTAGATACAAAGTTGTTTTGGTGGGATGTTTTCCTTGGATTTTACAATATTTGTAAATATATGGGGGAAACGCTGAAGAGGTCCAGAAAGAAAAATTTAAATAGTATTCTACTATTTAAATTGGTTCAGGTTGAATGCAGGGAAGACTGATGCCAAAATAATGGACCAGTTAACGCTTTGGTGCGCAAAGAGTTGTCAATTTGAGCGGTTTGAGCTGTGGAAATTGTTTTAATAGTTGGATCCCAGTGGAACTTCAGAAATGATCTATTTCTGCGCTCTACATTCATTGGTTGAGTTCTGGCAGGTTTCTTGATGAAAATGATTGGTTGGAAGCCAAAAGCTTAAAGTATAAGCAAGGAAATAGTGAATTAATACTTTAAGCTTTTGAGAAAGTAAGTATGTAAGCTTAAGTTATTATAGGAAAAAAGTGAGCAGCAATGGTTTAAGCTTATGAAGAAAGCCATTTTGAAGGCAGAACCGTTGGGAAAAGGACACTATAAGAAGGTGGCTGGCTGGAAAGTTACCAGATCTTTTTGGGGTCTGTTGACAGTCTTTGGAGGGTCTTTTGGAAGGCTTTTGGAGGTCTTTCTCAGGTCTTCTGAGTTTCTGCCAAGAGGTTTTGAAAGCCTTTTGATCACCAGCAGGAGCTTAGTTAGACTGATACAACCCAAGATAACGGAGCAGGAGCCCAAGAATAAGAAGCTGGATCCTAAGCGCGGCCCCAGAGTCCAAGTGTAAGGTGCTGGAGTCCAAGTTTAAGGAGCATGAGTCCAAGTCTAAGGAGCAGACATCCAAGACTAAGGTGCAGAAGTCCAAGACCAAGTACAAGGAGTCCAAGATATTGTTGAAGGACTCCAAGTATTGGCAAATCCATATTGTTTCCTTGACCCCCCTGGGCCATATACCAGAAGGTTTCTAAGGGGATCTTCCTTCTGAGAGTGAATAAAAGACCATTTTGACCCTTATACATATTTATGAGATACATTTCCCCTTACTAGATAATGACATCCCCTTCCAGCTGGTCCCTGGCTACAATCCAGGACACACTTGGGAACTGGTTACCAGGAACTCCACAACTGTGACGGAAATCACTGGATAATATGAAGACGTTTCTAAGTGATGGGGAATTACCACCCAAATCCACATAGAATTTATTATTAACCACCAACGTGGCTTCAGATAATTTTTTATAAAATTTCCAATTGTAACTCCAGGATTAAGTAGAACCAGTAGTCCTAGCCAGAGTAAACCAAGATAAATGACCTGGGAAAGCATCAATGCATCTTCAGCGTAGAATTCAGGGCATTGAGAAGGGACACAATTTTCAGTTTCAAGAATGGAGGGAGGAGCCACAAAATTGGCTGGCATGAAATTGACATTTGGAGGCACTGACAACAAAGTTTCAGATGCTGGGCCCTATCTTCCTGAAATGATTTGGTTCAGAATCAGATTGTATGGGATATACCGTAACAACCCAATCACAGGATGCATTTTTAAAATTTAAAATTTAGAACTTGGGATAATTGATTTTTAATGAGTAAATTTAGGAGGACTCAACTCTTAGAGTTGAAACAGGGAAAACTATTCAATATATATCAGAAAAATTGACTAAGCAATACCACCTGAGTCTTGACCTACTATTCCTTCTACATTGCTAAGTAAGTATCTAGTCCAGGTTGCAAAGAACCCTTGTGTGACTATTCTCTGACAACCATACTGATTAACAAGCTCATATTAGGTGACCCTCATATTATGTCAATTTATCAACGTCAGTTTGAAAGGGGGAGCTGGTTTCAGCTGGCGGACTGGAGCAGCCATGACCCATTTTTGATCAACTGTTTGGTTTAAATCTGTTAACTTGGTCAATTTTGATATAGGTTTTCCGGCCTTCTGAGCCTTCTTACTTGGACAGACAATACCCAGCATTATGGAATCTACCATGACAACAATGGCCTGGATGTGGCTGAGCCTTTCTGAGTAGTGCACTGTTGCAATTGAACCAGTAATAGTTCATTATTTAGATTAGGGAAGGCAACAGTCCAATAGAAAGGACAAGAATAGGGATTGGATGTAGTTTATTGGAGAGCAGTGTAATTAATATACTATATCAAGATGCCACAAGTTCACCAGGGGGTGGCACAGTGGCAGGTTATACATAAGGTTTGAGTTGAAAATATCTTGAGCAAGGGACCAGCATGTTGAATTGGCTCTGCTCCTAATTACGGGACAGTGCCTGCAATTTGCCATTGTGCTTGGATTGATTCATAATGTTAGTCACATCATGGGGCATCTCTTATAGCGCCCCTGTATATTTTAAGATATGTTAGCAGGCGGGGAAGCAGTCTTGGTTGCAACAGCACCAAGGCTTCACCACACAATTACTTGCTTATGGGAAACCCTTTGTGTGATGCAGCAAGGCATAGTGGCGGATAAAATTCCCACTGACCTTATCCATCAGTGATCTTGAGCTACGAGGGATTTTATTGTGAAAAGAGAGAGATAGAAGCTCTAAAACTTTATTAAGAGAAGATTGCCTGCCAAGACCCTACAGATAATAGCTTTCAAGTAAGGGGTACAATTTTTCAAGAGTGGTGCCTTGGCTAAGAGGACACCTTTCTCCTGAAGCCACATCATGAAATAAAGGTAATATCAAGGTTGAGCAACTTATTCCCCCTCTTTAACGGTGGTAAAATAGCACAGCTATGACACTATCCTTGATAAAGTTGCCATCCTCATATAATTTTCCCTCTCCTTGCTTGAGAACGGTCTGGGATTATATACATGGTAACTCATAATTTTTAATTGGAAAGGTTGGTTCGGTTTGGATAGGTTGCCAATATCTTCTTAAAGTGGGTAGAGCACCTTCCCCACCCTTCACAAAAAATGGGGCTGGTTGAGGGGAGGTATTCCAAGCTGATTGGGATTACTTTTATCGAGTGAAGCTGGAATTTTAAAGGGGGTAGTTTGGGGGCTATTTCAGGTTGGGATTTCCAGCAAGGGACCTTTTAAAGGGTTGGGGAGGATGGTAAGTTCTGATGGAAAGCTTGTACTTGCTGGTGTGAGCCCTTTTGTTATGATTCAGACTAGACCCAGATTGCTTTTGTTTGGGTGGATAAATCATATAGGGGTCTTTGGTTATAAAGTGGGTAGCTAGTTTGGAGGGGTTAACGTTTTTATATTTTAATGCCGTGCTGGTTTCTTGGATTTTTTGGGTAGGCCTAGGATTATCCGGCCGAGCCCTAAAAGCTGGGAAATCGATTCGGGTTTGGTGCGCGGCTGGTGTCCGATTCGGTTTTGGGGTTAGATTTTGGTTCGATCCGGAACGGTTGGGATTCTAAACAGGGCTTGTGGAGATGTAGTTGGTATTTGGATCTGATAAAACAAGTGGATGGTTTAGATGATATCTACATCAAAGATGTTTAATTCTAACTGATAGTCCATGGATGGTATGACGTCAGTCTGAGAAGAATTGGTGGGGAATTTGGTGTTTTGGTGGGCAACACGCGAGGTCTTCATTTTCTATATTGAAGGGCTAAACCTCCGTTGTGGATGATGGCATGGGCGATTGTGGCACGGGTGATCGAGAATAGATGGTGGATCCACCCTCGTGAAGCGCCAGGGAAGTTTCGCGCCAAGCAAACAAATGCCATTCCCATCAGGCCTCCAATTCCTTGGTTTGGACTATCCATCCCACACTGCTGGCCACGAATCAGCTGCAATCGTCCACTATCTGATCTGCCCAAATAGCCGCCCTTTGAGACAGCGTTTATTTCCTTTGCAATAAAATTTATTAAGACGACTATCGTTGCGATGTAAAGTTTAATAAATGCTAAACCAATATCAGCTATTAAGGCAGGGCTAAATATGAACATTTTTGTTATCAACAAATGCTTTGGATGGGACACAGGTTATCGCTAAATGCTTGCTATGTGTTGGTCTGACCATTTGAGCAGTTCGCGTCCAGCGGATGGGCAATCGCCTTTGCGCGGGTTTAGGTTTGTGGATTCCTGCGGGTGGAAATACATAAATTCCGTGCTTGGCTAAGAAATGTTGAAGTGAGGAATTTGATAATTCATTTCACTTGTTGCAAACCCAAGCCGACTAATTGGGCAAGTCACGTGGCTCTCCAACCTTTGGTTATTAATCATCAGATTACTAAGTTATTCCATTCATTAATTCCTTAAACTTGATTTTGTCGCATCTACAATACCATATATTTCACAAACGATCATCGCCATCAAACTACGCTTGTCAACTTGATCCATCTCGACCAGATTTCAAATAGAGCCCTTCAACTCTAAATCCGCGAAAATTCAGGGCGGGGAAACCCACCTATAAATCTACCAGAATCCCGTCGCTAAACAATTGCCCGTCCCATTTGGCTACTCTAAGCCTGCCTTTCGCCTTTTCAATTCGAAACAACTTATCCAACCGCCACAATCCGCAACTTCACTCCGCCATGGCTCCTTTTTCTACATTTAACCTGCCCCGACCGTACTTGGTTTAGAACCCAAGCCACCAATTTAAATCAAAACTAGTCCAACCAATGAGCAGTACAGATATACAGCTAATGACATTAGGTAAAATTAAATATTAAATCCATTTGATTAAACCAATAAAATAGAAAAAACAGTTATATTTTGCTTGCATATCAACACTATCCCAACTTTACACCATGTCTATTTTGGTATCCCAGGCCAAATTTAAAAGACTCCTAGGAACTTTCTTTGTATGCTTAAACCAAACTGCAAGAGCTGTTTACACTATCCAAAATTTATGCTGACCCCTTCATACCAATTATCATTGACCTTCAAAACACTACCCATTATACACCAAATTTATTCCTTACTTATAGTAGCACATATTAGTATTGGTCTCAAGGATAAATGTTTTATTGATGGGGTCCACACCATCTCCATTTATATACTTTCAACTCTTGCTTATTTCATATTGCCAACCATATCAGTAAACATAATAAATGAGAGAAAATAGTGGAAAAATTAATCATGGTGCCATATCAGTACCAGAATGGCAATGTTTGGCTTCCACTTTAAAAACTAAAATTTTCCTTGACCCCCTTTAACTAAAGGCTGTCAAGTAGCTTATAGAACCTTGTCAGTATATAAACTTGACCTCATCTTAAATGTTACAGGCCTTTTTTCTTTAGTGTATTGGTTGAATCTTTTTAAACTTTTCTACCCTGCCTAGCTGTGCTGGCTTACATGAACTGCTTGTTTTAAATTGAGGCTAATACGATCCATCATGAATGTCAGTAAAGAAAGGATAATAAGATACTAGGCCTAGGTTATGAATAATAGCTACTTTATAAACTGTAAGGAACACTCCTAGCAAGGTTCCAAGCCATAAAAGAATCCATGTGGCTTAGCTTTATCCTCTCAAGAACCAACATCAAGGATTATCAATCCAGGTTCTCTAAATGATATGTTACAACTAAATACCTTTATACATAGAGTGCAGCTCATTTTTCTAGAATAGTGCCTCCTATAACATGATACCTATTCCCCCTTAAATCCACAACATATGCCATAGATTCTCTTACTCTAAAAAAAAGACATCATCTAGTCCAATGATATTTCTCCTTTATGCAGCTCTGCTAAACCAGAAAAGTTCCAGTATTCTTAGGAAAATTAGGCTCCCCATTCTACCTTTTTATCTAGCAAAAATCCCAACCCACACTTCACATACTGTAAAATATAAATTCACAAGAGCATCATGACAGGTATTACCTAGCCAAGATACTCCACACAAAAGGCTTTAACATACCTGAGGGATACCCTGTCTACCAAGGAATAGGTGTACCCCTGGCTGACTATAACAACCTCTCAGTGAAAGGGTTCCCCCTGACACCAACAACATTACACCAACAACAACAGGAAACCATCCTGAACCAAATGCCAGCACTTATCACCCAACATCTATGTAATTCTGCTATCAGAAGGTTCATGGGTGATAAAAATGCCAGCACCATTTCCTGGATGCAGTCTACCTGAAGCAATTTTACCCAGATAGGGTGCATAAAAAGCCTCTGGACTACCAGAGTCTTCATAAGACTTACCCATGACACCAGAGCCCAGTGTGATCAATGGCATGAAGCAAACAGAGAGAATTTGTGGGGAGATTTTAAGGCTGACTTCCAAGCCCACTTTGCTTTAAAAGATGCTGCACTCATGATTACCATTAAATTGAAATCATGTACAAACAGGAACAGCCAAGGAGTTAGCCAGAGCCCAACAGTACCTACTCCAGCCAGGCCCATCTGAAAAGGTTTTGGTATCCTATCCAAGAATCATAACTACCATGATGTGCCAAACCCTCACTTTAGGAGATAGGTGGACCTCAATAACTATGATGACATCATTAGCCTGTATTAAGAGTTGGAAATATCAAGGGAAACATAAAGCACCCTCCACAAGGTACAAGGACAGAAACAAGATCACCCTGCCTCCAGGGACAGCTTTAGTCAGGTCACAACCACTTTATATCCCCAGTAAAGAATGCAATGGCAGTGTCTATCAAGGGCCAAAAAAAAGCATGTAACCTCAAAAAGCCAAGGAGCTCTTCCCAGTTTAGAGTGACCCAAAAAAACATCAAGTATAATGAAGCAGGGGAAAGACTTAGGTGAGAAATGAGCAAACCATCCCTCCCTTACTTCCACCTGGATTAAAAAAATATGAGTACTCCCTAGAGGTTGGGGGCAAGTGCTAAAATTTGATTACCACAAGGCAGCCCAGCCTGTATGCAGCCACTAATCTATTGAATAAGCTGATGCTCTGTGATTTCTTGTTTCAAAGCTATACAGGATCCACCCTCCTGGGCTCAGGGGCTTACAGATCTCTAGTAGATCAATGATTTGTAGAGAGGGTCAAACTTCCCACTAACCCCCTGCAGGTCAAGAATGTGGTTACAGATGATCACTCACAGATCAGGGTCACTCATGAGACATCCCCCTTCACTGCTGGACTTGAATACCTCAATCCTGCCATGTATGGGCCAATTATCAGGATTTCCAATTAATATATAGTGCTTGGCCTAGACTAGCTGAGACGCAACAGCCCCTTTGGACTGGGCAACTTTGACCCTTATGTAATTACTTAGCCTTGCTGAAGTTCTGAAGTGTTGAGAGAATGGGGGATAAGGTACCAAACGCTAAACACACCCAGCAACAGGAAGTTCCTGATGCTAAAATTAGCAAAGGGTAAGCTCCAAGTTGAGGCGTTGGGAGGAGGAAACCGTTAGAGCTAGGGAAAAGATAACAAAGGCAACAATCAGGAGTAATGAAACAGGATAGTGAAAATAAGTCATCTAGAAAATGGATCCAAACATTCCCTCAATTTTGGGATTAGGGGTTGCAGAAAGCAGCCCAGAGGCTGTAGCTCACAAGAGGTATAAAAGGCATGTGCGTTAACAGAAGCTCCATTCCCATGGAGCTCTTTTACTTTAAGCTTAATATTGCTGTTTTGAAATAACTATTGGTTTTATTGAACACCTGGGGTAGTCCTGAGCTTGAACCTAGCTCATATGAGTGTTTGGGATTGAAGATTGCATCACCAGGGGATTCTATTAACTGTGCCACCTGAATTTACTAAAAATTTTGGCATCATAATTCAAAATTTCTGGTCAAAAACCACCAAACCATCTGATTTCTGAAGTTTGAGTCCTTAGCTGGCTTTTTTAAAACTTTTTTTCAGCATATTCACTGGTTTAGTGTTCTTGTGAGAGCTTAGCAATCAATTGGACCAACAAACCATTCAGGTGTTCCACATGCCCATTGGCTTGGGATGGTAGGTATTTGACTACTTGTTGTAGATGTTCTTGGTGTAATACGCCTTCATGACATGCTCTACAAGCTCAAACCATCATCTGTGATAAAGCGCTTGGGCCATCCAAAGTGGGCCACAATTTCTTTACCAATGAAGCAGGTAATGGTGGTTGCAGTATGTTTAGTGGTTGCCCAGGCTACTGGC
>QTSX02005003.1:0-29674 GCA_014839935.2 Entomophthora muscae | reverse complement strand
TGCTCCACATCCTTTTGCTTGGTGCTCAGGTTGACAGTGTAGGCTTCAGCCTGTATTCTGATCAAAGTCTGGCCAGCTATGGAGTAGGCCTTCTGGGGTGATAGCAGGATTAGGTTTCACCAAGGAGTACAGATGGGGTAAACCAGGCTGGCATTCATACAGGAGGTTGAAAGGGGTTTTCCTGTTTCTCTATGGTAAAGCTTAAATGTTGTAAACAAAGCCCAGGCTGCAGAGCCGTTAAGGTAACACATTCTGACTCATGTTGGTTGCTAGTTTCCTGGGGATGTACAAAAACTTCCATTAGTCTGTTCAATCATTCCATTAGTTTAGGATGGTATAGGTGCGGATAATGTGCCTCTGATACCCATCGATTGGTTTTAATCTGGGTATCATGTAGCTACTAGTTGGTTTAATTGTCATGTTAACAACATCTGAGACATCCATGGCAATAGATAATATTTTCCAAGATGAACATGGCTGTAGTGAGGACAGACTTATTTGTAATAGCCTTGGCCTCAAACCATTTGTTCAACTGATCCACAGCTACTATGATGTATCTGCTTTTTCCTTGGAGACTGGCAAGTGGTCCCACCACATCAATGGCAACAGAGTTGGAGGTAAAACCAGGTCAGATAAGTTTATGTTGGAACCTAGAATCCTTAGGGCAATCAATGTTGCAAATCATGGCATGAGGTTAAGGTCTCAGCAACATTACTAAGATTTTCCTTCCCCTGCAGCAGTGTTACAGCAGCTGCAAATAGTTTTGCACTCCTTCTGCTTTTCATGTTACTTTGTGGGCAACTACTGTATCCAGACGTAGGAGGGCCAAACATAGGATAACCACAAGTCTTTGTACTTCTCTTGAATAGTTGATCATTATTGGACTTTTGTATCTACAGCAGAAAGTTTCTTCTGCTTTTTGAATTTTGGGTGGCTCCTCCCCACACAAAGATTACCAACCAGTAGTTTTTCAAAGTTGACTGTGCAGAAGAGGACAAAAGGGCATGGTTGGCAGTTGTGAGAGACAATCTGCATTTTGGGTGAAAATTACCATCACAGGTCAATTATGTCATAGCCAAAGGCTTGAAGTTTGATGGCCCATCAGGCAAAGCCTTCATCAGGGTATCAAGTTTGATGCCACTCAATAAATTATGGCCAGTTACTACAGTGAAGTGTATACCGTACAAGTATACCTAAACTGCCAGTAAGAGATCACTACAGACACTCTCTTTTCTGTCACTATCATACGCTTGTGACAGTTCAAGGTTCTGGAACAGTAAACCAACAGGGTGTTCATGGCTGTTTTAATCAAGATGAGACAGGACAACACGATATGCTGTCAGGCTTGGCAAAGGTCAGTATGAACCACAAAAAGGCTTGTCAAAGTTGGAATAAACCAACAATACAGAAGCACACATCAAAGTCTGTTCTACATTCCACCTATGTTTAATGGTTTGTCTTATTTCAGAATATGCTTTTAAGGGCTCTTTCTTGGTCTAACCTATCTGATTCTTGCCTTTTTCCAGCTGAGTGATTCTGGTTTAGATGGGGCTATCTTTGATACCTTTCTGTCAAAAGGGAAGGCATCAACTGCCAAATATACCCAGGAACTGCTGACCAGCTACTTCACTTCCATTTGTATGTTCACACAAATAAGATGCAGGAAGAATAAGAAGACATGTCTTATATTTAACAGAACAACTGTACCTATGAAGAGGTCTGCTTCAAGTCAACCAAATCCACCACCAGAAGTTGAGATTGGGAACTAGTCTGAGACTACCCCAATATATGCAAAGCAGCGCTTCCATAACACCTCCACTAAGGGATATACAGCTTTTCATCCAGCTTAAAGAGACATTTTAAAAGGCCAGGCCTTCTTACCACCTGACTTTAAACAAAGATAACACCTTGAAGGCATAGTCAGAGGAGCTCTGGAGAACAGGCTGGTCCAGACTTCTCAGTCACCATTTTATACCACACCTTATTTTCTGCCAAGAAATATGGCAAAATACAGATTGCTACAAACTGCTAAGCTTTTATAGAGCCACCATCAAGAATTGATCTCCTCTCCCCCTTATAGATGGCCTGTCAGATGCCCTTTTTGGAGCTCAGGTGCTTTCAGAAGCGGGTCAAGGGCAGGTTACATTAGATCTGCATCAAATGAGATATTCCCAAGACTGTCTTCTGCACCCAATATGGCTCTTTTTTAATTTACCAACCTCAGCTTTGGCATGGCCAACACCCTTTCCATCTTTATGAACTTCAGGAAGGATTTTCTGAAGCATGCTGACAATATGCTCAAGTCTAGTTAGGCAGTGTAAGCTTCTGCACCCAGCCAGGAGCAACACAGGAAAGAGTTTGAGGATGTAGCTGCCACACCCAAGCATCATAGACTCCAGGCCAGCCTATCCTGATGGAAGCTCTACCAAAAAGCCTGAACTTCATATAATGCATCAGCTCTGCAGGAGAATTTAAACTGGACCAAGATAAGATAGCTGTCATAACAAAGATGCCTGTCCCCAAGGACAAAGGTAAGCTACATTGATCCCTTGGGATGATCAAATGTGCACAGCACTTTATCCCTGGGTGTAGCATACTGGCTGCCCCTATCTGCCATCACTATTACTTCAATTAAAACAATAGAGGCTTTCTTGCAGGTGCAGGCTGAGGTTGACTGAAGAAACGTGAGTTGCCTAATTACCAGGATTAATGTTGTTTGTCTGTTTTCTGCCCAGATACAATGGCTGGCATTTGCCCAACCATAGAGGCTAGTTTTTTATGCTTTAGAGTGCTATTAGGGGGATATCTATTGGTATTAATCAAGGGTAAAGGTGTGCCCTGTATTGAATATGTATAGGTATTGAAATCCTAAGGCCATCTGGGTCTATAATAAATCTGGGTGAACAACCATAATGTTTGGAGTTTATCTGTCCATGCTGTATGGGTAGCTTTAAGGGAGACACTTACTGCTAATGTATAAATATGGGGTTCATAAAACCACCATCCTAGTGGCTGTTGAGAGAAGCAGATGTTGAACTTAATAACTTAGGGTGTTTTGATAGTAAATTGGTTTACTTTGGGTTCAAAAGCCCAGGATAATCACTTGGGTGAGCTGAGAGGAATTGGATCAACATTTGCTGACCTCTGTCAGTCATGATTGGGAGGAACTCCTATGACCTAGATGTTCTCAATAGATAAGCAACACAATAAGCCATTACCACTCAGTTTAAAACGTCTTAAGGAAATGCTGAAGGCAAGCTGAAACATCTTTTCAAAGTGTTTTTCTACAGGAGCATAATGCAAAGTGCTGGAAAAAGTTTGGAAGAGCAATCCACATACCAATTAAATATGTGAGTGAGTCAATTTCAAACAGTGAGAAGTGCTGAAGAAACCAGGGAAATTGTTGCAATACTTCTACAAATAATTATTATAGTTAAACCTCTAATATAAGACAGAAAAAATAAGGGCCGTTGAACCAATTATCTGGAAGGAGGCACACTTCTGGAGTTGATCCAATAAAGAAAGGGAAGGCAATGATATAGTCTTAGGAAGGGCCGTAGGAAAAAATAGGTTCTTTGTTGCTACCTAATTAGTGATGCTACTCTGTATTTCTTTAGTCCAAGCTGGAATTCAAAAACAATGAGCTGAGCATTGTGCGCTACTATTGGACAGATCTATCTCTGAATCTGGAAGGGCAAACATCAGAATGATCAATAATTGGATTGAAAATCAACAATAATGTTACTCAACCAGGTGATTGATCTATTGCCCTTTAATTATAGCTGAATTCAAATTCTGGATGATCTGTCAAATCTTGAAACAGTTTTGAAGGGGTTCAAAATGTTGAGAATTAAAATTTTGTATAAGATTAAGGCTTTTTTCACTAATAAATATTATTGATTAAAACACTCAGGGCTCAAATAATGATCAGGGGAAGATTGGGAAAATGATTTAGGCTTTTATTAAGGCAAAGTTGAAATCCTATTTTTTTGTAGAAAAGAGTCTGCACATGACGGTTTAAGGTTTTGAAGAATCACATCTGGGGAGGAAATGCTTGAAACAAGGAGCCATAGATCAGTGAATGAATGGAAAAGAGAAGATGCATCTTGAAATATTTATATCTACACATATAGTGGTTGTGGCATCTACTGTAAATTCAGAACCTGAACATAAAAATGCAGGATTGTCAAATCCCTGGTCCAAATTTTGAATCACTTTTGTGGGATGGCCTTTTTTAAGTAAATTGATTTTTTGTATATTTATTTGAATTTTTAAAAATGCAGGAACTCATAGAGACTTTGCAAAGTTCAAGTCAAACTGCCTATTTCCAATGGACAAAATGAATTAACTGGAATTAGATTTGAAGTGTTCAAATCCATCAACCATTTTCATTAAGTTTACTTTTTTTGAATTTGCAGGGTTGTCAAATCCAAGAACCAAATTTCAAATCACTTTTGAATGTCACTAGTAAACTCAGATATTAATGGCAGGAACTGGAATCCAAATTGAATGTACAGTAATAAACTAGGACAAATCAACCCAAATCAAGAAGCTTCACTCTGGATAAAATCAAATGAAAGATCCAATCTCAACAACCATGTTGAGACATAAAAAGTAATTAATCTTTAAAATTATCCAAACCAGGAAAGTATACAATATTACACACTTCAAATCACAGATATAGAAATTCTGTTACTATTCAAGGCTAAATCAAGAGAAAATAACTACTCACAACTAAACCAAAAAATATAAATAAATACATATTTAATCTAAAATTTATTTTATTTTATTTTTATGGACCTCTAATTGCATTCCCATCCAGCTCTTGCACCAGCCTGTGGGGCAGCCTGTCCATGAGGACGTCCCAGAAGGTCCAATAACAGACCCAGAACACGAATTGAGGGGAGTCATACCAACATACAGGCCTACCAAGATGTCATTGCCAGCCAACCACCTCCTGCGCCACAAGCCAGAACAACCAGCTTAAATCCTAGACAGTTGCCACTCTCAAGGCCTGCCACAAAAATCTCCTACACCATGGTCACCAGGAACACTGAGGTTACTTAAACCTCCACTGTGTAACCAGTTGTCACCTGGCCCCACACTCTTGATCCAAGAGTTGCCACTTCCTGCCCCCACATTTTTGACACCTCCTATCAGCCATTGGTCACAACTGAGGAACCATCTGCACCTGTTACCTATTCCACCATTGACAGCTCCACCACAAGTAAGAGTGATACCACCTTATACCCAAAGGACCTCATTCCCTGTGTTGAGCCTGCCAGCCAGGATGTTGTGGTACCCACCAAGGGCTGGCGTTGGTTAACATATAGTGAGTGTGAAGCTCTCCTCAACTGCTTGAACGGGAGAATGGCAGTTTGGAATATTGCGTCCCAATTTGGTGTCATGGCCATATATATTGGCAATATCAAAAAAAATCACAACAACACCAGGAAAATAGCTGAATCTGTCAAGGCTAAGCAGCAGCCAAAACTACTTCAACATGTGCACATCAATGCAATCAAGCAGTGGGTAGCCAAGAATTGCCACATGGACACGCTTGCTATCCAATCAATGCTGGCCATGGAGTTTGGGCTTTCTGTTTCTAAAACACTTGTTTATACAACCATGACAAATCTTGGCTTCTCTTGGAAAGTACTGGGGACTTCTCTGTAAAATTGAAACAGTGAAAAAACCATCAAAGATTGGAGCATTTATGCCAAGACTTATCTGGCCCTAAAGGAGACTGGTAATGTCTAGTTCTTCTACATTGATGAATTGTTGTTTTCCTCCTCACTCAGGTCTAGGCATGGGTGGGTTGAGAAGGGGTCCAAGAATGGTGTAGCATATTGTGCAGCTGTCCATTCCCAGACCTATTCCATGGTAGCGCTTCTTGGTCCCTGCAGGTTGGACCAATATCAAATGATCAAGGGTTCCCACAATAGCAGGACTTTTGCTCAATTTTCTCTGAGCTGTAAAGAAATACCTTTGGATCAATTACAGCAACACAACCAACATTGTTGTGTTAGATAATGTTGGGCTCCAAAAAGTGGATCAGGTTGTGTCCAAGTTCTCCCCCATCAACAAAAATAGCCACACCTCCAGCCACCGGCTTACTGATTGTCCAATGAGACTCCTCTTCCTCCTGCCATATTCCCCATTCCTGAATCCAATCAAGGAGGTCTTTGAGTGGATAAAAAATAAGATGAATAAAGGCCTCCCTCAGGACACCAAGTATTTCTTCAATATTATTGAGATCAGCCAATTTGTGATGCCACCCAATGTGGTGGCAGCTTTCTATGAGTACTTGGAATCCTTCCTCCCTAAAGCCCTCAACTCTGAGCCAATCAGATAAATGGCGCTCTGGATTTTATTTGTTTTTATTTTTATTTATTTTTTTATTGGGACTCAAAAATTATTGTTTATATACAATGACATGACGTTGAATTGTATTATAGACATATAAGAATACATACAAAAGTTAAGTAAAATTATTTATACTAGATATGAGGACATATATTTTTATTATAATGTACTGAATATTGTATTAACTGTAGAGCTAACAAATAAATAGATTTAAAAAGATATAAATAGAATAATTTTATTTAAACAATTGTGAATCCTTATTGATATTTTGGCTTCTTTTAAGCCAAAAATTGGACCTTGCAAGTCATCATCTGATCCTTATTATTTCAGTGCCACTATAGCCATACAACACAGAAACCAATGATTTTCATATATCTTTTACTAATTAGTATTTATGACACAGGTCAAGCATATCAAATATATTTATCAAATCATATTACAAGGGAAAGTTAATTTGAATTCTAAACAATCACTTGTTTAGAACATAAGTGGAGCGGGCCGCTTGATGCAGATAAATTCAGTTCTTGTTGTTTAACTATGTAACAAATGAACCTGTACTTGACAAGCTAGTAAACAAACACATTTTTAAATTATTTTTTATTGACTCAATTTCATAATATAACCGCTGTCTTATAATATATTTAGATATATTACTATTATAATTGAACTATTAAAATTTGAGTATTAAATTTAAATATTAAAATTTAAATAATAAAAAAATAGAAAATAAAAGTAAATTTGAAAGAAAAAATGATTTATTAGGGAGATGCAAATTACAAAGGGAATGCAATTATTCTGGGTAATTATACCCCAAAATCAGATTTTCAGCTAGAGCGTCTAATTGAATCCACATACTCTTCTATACGTGGTGAATAACCCTGGATGCAGTTGCAAGAGGGGTGGCGCCCTGCACCCTGGTGGTTGCCAAACACTTAATAAAAGGGAGTCAGGTAAGTGAATCAATTAAGAGGTTCTTTTCAGGAGGCACATAGTACCCATACAACAAGGCCAATGCAAAGGAGTTGTACAGGAAGTGCTTGACTGTCATATACCCCTGCAGTGCCTTGTGGTGTTCAAGTGATAATTGGCATACATTAAGTTGCATGAGTACATCCTCCAATTTTTTGAAATTAGTCTTTAATATGCAATGTAGTAGGATTCCTAGGTATACTGCGACGTGAATCCTTTGCAAGGTATATTTTTCAGAAAACATGCCTAATTTCTTATCTATTTGAACTGATCTGTTGATATAGGATGTGTTGCAGAATTTGAAGATGGTTCCAGAGGGCGCCTGACTTGTATCCGCCCCCATGCCTCCGCAAACAAAATAAATAAAGGTTTAAACATATTCACAAGGACTGTATCCCCAACTTTATTTGATAATGCTTTGAATACTTCATTGAAAATTTTATTTTTAAGATATTCAGTTCCTATTTGAAAGTCAGTTTTCATTAGATTTTTTTTGTATTCATTGATATTTGAAAAGGGAAAGTGTTGAATACTTTCATAAATATATTCATCAAAGTTTATTTTGATGTCCTGCAAATTTCAGTCATCTCTTTGAAGTTGATATCTGCTCCTATTTTGTATGCTTCCCTAATCCACAGCAAGCACCCCGCAGGTGGTAATTTTCCTTGGCTTTTGCTTCAATATTTGCAAAATTATTCATATTCATTTGAATTATTTTATTTATTTGCTTTACTGGGGCTATCAGTGATTGGTAACCCCCTGTCAAGAATTTATATTGACTTTGTTCTACCTGTCAATCTTGGCAGCCTGCCAAGCTATTGATTGAAGAAGCCTCCAATATATTACTAGCAGGCTTAATTGATCTTAGGAGCCTTAGTTAAATAGATTTGTATCATCTATTACCATAACAACCAGGAATATAATAAATCTCCAATTATGACTGGTTACCAATTGGCTAGAGTTAATCCAGAATACTCCGGCAAACCTCCAGGTTAGAGAACATGAGTTTCTCTGATGATCTAAAAGAAAGTGATCAATTTGCACTGGGAACCTGCTGGTGCCACTGCAAATCCCTGATAGAAAGATCACTGAGAAAAACCTACCATGCACTAAAAAAGAGTCATGTATTAGCGCTGCCACTGCCAGAACGCTTATAGATCATGTATGATTATATTACAACAAGTACCCTGTGCAAGGTACTATTACATTAAATCCCATGCCATTGCATGGATGCCTGACTCTGGGGGCTGATGCTGGTGGTCTGGGGGTTAAAAGACTACTAAGCAAGAGTTAGATGTACTAGATGATCTTATCCTGACAAGAGAGGCCTAGCTCTATAAAAGCCCTTCCATTGGACTAATGGAAGGCAGACAATAATACAAAGATCCTATTACAGAACATTTTTTGCAGTAGAAGAATAAATCCAAGTTTGAAAACCATTATGAGTACTCAAAGAATGTAGAAAGCCGCCAGCGTAGAAGCTGCTTGCTAGTTGCCTCCCTTGCTTTCACCAGCCGTTGCCTTGCCAAGGAAACACCATACGTTGCAGGAAAGCTTGTCCTCATACAAACACTTTAATAAAACTTAATGTCCCAAATATCATCCATAAATAACAAAGAAAATTGTAATCAGACCGCCAGGTCTGAGAGCAGAACAAAAAGTTCTGATACCCCCGTAAAACCAACTTGGCATGAATGCCACCACTTCAGCAACCTTGTCCCCATTTCTAGTTATAAATAAAGTAAATATAAGTAAAACATAAAAATACTTACTGATTGTTTCCCTTGCGGCCCCCTCAGCCACTGGCGCCCCTTCAGCAAACTTCATGAGCGTTGACTGCTCTTCATTTAATTTCCTAGGCTTGATCTTCCTGATTTTCTGTGCTACTTGTGTTTCCTCTTGATTTTTGTTTGTTGAATTTTCACGTTTCTTGAGGCACTTCTGCTTCTTGAATTTGCTTTGTTTTCATCTGTTTCCATTTGAATAGTTTCCTCTTCATTTTTGTTGATTCCCTTTGGCATTTCATTTCCTTCAATCAATTTGACTTTTTGGGTATTCCTTCTGTTGTTTTTTTTTAAAATTCCTACAAGTTGTAACTTTCATTTTTGAAATCTAAATGCTTAAGTATTTAATTTTGTAGATTTAAAACTATTTCCTTGTGTTCTTGATTAAATATTGTTCCCAGGCTATTTTTTGAAGTTTTGTTTTGCTGGACCAAAGTCCTTCCCTCCTTTCCAAGCTGATTTACTACATTTTCCCTTATGTTATGTTCAAGCTCAACAACCTTTTGGAGGGCTGACTCTAATTTGTTGATAAGGCTGTAGATATTTGACATTTTGTTTGAATTACATCAAAAACTGGTTTTTATAGTACTACCTTTAACGCATGAATATTTTATTATTATCAATAATAAATTAAGGACCATAAATGTAAATTTTGCATTAGAATATTGCAATTAGATGTCAACTCTTGATATTTTGATATTATGTGCATAACTCAATGCATTTTTAATAAAGTTCATTGTAAACAAGGCCTTTTTCATTGTAAATTATTTAAATGGACTGTGTTTATATTAGAGAGCCATTAATGCTTAGTACAAATATTGATACATAGTGCATTTTAAATCTTGTATATTTTCCTATTTATAACAATTCTGTAAACTTTTAAGTCAGATTTTGTGAGTAATAATAATGTAATGGATCAATAAATTAATGTTTATTACCATCAATTGGCTGATTTTCTTTGCTGTAACAATAGTGCATTTTATGATATTTATGCGCTGGTATCCAATTGGCTAGTTTCACATCCAATTGCACAGGCAATAGGAAACATGTTTGCCACCCCAAGAACAGATGTGGTTGGGGTGGCAACCACGTTTCCTATTGCCTGTGCAATTGGATGTGAAACCAACAAATTGGATACTAGAGTGTAAATATCAGAAAATGCACAATTGCCACAGCAAAGAAAATCAGCCATTTAATGATAATAAACAGTAATTTATTGATTCATCATATTATTATTACTCACAAAATCTGACTTAAAAGTTTACAGAATTGTTATAAATAGGAAAATATACAAGATTTAAAATGCACTATGTATCAATATTTATACTAAGTGTTAATGGCTACCTAATATAAACACAGTCCATTTAAATAATTTACAATAAAAAAGGCCTTGTTTAAAATGAATTTTATTAAACAAAATGCATTGAGTTATGCACATAATATCAAAATATCAAGAGTTGACATCTAATTGCAATATTCTAATGCAAAATTTACATTTATGGTACTTAATTTATTATTGATAATGAAAAATATTCATACAAATAATTATAAGTTACCACATCAAATGTGCAACACATTTTTTATATGGGAAATGCTAACAATGTAAAAGAAATATTGTTAATTATGAATTGAAAGAGAAATATTAATTTTAATAATTTGTCACAAAGAAAATATTTATTTTACTCATCAAAGGATAAGAAGGGGAGGGAATGGGCAAAATGAACATCACCTTCATCTGCGCCTGTGAAAGGGACATCATCAGAGATAGTGGGGAGGGAATGGGTGGTGGTTTGGGAGTCAGGGTTGGAAGGCATGTGGCTTGATGGGGGGTTGGGGAGGCAGGGTTTGTTGACTGGGAAGGGGCAGGAAGAGCTGATTGCTTCAATTTCTTGAATTCTTCTTCTGTCACATATGCGGGCTTGACAAAACAATTGGACAGGTGTGGGGGGGAGGTGGGAGTCCTTTATGGACTTATCACTATCACTTGCATAGAAAATGATGAGATCTGATAGGTCCTGGACAAACATGGAAGGGAAAAGCTCATACTCCTTCTCAATTTGGGAACACAGTTTATTGTAGATGGCAGGCTTTGAGCACCTGGGAGCAGAACCAAAACTATAGAGACATACATCTGCAAGATGCATGTTGGCGTGGTTTATGAGGTAGGACCAACAGGTATGCCCAACAGCCCTAATTTCTTTGGTTGCCCATTCCTGCTGCTCCATCTCTGCACTCAGTACAACTGTGTACACAGCATGTTGGGTAGCCCACTCCTCCAGCATGTCCTTAAGCTCTGTCTGGTAGGCATACCCATCTGCAGTGTTTGATATTGCTGAGTAATGATTGACACCCAATGGGGAAACTTCCAATAAACCCCAACAAAACAACACAAGATTGGGCTGTGCTTGTATATGTCAGACTGAAAGCTTTCCCCCAAAGTTTTGAATACTTGCCAAAATTGTGGTGTATGATAGGAATATTACGTCATTGTGCGTCCTCATTGCCCTCCCTTTAATAAAATTAATAATGGTTGAACTGTAGGGGTCAGTGTCCACCAAACTGGGGCCACTGAGAACCTGATTGGATAAGAGTCTGGTGGTAACCACAACTCTGTGCATCCACAAATTGATTGTTCTCTTATTTGTGAAAATGCTGTGGAGCCCCAGTTGGAGACTTACCTGGACCAGGGGCATCTGCGGGTCACATTTCATGATGGCCATCATAAGGGGATGGGCTTTTTCATTATCAGTTAAAGTACAAGCACCAGTTGAGGTCTTCTTGGGAGGAGGGCCACAATTGGCATGGGCTCACAGGGTTGCAGCCACAGTGGACTTTGCAAAACCCATCACAGCCGCAATTTCCCTGAGGGACATAAGCGACCCTTGCTTTGCAACCATTTCAAGAACAATCTCTGGGGTGATCAATTTTCTTCTGCGTCTTGCAGGCTGATTGGCTGGGGGGGGGGGGGGGTCCCTCTTGGGAACTGGACAGTCCCACCTGATTGGCTGTTTTGGGATTCTGGGTTCCCTGGGTGACCCCGTGGCTCACTTGACCAATTCCAGGTGCTAGTGTTGATACACAATCTGGGTTGGCAGCTGCCTGTGCGTGATGGGCAAACAGGACCATGCTTGAGGACGCAAGAGAAAGAACATACTCCTGGGTGGTGATTGTGGAGGGGCCTGCGGGTTGGGAGTGGCCATAGACAGAGGCTTCACTGTTAAGAGACCCAGTGTAGCCCTGCATAATTTTGTCAAGGCCAGGGAACAGTTTGTTGACTTGGTTGTTATTGGAAGAAGACATAATAATTTTTTATTAAAAAATTAAACTCAAAAAGAGGAGTGTATATTTCAGTCAATTTTATTGTTAAGTATGTTAAGTTGCTGAATATTATGATCTAAATTTTAGCCGTCCTAAAACAGAATAGGGTGATTTTTGAGAATGCCTATGTTTCCTAAAAGAATGAGCACAAATCCACTCTATATTCTTTAGCATCCTTTTTGAGACACCCATAAATTATATTTATTTTGAATCCATCACACTTTTTTATTTGAAATTTGGTTCTTAGATTTGACAATCCCACAATTTCAGATTCTTTAATTTTTACATGATGTCTATGATTTGTTTGAAATACAGGAAATCTCAAATAGTACATTAGAATCCTGAATTTCTGATCCATGTATTCCACATTTTTTTGCTGTCTTTTGTTTTTGTTAGTTGAGTTATCTACTCAAGGGATTTGGAATTTTCCAATTTAAATAAATCAAAAATTTCAAATTAAATGTTTGATTTTATTAAATATTTTAATTTTCACTCAGCTGAGTTGCCTGCAAAAGTGATTCAAAATTTGGACCAAGGATTTGACAATCCCATATTTTTACATTTAAGGTTCTGAATTTACAGTAGATTATCTTCATCTGGGGTATTCAGAAACCATATCTAAAGGATCAGCTGGTCAAGAGAACTACATATCAGTGGCAAATCAGAAGGTTTCTAAGGAGATCTTCCTTCTGTTTAAATAAAGACTACCATGGCCTCTATAAGCTTTAAGAGTATTTTAGACTAGGGAAATTTGGCCACATCTGCTAACCAAGTATTTGGAAAGAAAAGCAGTATAAGCAACATTATAGGAATTTTGAATGTAGCCAAACTCTTGGTGAAGAGTGTACCAGAAAGAAAAAGGTTTGAAGCTTGCCCCAATAGGCCAGAGTTTCTAAGCAGTGGGTTTGAAGGAATCTTCCAGGGGCTATATACACCAAAGGAGAGGCAAGCACTGGAAGATATAATGATATATTGTGTTGAAAGATTTTATCATGTTTGCAAGACCAGTATAATGCTTTGGCACTGGAGCCCAGTCACTTGAAGAATATCACCCCAACTCAGTCAGTCCCTGGCTTTGACCCAGGAAACACCTTGATGTCCTCCCAGAATTAGGAGAACCACATATAATACACACTAAGGTTATGGCAATAGCAATATAAAAAGGTAAGAATTGACAATAAGAGCCAGAAAGTTTGATAAGAATGCCTTTTCATATTGGCTCAAGCATTCTCTCAAAATTGGGCTGGGTTTTGTCATAAATTGGCATAAAGGCAGAACTGCGCAAAAGAAGCATATTCAATGAAAGACAAGAAGTTAGCTGTTATATCTTCAGGAGCTGTCAAAATCTGCTAGATCAAAATTTAGAGGTCTAAGTCATGGTAAAGTTTCTATTAGACTATCAGGGAAAATAGAGGATCAGAAGTGATACTTGAAGGTTTGGCATGACTTGGTTCTCCTCAAGTTGCTTAGGATATTCTAGAGATAGGAGTTAGAAATCATAAACATAAGAGTAACTAGCCTATTTGGGTTTAGAAGAGAAGAAAAGTTGCACTCCCCATCTGAGTTAAATGAAAATATTGTGATATAATAGACCAATTTTCAGCACATGAAAACACCAAATGACTTGTTTTGGATGTTTAGAGGGTCTTTGGGGCTTCTGGATGACTTTTTTTTGGATTTTTCATGCTTGGTAGTAGCCCACTTCATATCAATAGTTTTTTTGAGGGCATATCAAGCCATTAGCAACTCAGCAATTAATTTTATCTTTCATGACTTCTGTTTCTGAGGATGGTTGCTGGCAACATAGAGCTTTATGTGACATGTATGACTTATGGGATGTTATTTTTTAATATTAGGGGGTTAACATTCTCTTCTTGTGAGTACCGCAAAGGGCCTTGATTAAACAGCAGTGTAAAGGTGAATGTATTATGTATCTATATTAATTCCTTGGTGTAGTATAAATAATATTTTATCAGTACCAAAAATGTATGATTTTGTAAGGATAATAAGTATAAATCATATAAGATAAAAATTTATTATAATAATATTTTTTGCTTTTAAGCCAAATTCATTGTGGATTGGCACTAGTGAGATATTGGGATCAAGGGGTGATGGAGATACTTAGATGGCTTTTTTCACCATATATCTAGTTTAAATCAGGCAAGAGGGTATGTGAGGCACACCAGGAAGATAGGTTTGAGTGGTTTAAATTCTCCCTTCATGAATATTGAATGGTGATTTAATAATTGATTGTATTCAAAGTAGAGGGCATACTAAGGATAATAGATTATTATTAGATCAGATTGAATTACCGATAAACAAATTTATCTGGATAAAAGTTTTTTAATGGAGAAGCTCTATAAGAATTTTTGAATAGGAGAGAGATTAAGTGCCGTCTATTGGGCTTTTAACAGGGGCAACATGAACTTCTTTTCAAGTTTATGGAATTTGAGTACCGACTTGACCTCATTGGATGAAATTTGTGATGAAAGAGTAAAGATGATCTTGTTTATAAATGTTTACTTCTTTTGATTCAATTACTTGTTGGAATGCTAGTTTGCGCAAAATACTCCTAAATTATGGATCTATCCAATGGTGTATATCAATGTGATGATTGTATATGTTTATTCAAGCATCCTGAATATTCTCCGGGCAATGGAAGGAATCTAAGGCCAGGGGAGGAAGTGAGATTTGCGCTGTTTAGCAGGTGTCAGGATTGGGCCTTTTATGAAATCAGTGTAGCTTTATTTTTGCAGCATGTATATTAGGCAATGGAGAAAGCGGAAAGGTTTCAAACATAGCAATATGGCATGGCAGCAGTATATTGATATTTATGAGAGTAGGGGTTTTATTTAACTGGGCAAAGTTTGATAATTCATTAAACCAGTTGTTGGTAAGCGATCGGCGGTAACGTGTTGGAACGGGGCTTTGTTGAGATCAAATGGTCAATTATGATGTTTAATTAGGAAGGGTATGTCGATGCAGTGTAGAAATTGGCCTGTAGTTGTAGAAGGAGTTGGCATTTTAAGACGAAATTGTCATTGTTGTTGTTTGTTCATTAAAAAGCATCGGCGGCTTTAATCGTATTTCTCCGCAATGCGTTGGGGATGCAAATTGGCCGGCAAAATGGGATAATTTGCCGCTGATTTCATGCATTTGCATGGCAGGCAATTAAACCTAATCGGGGGCGTGATCGATTAAAGATTCGGGTTGAAATGTTAAGCAAGGGGTTAGGCGATGCCAGCTTCAAATGGCAGGAATCCTATCGCCTTAAGCATTTGTCTCAGGTGTAATCCACCTCGGCACCTCGAATGTTATTTTGCAATTATCAACCAGCATTGAATCTGGCAAGTCGAGATTCGAAAGCCTTAGCAGCGATCGTCGCCTGGTCACATGCCCGCCCGATAGTTTCCCAATGGGTGTTTGTAAGTTGCGCCTCCGTTTAGTAGCCAATGACGACATCTGCTCCAGCCTCGACTCGGCCAAAACCTACTTCCTGGCCAATCATCGCTGTCCCCCGTCTGGGCCACAAGCAACCATGTATTTAGCAAGTATAAAGGGCACCCTTCTCTGCCATCTGCAGCATGCCCAACCGAAGCAAACTGACCAATAGAGAATTCAACATCCTCGAGAGCCTATTTCGCCAAGACAGCAACCCTCGGCTTGCTATCCGCCGCAACCTTGCCAAGCAGCTGGGCATGCCTCAAAGGACCATCCAAATCTGGTTTCAGAATCGTCGTGCCAAAGCCATACGTCTCAATGAATCATCCCCTCCCACTCGCCCCAGCTCCCCCTCCCTCCCCACCTACCTTGTCCAAAGCCACCTTCCTGCCCCCATCATCTCTCCAACCCTCAGGATATCGGAGTTCTGGGCAACCACCATGTCCTGCATCAAATACTACAGGCACTAGCTGCCCTCTTGGATATACTTTCACTTTTCAATCCAACCCTTATCATTTCAATCCATTCCACAAGTTAGGAAACCTACTCCACTTTACTTCTCCACTATCCACATCCCTTCAAAATCCACCTTGTGTTACAATAGTAACACAAACCTACCAATAAACAATCCTCACCATATCTATATCCCAGATTAGGTATTTCCATAGCAAATATGGTAACTTTAAAGCCAATCCACTTTACCCAATGCAATACTTGCCTAATATACTGTATATTTCACTTTTATAACAACCTATGATGCAATCCTAGTTCAGCATATTCTAGATACATTTATAGCTCTAGGCACCAAATGACTAAACAGTTTAATATGCACCACCAAACTTATAAAAGATCACCCAGCAGAAACCAATCCTCACTGCTGCCCAGCATGGGTAACCCAATTTTACCAACCAAGCAAAGTCAACTTAAATACCCACACAATCACCAATAAAACCATCAGTTATCAAATGATTCCCAGGGCACCCTAGCATAGTAAACCCCTAGCCCTTGGTTCAACCATGTAGCCCACCTCTTTTGAAAATGGGTTAGGCACCCACCCCGCTGAGTCCAACCTGCTTGAGCATAGCCAACAAGCCTTCCCCATCTTTCCCAAGGAATATCCTGGCATTTTTTTACAGATGGTGTACCCTTTTTAACAAGTAGCCAAGATGTACTTCTGGATCACCAATGTCCTTTGCTGATCAACAGTGGGTCAAGTGCAAACTAAGCTGTTGAATGGACCTGATCAACCAACTGCTAAAGGACAGGTTCAGCGGTTAAAAAGTTTGGCACCAGGGTTATTGAAGGGCAACCCTACTATTAAATAACCAACAGGATCCATCCGAGCAGAGTTTGAGACAAGGGCTGAGGTGCCAGAGAAGAGTTGGCCAGGCAGAAGCTTGTATCCAATATAACAGTACAGTATACCTGTGAGATTAGGCTGATTGACCACAAATGATCAGGCTAATCATTGCATGCAGATCTTAATCAGTTACACGCTGTATTATCACTTGGTTATCATTTAATCAAGTGTAGTAATTATACGCCGTATAATCATTAGTTTATTATAATAGATATGGCAGTTACACGCCGTGCAATTGTTAGTTTATTACAATAGATGCAACAATTATACGCCGTATTATCACTGATCATCATTCCAATGTGTGCTGATTATACGCCGTATATTACTTGCTTTATTATAATTGATGTAACAATTATACGCCGTATAAACGTTAGCCAACATAGTGATTATCACTGATTCTACGCTGTATAACCTAAAGATCATCAATCACTCACCTCCCAATCCACCCTACTGGACGTTGTATCAACCCAGCCCCACACAGCCTGATGGGCATATATGCTCATATCAAACAAGTGATATGCAAAAGATCAGGAAATACCAAGTTTGGGTCAGAGTTACACAGCATATAATTGGGTTTCTTATTGGTTTGGGTCAGCTTTACACGGCAGATAATCTACGGGTCAATACTGGATCAAGTCTGCTATTATACGCTGTATAATCCCTAATTTGACCTGTTGCATTAATAAGCAGAAGACTCGCCAGCCAGAAAAGGATCACTGATTAAGCCCTACAAATGGAATATTGGAATTCTACCTTCCAATGTAGGAGGGCTGAACAGAGACAATTTCTAAGCACCAACTAAATACGGCATAGTTTCACAGCGCAATAATAGGTGTGTAAGAAACAGCCAACCAATAAATGACAGTAGGCTAGCTCAAGAAGAGTGTAGGCTGTAGCTGAAGTGCCATGTACGCCTGTCAAGGCCAGTAGCAACACACATGCCAAGGACAGCCAATCAGGATAGGCGCAGCCAGCAAAAATGGACCTATTGCAAAGGTAGCCACTGAGAACTGTCTGAAAGGACAAGAACAAGGGTTGTTGCAGTATATATTGATATAGACGCCTGAAAGGATAACAACAAGTTCTTAGTTACACCTGGATAGATTGCAGCCGCTGGCTAGATTGTACTCCAGTTTCAATAAACATAATTATCTTCAAAGTTCTATTCTATTGTAGTCTTTAGTGCTCTTGCATAGGATTAGGTAGAGTACATTGGCAAGGCTAACATCTATCTGTAGCTTTGAACATACCAGCAATAACACAAGTTGCTCAACATTGGTGCTCACTCAAAATTGAGCCTCTGCCAATGCCACAGGAAACTGCCCCCGCCTGCCAAGGATTGTCCTTGGCTCCGCCTCTGCCCAGCTTTGTTGACAAGCATGGGTACAAGATAGAATCATCAGACAGTGAGAGTGCTCCTGTCTTTTCTGTGAGCAACCCTGTGGTTGTTCACCCTCCTGCAACTGTCCCTTTGGTTGTGGCCCCGTTGCCCTCTGTCCCTGAGGGTCCTGCCTTGGTTGGTTCCTACAATTGCACACAGATTGTTGAGCTGGCCAAGACTTTACTTTGTGGGTTCTGCCTCTGTCCCTCTGATTGCCCTGACCAGAATCTAAGCATATTCTTCCACTACCGGGACCAGGAAACTTGCTGGCAACTCTACTGGCTCTACCGTAACGCCTCATTCCAAGCTCTTCAGGAGCGCCTTGCTGGTGGATGACCACGCTGTGGAGTACCTTGCTGGCTTTGTCCAGCCCTCTGTGAAACAACTCCAGCTAGTTGCTGCCCGCCATAATCTTGAGCTTTTGTCCCTGGGCAGACGCCCTCCTCTCCTGTTGCTGCAACTGGGCTGAGCAATGGGCCACAGCCAACGCCTCCTTTTTGGAGATGTGTGCTGTGGTCCTGGCTAATCAGTCCATGGGGGGAATGTACATGCACAAATTGATGAACTGATTGACATCTTAAACACAAAGTTCAGGGCCATGGTACATGAAGCAATGGATGCCTGTGGAGCTTCTCTGGCATGGCTACAGGACGTGCACAAGTTCTGTGCTGAGTCAGACAAGTTCAGCGTGAGAATGGCAGACAACATAGCCACCATGGACCAGAACGTGATTGCCCTGGACAAAGAAGTAGAGCAGCTTGGCTCACGGCTTCACCAGTTTGAAAAATACGTTCTGGACAACTTCCAGAGACTAGAAGCAAAAGTTGACAGCCAAGTGAAGGTATCCTGCTCATCCACGCCAAAGCCGCTACCTTGCCCGTACAGTACAAAGATTTCAACACTAGAGACCAAAGTAGCAACCTTGGAGAGCGCAATCAATGGATATGAAGAGGAGTTTGCTAGAGCGCATGAGACCATAATGGCTCTGCAAACAGAGCAGACAACCCTGAGAAACGCTGTGTCACGCCTTTCTAAAACCACCATGAGCGTAGAGTCTGAGCTCTGCCAAAGAAGCCTGCAGATGGACAACAGCAATGTCCACAACCGCCTGGCTAGAATGGAAGCTCAGATCCAGCTACTAGAAACAAAAGGCTGCAAATGCATCTCAAGCAGCCGGCAAACATCATCCTCAATGCGCACAGACCACTATGAAGACGCCGCTGACACCTCTGAGGAGGAAGGGGAACAACCAAACAGGGGGATTCCTGAGGTATTCACAACCCTTCCCTCCAGAGAGCCTTTCACGCCAAAGGCCACACCTAGGGCTAGGCGTAGCTATACAGCAGATAGGCAGTCAACCGCCTCCCCCTGCCAGCCCACCGAGCCTACAGCTGTGAACAAACAATTCAAACCTCTGAACCTCCCAAAATTTGATAAACAAGGGAACATACATTCCTTCCTGAGACTCTTTGAGATGGCAATGAGGGGCGCTAGCAACCACCAAAAGGCAACCACACTCATCACCACACTAGACGCAATCAGCGTCAACTTAGTGATGCCACACCTACCTGCAACTGACTGGACGTATCAAGAGGCTAGACAGGCTGTGCTGGAGGAGTTTGGTGGAGAGGATATCCTCTTCACCAGGAAGTCCAAGTTTGGCGCCATAAAGTTTGCTCCAGGCAAAACTCTGCAGGAATTTGCGGAACAATTCTACCATGATGCGCTGGTGCTCCTTGGCTCTGGTACAGTCTCCACCTTTGATATCTGCGCTGCAATGAAGCAGGCCACTCACCCGTACAAAGAGCTCCACAGAGCAATGGCCCCTGCCTACGCCAAAGGCAAGGACATGTCAGAAATTGTGGACTGCCTCTGTAGTCATGCCAAAACGTTTGGTCCTCCCAACCAACCCAAGTCCAAGCAGCCTAAGCCAACCTACAAGAAACCACGCTTCCAGAAAGAGGACCCCACAAAGTCCTCTGCACACCCTCCTGACGTGAAGGGTCCTTACTGCATTGCCTGTAACACAGCAGGACACTGGAAATCAAAGTGTCCAACCAACTCCAAGAAGGTGCATGTGGTACAATCCCACTCCGCTAGCACAACCAAGGGAAAAGCCAAGGCAGAGTAGAAGAGGGAAATTCTACCTCTGCCAAATCCCTCAACGTTCCCATTGAACCTGGCCCCAAAGACCACTGTCCCAATGAGCTACACAAAGACAGCAATCCATATGGTTGTAGCCAACAACCTGTATGCAGTGACTACCCAATCCCAAAGCAAAGTCAAGCAAGAAGAGGCCGCCCTGGCTGAAGTCTCAAAGCCATATGCAGCCCAGTTACAGGATGCCAGGGAAAATTGTTGCTCACCATGCTCCAACAACACCCCAAACTTAAAGTCAATCCAAGTAGCTTTCCCCCTGGAGGAACTTAAGTCCGCATACCCCAATGTCTGCAAAAGTTTGCTCTGCACCTTGGAGAGCAATGAGGAGAATGGTATACACACATTAAAAAGCCTCAATGACTCTTATATTGATTGTACCTACATTGACATATTGGTTAACAAACATTGCATTTGAGCCATAGTGGATAGTGGTGCTCCATTTAATATCATCTCCACTAAGATGGTGAAGAAATTGGGTATAGCCCCAGATGTGTGACTATAGATCACCCTTTGGTACAGCTGGCAAGGAACCCACATACTCTGTGGGAGCATACAGCGCACTACCTATGCAATTTGGCTCCATTGCGGTGTCTGCCCCAGCAGTTGTTTTGCCAAACAACACCTACAATTTCCTCATAGGCACCTCCTTCCTGGTGAAATATGGTGCCATGACACATTGGGGTCTTGCCACCTTCAAAATCCTTGGTCAGACCTTACCCTTGTTCTTCAGTAAGGAAGGTCAAGACACCGCTCCCAGGCCCTGCAAATTTGTCAATCTGGCTTACGCCAACAGAATTGTCCCTGTAGAATACAAACTTGCCAGAAAACACAGGCGTAAACCTCCTACACAGATTCTGGAACATAAGGGTATTCTGCTGAGGACCAGGTCTGCCTTTTCCCTGGAGCCTGGACACCAGAAGATTGCAGAGACTGGGGTGTCTGTGGTTATCCCTGAAGGGCTATATGCGGAGGTCATCAAACCCTGGGGCCGTTCTTGCTTTGAGCCGTGCATTGCGCCAGGCATTGTTACCCCAGGCCAGCAGGAGATACACGTCCTCTTGGCTAACCTCACAAAGAAGACACTTTCTATCAAGAAAGACCAAGTGGTAGGCTTCTTACACTTCTACCCCACAGAGGAACTATCTGAGGTTAAGGGATTTGGTACATTCAAGGAAATGGGTATACCAGACAAACCTGGACCAGCAGTCCACCTGACTACCCCCTTAGCTGACCTTTCCTCCCTTGGTCCTGAGGAGCAAGCTTGGGCATCTTTGCTGTTTGAAAAGTACTGCTCAATCTTTGCGGAAAGCAATCATGATCTGGGTTGTGCTGAAGGAGTAACCCATCACATTGATACAGGAACCACTCCTCCAATCTGCATGCGCCCCATACAACAATTGAAAGCAAACAAAGAAGTTGTCTCAGAAGAAGTCAGCAAACTGCTGAAACAAGGCATGTTGGTTCCATCCAAAAGTCCTTGGGCATCTCCTATCCTGATTGTCAAGAAGAAAGATGGCTCTAACCAAGTTGTCATTGACTATTGACGCCTCAACAAGGTCACCAAAAAGGACTCATACCCCTTACCTTGCATAGATGACGCATTAGACCGCCTTGGGGGTGCCAAGTACTTCTCTGCCATGGACCTCATATTGGGCTACTGGCAGATTGAACTACCCCCTGAAGAACAAGAAAAATGCGCCATCATAACCTCACAAGGACTATTCCAACCAACAAGGATGCCGCAAGGGCTGTGCAATGCTCCTGCAACCTTTCAGCGTGCAATGGACACCATCCTTGGCAACCTTAAACTCTCCTGTGTCCTAGTATACTTGGACAACATCAATGTTTTCTCCAGGACCTTCACTGAGCATCTAGCTCACTTGGAAGAGGTTTTCAAGAGGCTAGCAGCTGCCAATCTTAAGATAAAGCCGCGCAAATGCCAGTTCTTCAAGGACCAGTTGGAATACCTGGGCTTTGTTATAGATAGCCACAGCCTGCGTCCCCAACCCGCAAAAACCAAAGCCATATCTAAGATGAAGCAACCTGAGTCAAAACATGACGTACAAGTATTCTTAGGAATGGTTGGTTATTATTGACGTTTCATCCCCCGCTTTGCAGCAATTGGAGAACCTCTCTTCCACTTGCTGAAATTGGGAGTTGACTTTGTATGGAGTAAACAATGCCAAGGAGCCTTTGACAAGTTACGCTTGGCCTTGTCAAGCAACCCTGTTCTGATGTACCCAGACTTTGACAGACCATTTGTGATCCATACCAACGCCTCACTTACTGCAGTTGGGGCTGTACTATCCCAACTCAACAACAAGGGACTCAAACACCCTGTAGCCTACGCCAGTAGGACACTAAACGTCCACAAACGCAACTATACAGTGACAGAGCGCAAATGCCTGGCAGTCATCTATGCATGCAAACAATTTTGGGTCTACATCCATGGCGTACGGTTCACAGTGGTCACAGACCACACGTCCCTAGCTTGGCTCCAGAGCCTCAAGGAACCAGAAGGCCAACTTGCTTGATGGGCGTTGAAACTACAGGCCTTGGACTACAAGATCCTTCACTGCCCTGGCAGCAAGCACCAGAACACAGACTGCCTATCCTGTTTACCCACTGTGGCCCTGGTGAGCCCATTAGCGGATCAGCTGTACCAGAAAATGATGACTGGGAAGTTTAGCAACAAGCCTAAGAAAGTACAGCATATCCTACAGGACCTTCAGAAGGATACAGCACTACACAATGGTGTGCTGTACAAGCTAGTGGATGGTAAGGAACACATATTCCCTCCTCCCTCCAAAAGGACTAGCATTGTTACGGCCGCTCATAAGGCAACAGGTCATGGTGCCTTTTGGAAGACCAAAGAGATCCTGTCTTGCACCTACTTCTGGGAGGCAATGAATTTCAACATTCAGGAGACAATTGACTGCTGCATCAAGTGCCAAGGGAATAAGCCACTACAAAAAAGCACAACTTACCAAATGGTGCAACCCCATTTTGCCTGGCATACTGTGTCAATGGACGTAGTGGGACCACTCCCACGTAGCAGCCCTGGCTTTTGTTATGTGATAGTGGCTATAGATCACCTAACTAAGTGGGTGGAAGCCCGGCCTCTAAGGAAAGTAGATGCCCCTTCTACTGCAAAATTTGTCTTGGATGCCATTATACTTTGCCATGGCTGCCCTCAGTTCCTACTCTCAGATAACAGGACCAACTTTACGGCCTCAGTAATATTGAGAGTGAACAACCTCATGGGAGTCTGCGGAGTACTCTCCACTCCATACCACCCTGAAACCAATGGGATGGTGGAACACGTCAATGGTACCCTAACCCAGATCCTCCAGAAATTAGCTTCATTGTGTACATCCTCTTGGGAAACATACTTAGGAGCAGCAGTGTTTGCGTACAACATTTTGCTGCATTCCACCACTGGAGCGTCCCCTTTTCAACTGATGTATGGTTGACACCCTGCCATTCTGCCTGTCCTATACTTGGCCACAGGCAATCCTGGGCAACTTTCCTACAATCAGTACCTAGGACAACTGGCCGACACCCTCATCAAATTGCAGGCATCTGCTTTTAGCAACACAGCTATCAAGACCCAAGCCAGATTTGAAAGGGACTCCGCTAATAGGGCCCCATTGCCCTCTTTTGAGGTAGGGGAGGGGGTTGCATACTGCAACACCAGAGGAGCGGGTAGATCCCACAAACTAGACAAGCTATGGGTAGGCCCCTTTGAGATCATAGAGAAAACCTCACCTGATGCCTACACCATCAAGGATAAGGATAGTGGACGCATATTCAACCGTGTACATGCAAAGTTTCTATGTCCATTCCGCACCCCAAAGGAAGGGCCTAATTAAACACTATCTGAACTTATCATGAAAGAAAATAACAATAAGTAATATAAACACATCATGTAATCCATACAAGAAAAATATTAAAAGATATAAAAACATAAAAAGATATAAAAAATATAAAAGATATATAAATAATAAAAATAAAGAAAGTGCATTATATTGAAGAAGGACATAGTCCTAGGAAACTTTATTACTGAGTGCCCTCCTCAGGCTCCTCAGGGACATGGTGTGTGGTAGCCTCCACATAGTCACCAAAAGCGTGGGTGGCCACCACCTGGTAAAGAACAACAATGTTTTGAAGCCACATATGTCGCGCCTCAGGGGACAGCTGTTCCCAGTGCATAATGGGTGCAGTCAAGGCCAGCTCCCCATCTGCCAGGCAACCCAGCCCACACTTGATAGGGAAGCACGCCCCCAACACCAAGCACTCCACAATGAACCCCTCTGAGGGATAATCAACCAGAAGACCCCGCTGACGGCGCAACACTTCACAACAGTAATACTCCAAGATGGCCTGCATTTGACCCAAGGAACCGCAAGGAAGCAAAGGCTTTGGAATCAGGAAAAGGTTACCTAACAAAGCCATATGAGGGAGATACCAGGAAGGATCCCCAGTCTCCAATCTCTCCAAGGTAATATTAATGACGTTAGCCAGCCAATTGTGCTGGTTGTCAGCTTGGCAAAGTCCCCACTGCCAAGTGGAATTGGGACTAGGCCCCCACGCACAAGACCAGACCTGCACCACTGCACAGTTGAAGTCAATTACCCGCACATATTTGGCATACAAAGCCACATTAGAGCGCAACAGCTCTACCAAGACCCCCTCCAGAGGCCAAGCCAGCTCACAGAGGGCAACAGAACAAACAGCAGGAGGGTGATATTGCTCTGCATGGCAAAGACAGGAGTGAACATCCACCCCTTGCTTGCGGGACAGGAGGACAAAGAGGAACTCACTCAGGAACTTGTACCCCTGGAAGAGGCTGTTGACCTCAAAGTCCGTGTGATCAGGGTTGTACAAAAGGATAACACTACCCAACAGAGTAGGGTCAGGAGCATACAGCACAACAGGCAACCAAGGTACCACAGCCTGGGCCTGCCAAGCAGCCAGGTCTACTGAAGAAGCCCCCACCACCAAAGGAGGATGACCCTCTTGAACAACTTCCTGCTCCAAGATGGGGCTGTGGGGGACGCTGGAAGGGATTGGTCACCACGGTGGTGGCCAAGGACAACTCTGAGCAAGTATCATTCTTGTGAGCCTGCAGCAAACGCCAACTGTAGAATTGGAGACAGCGTGCCTCCTTGCTCTGGCAGTTAAATTCTTGTTAACGCTCCTCTAACATGGTAGCCAAGAACTCCTGGTACTCCTCTTTACTGCTAAGCCGGGAAGACGTGGTTGAGAAAGCCATAATGCCTGACTCTCTTCTTACCCTCCCTATTTATGGTCAAGAGGGGGAAATGTGAGATTAGGCTGATTGACCACAAATGATCAGGCTAATCATTGCACACAGATCTTAATTAGTTACACGCCATATTATCACTTGGTTATCATTTAATCAAGTGTAGTAATTATACGCCATATAATCATTAGTTTATTATAATAGATATGGCAGTTACACGCCGTGCAATCATAAGTTTATTACAATAGATGCAACAATTATACGCCATATTATCACTGATCATCATTCCAATGTGTGCTGATTATACACTGTATATTACTTGCTTTATTATAATTGATGTAACAATTATACGCTGTATAAACGTTAGCCAACATAGTGATTATCACTGATTCTACGCTGTATAACCTAAAGATCATCAATCACTCACCTCCCAATCCACCCTACTGGACGTTGTATCAACCCAGCCCCACACAGCCTGATGGGCATATATGCTCATATCAAACAAGTGATATGCAAAAGATCAGGAAATACCAAGTTTGGGTCAGAGTTACACAGCGTATAATTGGGTTTCTTATTGGTTTGGGTCAGCTTTACACAGCGGATAATCTACGGGTCAATACTGGATTGAGTCTGCTATTATACGCCGTATAATCCCTAATTTGACCTGTTGCATTAATAAGCAGAAGACTTGCCAGCCAGAAAAGGATCACTGATTGAGCCCTACAAATGGAATATCAGAATTCTACCTTCCAATGTAGGAGGGGTGAACAGAGACAATTTCTAAGCACCAACTAAATATGGCATAGTTTCACAGCGCAATAATAGGCGTGTAAGAAACAGCCAACCAATAAATGACAGTAGGCTAGCTCAAGAAGAGTGTAGGCTGTAGCTGAAGTGCCATGTATGCCTGTCAAGGCCAGTAGCAACACACATGCCAAGGACAGCCAATCAGGATAGGGCAGCCAGCAAAAAGACCTATTGCAAAGGTAGCCAATCAGGATGGGGCAGCCAGCAAAAATGGACCTATTGTAAAGGTAGCCACTGAGAACTGTCTGAAAGGACAAGAACAAGGGTTGTTGCAGTATATATTGATATAGACGCCTGAAAGGATAACAACAAGTTCTTAGTTACACCTGGATAGATTGCAGCCGCTGGCTAGATTGTACTCCAGTTTCAATAAACGTAATTATCTTCAAAGTTCTATTCTATTGTAGTCTGTAGTGCTCTTGCATAGGATTAGGTAGAGTACATTGGCAAGGCTAACATCTATCTGTAGCTTTGAACATACCAGCAATAACACAAGTTGCTCAACAATACCTATCTAGGAAAAGACAAGTGATCAATGTAGGCCTTGAGCCAGGAGTAGTGTATCAATTCCTGGGGTAAAAAATGCTGTACATATATATCTAGGAATTATAAGATAAAAAAATAAGGGGAAATTGAATAAGGGAACAGTATCCTTGTTTGATAAGGAAAAAGAGTGTTATATAGTGAAGTGATAAGCCACACATTGTCCATGTAGATGATGGCAGCCATGGCGCTTTTGAAGATCCAGATCCCTGTGTGTCTTAAATGTTTGATGCTAGTGTAATATCTGGATTAAATGTTAGTACCACCTATTAATTGGTAATTAACTCATTTATTGAGGAAATGATTTCCTGATTGGGAGTTATGGTGCACCTGCTCTGCAGAGGCTACCAAGGTGTTGTGTTGTAATGCTGGCTGGTTCACTACCCTTAATTAGCTTTAATATCAACCACTAATCCTTTAGTCTTTAGTTAGGTGCACACTGAATGGCATGGATTGTAAGGTCTAGCCCAATATGATACAAGATTATAAAATAAGCCATGTAAGGTATTTGGATCTAGATTTAATAAGTATAGAAAGGTGGGAACAGTTCTTAAGAGTGTTTTTAAGAGACCTGCTAAAATCTTATAGTTTGAAACAAACGGGGTCATTAAAATTAACTACTACTAAGCAAACTATGTAAAATAGGGTTTTGAATAACAACTTATTTATAACTAACAGTACATGAATGTTGGGATATTCCCCATGAGAATACCTTAACATAAAGGATGAAAGGATATCATTCCTGTAAAAAATGGTGACAACAAGCTAATTCTTTGTTGCCTGGCTACTTCCATTTCAACAATTTAACTACTAAGTAAAAACTTGTAGCTTTGAAAAGTAAATTTAGTAAATGTGTTTTTTCAAAGATTAAACCCTATCAGTGACTTTGAAATTATGTGTGTAAATTTTGAAAGCAAGATTAAAAGATTTAAAAGTCAATTTGGGGAAATTTGAAGTGGAAATAAATGGTTAAGGGCAAACCACTTAGAATTTCAGCTTATCTGATTAATCTTCTAACTGCCTTTATTTATAGTAAGAATTAGTGGTCTCTGGGGAAGATCACCAAGGGGAAACAGGTATTTTGTGGAAAGGCAGGATGATAATCCTGGTGAAAACATGATGAATGTTAGAACAGAGCTTGGCAGCAACAACCTGCAGATCTGCAGCTGCAGTGGTGTGGAAAAAGCAGTGGTTTCATCAGCAGATGTAAAAGCAAAAAAAACACCTATTTTAGGATGGTATTTAAATAAAAGAAATAGAGAAACTGCGTGTGAACACAGAAGCAAAAGAAAAAGCAAAGGCAAAAGCAAAAAACCAATAAAATTGATCTTTTGAATATAATACTAATAATTCCATAAATTAATTTAAGTTTAGACTTAAATTTTTGCTTCAAAGAGCCTTCTTTTTAGAGCAGGGCATGGCATGGATGATAAGTTACTCTGCCAATAGATTGTACAGACTAGTGGGTCATCAACAGCTTTCAGATCCCAAGCTAATTTTGATTGATCTAATCTAACAATTACTAAGTGTTGTTATTAATCACTTGTTAGCACAAGTGTACATCTATTCACATATATTACCTAGCAACTGATCTATCAATCTTGTCCCCTTCATAGTGTTTAAACTTTTTTTACTTCATAATAAATAATAATCAAGCCTTTAATATATATATAATTTACTATAAAAACCAGTTTGTTGACACAAGTCCTACTCCAGCCTTTAAAAAGAAATATACATTGTAGAATCCTTAAGCTCAGCAAAGCCAAGCATGATCCACAGCACCCTGGGGCATCTGGGCGGGGGTGCCATCCTTCAAGTAAACTAGCTCCACAGAAAGGTCATTGCAGTGGGCTTAGAAATATACAAACTATTTCAACTGTCTTTATAAAGAAATCCTTGAATCTGATACATACATCATATTGTCTAGATGTGTAAACCCCCCTGGGGTTGGTAAAGTTCCTGGGATAGCTTTTTGAACCACCCTAGAAGAATCTCTTGGCCTTTTGACAGAAGCTTCATCTCTTTTGCTAGCCTTGATTATTACTCATCTGGTGTTTTGTTATGAGTTATCTGTCTACAACAATTTTTATACTGATTCTCTTGATCAGCATTGTAATAATAAATGCTAAGAAAATTCTCTATATTGAAAAGGCACAAACATTTAGGATATAACATCTTTATTGATTGTAGAAGGAAGAACCTCTTAGAAAGCTTATGCACTAGTGTATTGCACTATTGTACTACTACTTTCCAGTTCTGTTAAGCTGTGATTCTGCTGT
>QTSX02005002.1:368540-553833 GCA_014839935.2 Entomophthora muscae | reverse complement strand
AAGAAACCTTGTGCGGACATGGCGTTGAAGGCGGGTAGCAGGATTACTGTGTTCTGGTACAGGACAAAGCCATTGGGTATGGCGGTACCAGGGGTGTACGGAGTCCAGTCAGGCAGGAGGCCAGACATGATTCTGTTGAGGATTTGTTGGCCGCGGTGTGTGCGGGCAACAGGCAGAATTTTTCAAGATAAGGTAGGATGGAGAACCTACCTGTGCTACCAATGTTGTAACTGTGCTGTTTTAGCAGAGCTACACTGGGAAAAATATTTAGAAGATATATGATAATCTTTATTGTGAGTTAATGATTATATAGTTCATGTGAATAAAGGATAACAGGAACATGATTGGTGATCACACAGCTGGATGGAAAAAGGGTTGGCTTGATCCTGATAATGGGTTAAGCGCCAAAATGAGGTATCCACCATAAAGGATCATCATCTGTTCATGTTGTTGGATTTGGTAGTTTGAGTTGACTTCCTAGTTTGGCTTTGAGTGACCGGATAATTGAATTGTGGGTCACAAACCTGCTTGGTTGGAACCTTGCTGGTGGGTTGAGCCTGCGGTTTTGACAACCTCATTAGCTAAAGCAATCAACTCTCTAGCACGTTGGATTTGAGGGGCTCCTGCCAGGCCAGAGCAACAGCCATCTTCATCAATATCTTCAACTGGACTAGCAGCAGTTGCCACTATTTTGCGTAGGGTAGCAAGTTCTTGCTGTAGCTCAGCAACTTGAGCCGTCAAAGCAAGCACCTGAGAATCAGGCTGGGGGTCTTCAGTGGGGCAACCTTGACTGCAGGTAGATGCTTGCAGCTCTCAAATGGCATCCCATAGTCTCTGCTCTCTATCCACCAAATTTTCAGATGGGAGAGAAGGCGGAGCATCTGGCTTGGGCATAGATAATTCATTCACTTAAGTCTGGAGCTTGGCAATAGCAGCGGCAGTGACAACCCTTTCTTGGTCAAATTCTTTACTGAGCTCACAAAGGCTTTTAGCAGCAAGGTCTGCTACTTGTTGTAGTTGCTCAAAGAAGTAAGCGCTGAATGCATTAAGCTGCTGTACAAGTTGTTCAAAATTGGTGAGATAGGTGTTCAAGGTGGAATCTACTTGGGCTTACCAGGGATGTTCCATCTGGTGAAACTCATATAGACACTCCCTGACGTATTAAGGGATGAACTGGCACATTTTTTCAATAGAATTAACCAAGCGGGTCTGGGAGGTGACAGAGTTGCACTGATTGTCTGATACCAAGGAAAACAGGGAGTGGATCCACTGTTGATAGGCAGCAAACTGATCCCAGTGATGAGTAACGGCTGCTTGTAAAGACAAAATCTCTTGAATGTGGAGCCCTAACACCATTTGATGGTGGGATAAGGAAGGTTGTACAAAGGATGACAATAGGTGCTCAGCAGAGCCAGCCGCTGAGAGAAGATGATGTGGAAATTGTGGAGCCACAATCAACTTTTAGTATTCTGCTAGACTGAACTGTAATTGGGGGCAAGGGATGGCCTCATCACGGGCTATCTCAAGGGCTACTGCCATGACTTGTTCCAAGTCAGGGGTACCCATAGGGTAGGCTATTAGGCAGGGACCATTCCTGAGGTTCAGTATAGTAGGGACAATAGGCAGGTCTGTGATGTCTTTCTCAATAGAAGGACTGGTAATTTCAGATGAAGTCAGCTCTTGAATAGAAGGAGGCAAAGGTCCTGAAAACGTGGATGCAAAAGGGATAACTGAGGGGCTTACAGCCCCTGTATTGAGCACCATTTTTGTCATGTTCTGAGGTGCAGCACAGACACACAATGGGAAATCCTAACCTTAGGATTGTATTTGTACTAAGTCTTGGTTAGATGGCAGGGAAGGCTTTGTGATTACCTTGTGGCCCTGAATGAATAATCTCTACTAGTTGTGGATAGAGAGAGGCGCCAAAGTACTTGGAGACACAAAGACAAAAATGTGAATAGAACTTAAATTTTATTGTTGATTAGGAAATGGAATATATAGTGGCTTGCAATATCACAAAACAATACCAGGATGATAGGATCACTTGCCACAAGCATGAGTGAGGCAAGTGAGTTGCACAGAGTCAGGAAACCAAACAATTGTATTTCCCAGTTTGGATATAGACTCATTTTGAGAGGCAAAAGCAAAAAAGAGAGATTTGTCCTCAAAATAACCCAGCAAAGGCAAAATCAAAACATGGCAAATGGTGGAATTCATGACATGGTCCACCTTGCCAAATGCCTTTGTGGTAAGGTGGAGCACAGGCCTCATTCATCACATATATACTCATTAATATGCAGGAGCCTATAGGCATTCTTCTGGTGCTATCTTGGTGGTAAGGTTTGGCATCTCAAATTCTTCTGGTTTGTTGGCTGCTTCATCATCATTTTAGGGGTCTTCAGGAACAGTTGCTTGGCTTGCTGGCAGCCTATCTTTTCCTGAATGGACATTGGTTCTTGTGAGAGAGAGGGGTTAAACTAACTAAGTTCAGCTCTCATCCCAGGGGAATAATCCACCAGGACACTATCCAGTGCAGGACTGGTATGGCCGCTCAAAGTGATGTCCATAAAGAGGACGCAGCAGATAGTTGGGAAAAGTAGGAGTCTAAAATCATCAAAACCATGCCATCAAGTAACCACGGAGCACGCTTGGGTGCAGACTCTTGACTGCCTGAATCCTCTTCTTGGTCCTGAGTAACTGGAATCTCTGAGGGAGAAAAAAATAGAAGAGCCAAGATAGGGGCCATGATGGGGACTGGTTTGAGGGCAGAGAGCTTGAGGTCATCACAGGTCAAGCTTCATACAACATTCTCACTGGTAACAAGAATATCCTGAGCCCTTCCACAGAGGTCCTCAAACATATGCACAAATTTACTGGTGTTGCTCCTGACGTGGTGGAAGATATGGGAAACACAACTCCAAAGATCTGGAGAAGTGGCCATTTCATCACCAAGGCAGAAGCCAGGGTGAAGGCCACAAACTTCAGAAAAGAGGCCAACATTCACAAACTGGGAGGTAGCTCTGCAAACCAGATTTAATAGGGCTATTCTCTAACAAGACCACAGAAAAGTAAGATCCTGAAAATACAAAACCCGCTGGGAAGTTTTCAGAGTGTGAGAGGTGGCAAATCCAAGCTATACGCTCAAACAAACAATAGTAGGTGCTTTTACAAGCTATACACTCAATTGGACAACGGAAGGTGCTTTTTGAAGTGGTTATGTAGTATATGAGATGGCAAAGCAAACAAGAGATAAATTTGAAATTAAAGTAAGTATATATAAAGCTTTTAATACTAAATTCAAAGTTTGAACTAGGTTTTCAAAAGCGGGAGAGGTAAGCGGTCTTGTCAATACTAACTTTAACTCTAGAGGCTTTGAAAAGAACGCCAGAAACCAGGGAAAGGCCGAGAAGGTAAGAAATAATAAAGTAAATTCTAATAAAGCCAGGAAAATAAAGAGAGCCAAGAAAAGCCCAAAAGTCAACTGATTTTTAAAAGTGTAAACTTGAATAGTTAAAATGAGCAAGCAGGGGACCAAAAGTCTCCTGTCTTGCTTTAAGGGAACCCATTTGAATTTGAAAGGTCAGGTGGCCTCAGCCAGTCATTTGATTGGGTGAGATAGAAATTTTGCCAGTAATTTCAGGGAGCTTGGATGTTTTCTCATTGATTTCTGACCCAACCTGTGATTGGCTAGTGCCTAAATGACACTTCTGGATGCCATTTATTTCAGTTGAAATGGATTTTGTTGAAGTAACTGAAGCGTGGTCTGATTGTTTGGACTTAATCAATTTTAAATACGGACAAGCCCAAGCCAAAAAATAATCCAAATTAATCAGATTCCTCCCAAGTGGGAACAGAGTTCAAAACATCAGTATTTGCCACCTGGGAAGGGTATGCCAATACAAATTCCTCATCAATTGCGTGGACTAAATTCTCAAGAGAATTAAGGGGCTTGGCTGGCTTCTGAGCAGATTTTTTGTGACGCAGGAAGATTGTCTTATTCAAAGCTAAAGGGGGAGTGATTTTACAGTTCTGACAGGTTTGGCTGCAGGTGTCATGGGGTCTTTTCCAATCTGATTACTATTTTGGACTGGCTTGACAGGCATTTCTGAAGCTGAAGAACTTGATTAAAAAAGAGGTTCCCAATTTAAAACCCCAGATTACTAAATGGAGGGTGGGCTTGAACTTAGAGCCCTGGACAGCTAAAATTAGCCTGTCCAGGCCCAGCCAAACCCACCAAGGCTTGGGCATAGCTTTTGGGGCCCAGAACAGGCCCCACAGCTATTGCCTGGGTGGGAATGATTCTCGCACCTGGATTTCCACTTTTTGAAGTGAATCTAGGTGTGGGCAAATCTCTGCCACCCGCTCATCCCACCTGGCACAGGTTTAATTCCCACCCGGGGAATTGATGTTATTACTTCTGTAACATTTACCATCAGTTAAGCAACCTCTATAATGGTACTCAAACCTTAATTGTTGATAGTTTTAATTCACCAGCTAGTGGTGACCATTATCCTGACCTAGAAATCGAGCCTTTAACCCAGTCTTCTATCATCAAGATTGGGCTTTTCCCCCTTAGGTTTAATATATTGTCTTAGCCAATATTTTCCATCTTATAAACTTTTAGGAGCTTTAGTCCGGTTATTATTGCAAACTTTACAAACCTTCCGATATTTGACCAACATAAACATTCTTGGTTTGAAGGCTCTAGCCTACAATAATTTACCTCAAAGCCTCAGACCTTGCAGTAAGTTTGGATAAGAGGTGGGGTTGCATATTCATTTCATGTGCTTTGATATGCTTAGAGGCGCAGCTCTTATTGAATATTTTTGAGATCTTTTTATTCCTTCTTCCTATTTATTTATTTCCGCGGGTTAATGTACCATACTTGCGTAAAGATCCCCGGTGCATCTGCTTATGCATTATATAGCGAGTTCCATTTGTTGAAGTTTACTTTTTTCCTTATAAAATATTGCTGGCCGGGTATCTTTTTGGGCCACTGTAGATCAGGAACACGTCTCTAGGAAAGTCAAAGACCGATACTTATTTAAAACGTATGGTGACTGTTTTATTACATGAGATGTAGGCGCTTTTTTGGGGTAACTAAATGGCACCATGTTGAAAATAAATGTAGGATGAGCTTGACGTAAGGTCATATCATAGTTACATCGGTTGTGCTGCGACTGCATGCTCAGTTTAGTTACGGCTCCAATGATTGAACCTTTACTCCACTAAGCACAGCTTAAAAGTGAGGGTCAGGGTTCAGGTTTAAGATTCCTCGAGCCCAGCTGCAGAAAAATTCGGCTGTTCAAGGCTTGGAAGTGTCAGGTTGGATAAACGCTTACTAAAGAGATTTGAACTTAGAAGTTGACGAGATCTTGTTATGGACCCTTTCGAGTTTACTGATATACTTAAACCAAGAGCATAAAAGTTGCCTTGCTGAATAAATAAGGAAAGGTGATATTAAGAATTGCTTTTATTTGCTTTTGGTAGGACAATTAAAAACGACTGAGTTCGAATGTACAGTTTGGATATATGTATAGAAACAGTTTTGGCTGCTTGATGCTGGAAGATCATTGGCTTTTGGGTGTTTGATTTACAATTGATTCTTGGCTGAAAACCCCAACCTTGACATTGGGCTGGGAAACAGAACAAATGTTAGGCTTCCCGCAGACGCTGTTGATGCTTGAGCCTTGAGTGGGATGATACTTTTGGGAAGAGCCTCGGAAGAGACGAGGAGTAAAATCACTTCTTAGCTGAGCCAATTCTTTGGTGGTTTGACCTGAGAGCCAGCCATCCAAACCAGCGAGAGGTTCAGGGGTAAAGGTAAAGCCACGGAAAGGACCAGCTTCTGAAGAGGAGTGCTCACTAGTAGCACATGCTTTCCCTTTAACACTGTTGGGGCGAGTGAGGGACCGAAGCTCAGACATTATCAACTCTTCGGTTCTGCTTCGAGTGTGAGTGGATCGGGTACCTGAGGGATGTTCAAGAGGCTCCTCATTTTTCTTGATCGCAAGAGTTGGTTTCTGAGGATAAAATGGTTGAAAAAGGTTTTCGAGGAGAAGGGGCAACAATGCAGTCATCGTCAGAAGCAGAATCATAGCCCTCCTCGGCCTGGAACTTGTCATTGACAGGACGAAGGGAGCGATGAAGGGTGAAAGTACGAAGTTTTGATACGTCGACCAAAAAGGGCTCAGCGGATTTACATGGAGTGGCGGAAGCAGAGCGAGGTGGTAAGTAGACGGCGTTAAACTCACCATCTAGCTGGCCGCTGCAGTTAGAGAAAGGCTGTTGAAACAAGGTGGACATTAGACAAAGGATTGAACTGTGGGGCTATATCGACAGGGCTGGGTAATAAAAATGTACAGTTAAAGCTGAATAAAAACTATAAATGTACAGGACAGGCAAAGAAAAAGTGTTTAAATCTACAATTAAAAGGTGTCAAGGGAGCAGTAGATATGGTAGTTAAGCAAAGTATAAATGTGAAGAAAAGGGCCTATGCGCTTGGTGGAGCCACTTGCGTTCAGTAGTTAAATCATGGGGAAATAGGAGATAAGGCTGATGAAATCAGCCATGACTATTGGCCGGGATGGGCTAGATTTCCTCTGGTCATAATCGTCCTACAATTCTTTAAAGCGAGTCGCTGAAACAGTTTTCAGCACGCAACTCTACTCGTAGTTCTATTTAGAATTCCTGCTGCTGTACAACGGAAATTAAGCGTTTCATTTAATCTTTTATGTCTGGAAACCCAAGCTATATGCAGCAGCATAAACTCACAAGTAAAAATAAAGAATCCAAAGTCCATGCCGGGGCATCACATTATTTCGTCGGAACTTGCTTTTAAATATTTTAATTTAATTTATTTACGCTAAGAATTTTAAATATTAAAAATAATAAAAATAATAGAAATTTGTCACAAATGCAAAAACAGAATGCTCGATTCAGATGTAAATACTACAGCTTGCTGCGTCATGTCAACCCTCTGTAAACCACACAATGTTTATGCAAATAAAGTTTCCACCTTGCGCAGATGATCACCAAAACCAAGACTCCTCATTTATCCCATCTAATATAAATACTATTTAAATTCCATTTTTTGACTCGATGCAATTGAAAGCTTTCACTCGAGGCTCTTTTTATCAAGCCTCATCGCCGTTGCTTCGGCGGATCGAATCAGGATTTGCTTAAGATCGCCTTAAAGCACTGAAACCAGATAAATCGCCACACACACATATTTGAAACGCCCACTTTTCCTGGCATCTATATTTATTTAATCTTACATACATTTGGATCTAGGGAGCATTCTGTATGATAGGCTCATGAAAAATAGTCGTGGATAGTCATCAAGGGTAAAAGCAATGTACCCATTTAAACCTCACATTCAATAAATCCTAAACTAAATCCAGTTTCTCATTGATGAAGTGATTTCAGGAGTTTACTCAAGCCAAGTTACACTTTGCCAAATGACGAATCAAGCTCAAGCATGATGTAATAGGCTTTTGTTTAAAGCCGCAGATCTCCAAGCAGCCAATCAAAGCCTATTCTTCTGGGGCCACAATTCCTATAGCCTCACCTCTCCATCCTTGACTAGAGATTTATTACCTCGGAGGAATCTATGACCAATACTTTCCCGCTTCTTTATGAATTTCTTCTTAGCATAATAGGATTCGATTAGCCCTCAGGATGGATATAGGCCTACCATTTGCTATAGAATTTCATACACCCAGGCATTTCCACTATAAAAAGTCCCAATTTACCCGAACCAACTTACAACACGAGCACCATGATTTTAAATTTATTGACTCAAAAAGCGATATTTAGTTTATATTTATATTCACTATAGTGAAAGTTGTGGAGCCCTACTTACAAACAACGGCAAGTTTAAATTATTTACGCTGCACGATAAATTCTCCAGCAGCTGAGCAAAGCAACACTGGATTTGTTTAGTAAGCTGGCTAAGCTTACTCTTCTGAACGTAACTTCCGAAACTGAATAGAAATAACCCTTAAAAAATAGAATCCCAGTTGGAATTAAGAAATACGATAAATCCATCGGCACACTTTAGAACAACCTGACCTTGCAGGGCTGCAACGGAAAGTTCCGGTCCGGATTCCGGGTCTCTCTTCAACTTGGATGGGAAAATCGGTTCGTTTTGGAACTGTGGATTCCTCTAGCTTGAGGGATCCGCATTTTCCAGAAAGGATCCGGATGGGGAAATTTTCTTTCCTCCAGAAATGAGTGCCACCTACTTGGCATCATCTGGTGAAAATTTATAGGTGAAACCAAGGGGGAGTGGCAAAAGTAACAAAGAATTAATAATATAATATATTTAATAAATAAACCTTTTTTTAAACATTCTTTTAATCTGAAATTTTATACATTTTATTTATTTTAAAAATGTTTATGCAACTGATCTCACCCTATCAATGAATGAATAAATAAATAAATAAAATAAGATCCAAAACGGATCCCCACCAGTGGCAAAAAGATTGAGAGACTGGTTCCAATCCCACCCAAAGTTATCAATACCAAAGGGAACCCCAGAATACTGGAAAAGGTGTTTGACAATAATGAGGATAAACAAATGGACGGTTGTAAAGAACCCTGTAAGATATGCACCTGATTAGAACCTGAAGAACCTGTCTCCAGAGGAGAGATGCCTACTGTCAGGAACCCATCCGCTCGGAAACATACCATCCAAAAGGTGTATGGCCGCGGATGAATTCAACCCTGTGACTAGAAAACCAATTGGAACGGAGACCATCCCCATATGAAACAATTCTCCAATCAGGCGGTATTGACCCAAAAGAGGATTGAATCATCCCAAAATGAAGTAAGCTCCAAGATAACTGAGAAGGAAAACAGAAGCCAAATGATGGAATAAGGAAGGAGCAGGCGGACTGGCCCCCATGACCTGTGGTTCCTCTGTAATGGGGGGATTCTGTGACAATGAAGTGGCGGTGTACCATACGCCTGGTATCACTCGGCGCCATGACTTGTTAAGGTAATTAGGAGGGGATGAACCAGAATCAGCTCTGGTTCCAAGAGATATGCTTGCAGTAAAGGACTAGACAAGGAGCAACCAAACCAACCATTTATACCCAAATGGTCCCCATTGGGAAGACTTGTGTAGTATCATGGTGTTAGATTTCAAGATTGGAGAGCAGGCAAAATAAATCAACTAGGTAAGAGAAATTGACTTTATTAACTGAACAAATAATAATGCTGACAAGATGGAGCCTTATATAGGGTGTCAAAAGATGTCCAACTTGCAGTTTAAAGGGGAATTGGGGATAATATTGGGGGGAAAACTTGGCAGGAGCAGCTTGAACTGGTTTACAATTTAAATTATTAATTTTTAAAGTAAACCATAGCCCCTGCTGGGCCTTTCCAAACAGCTAGGTGTCATTTTCCCCAGTTGTTTGAGAGGTCCCAGCTTGGGGAAGCTTCTGGTGGTTGAAAACCCCACCAGAAGAAGAGGCTCTGCTGTTTGGTTTATCCAAAACAACTACAGAGCCTCGCTTATGCTTAACAGAATCATCATTCAAAGTGAAAGCAAATTCAAAAACTCCTGGATCAGTTGTAAGATCTGATTGGCTGCAGGAAGCCATCTTGCATGACGCCAAAGGTAAATTCAAATTTGAACTACTAACGTTGTTTAGGTGTCCCACCAGTGAGTGAGAGGGCTAGAGTTTGATCCCCAATTGGGCTCAGAAAGGGCCTCTGGGCTTGATTCAAGACATTTTAAAGGTAATTTGGAGCAAATACTACTAACTAATAAACCATTTATAGGTTCTGAAGACAAATCCAATTTAGGGAAAGAGTTACCAGACCCTGAAAATCTCAGAATTTCCTTGTTGTTGTCAGGAAAAATGGAAAATGCATTCCTGACACCTACAGATCAATAGGAGCCTGGATGGAAAAAGCAGTATCCTGAGAGGCTCCAAGCCTATGCCCAAACAATATAAGTCAGTGATAAAAGAAATCCCCCTGAGCCAGTCTTTCCCAAAATGATTTCCCAATGGGTTCAGAATGATAGGAGAGTATTCATCACCCCCAAACAATTCAGAGACTTTGTGAGACCACCCTTGGTCACCACAGATCAACAGACACTTACCTGGCAAATATTTAACCAAGCCTTCTGGAGTGAGAAGCACTTCCCCCAAGATCACCCCATACAAAAATGCGGGCTATGCCCATATGAAGACGCGGACCTTGAACATAAGTATTTTGGATGCCTAACTGTGAGCAGGTTCTGGACTCAGGCTGCACAGATGTTGGGGCTCACAAGACTATTTTGCCCCAAGTTTGACCTCTTTTTTATGACAAGTCTTGAACATGAACCTAAGCCATTTTGAGCAATAGATTACCACCTTGTGTTATAAAAAATCCACACAATCAGAATTGAAGTCATTTTTGATGATGCCCACTTCAGCCCAGCCCTTATGAAAGAAAATTTCAGATCCCTGGTTGAAAAAGCCTGTGCTCTAAACTTCAGGTGGGGTCACACAGTACCAGGTGCCCACAAAAACTTGAAGGAGTTATCCTCTGAGTCTATGGTATCTCACAAGAGTATCAAGTGAAAGGACGTCCCTTCACATATTTAGCCCCCAAACTTATATCTTCCCCATCCCCCATTTATATTGGCCCCGTTCCTTTTAATGTCGTCTTGAACCCCGAATAAAATTGTGTTTCCAAAAAAACCACCAGTGGCAAAAAGGAAGGCCCTGATTTCACTGAAATTTGGGCCTGCCCCATTCTATTGGGATAAAGGACAGAATTGATCTCATGGCTGCTTTATAATAAAGCAGCCATCATCTCAAATCTGCTACAACCCCAGATCCAAGGATCCAAATACCATCCCCTTCTCTATCATGTTTTATTGTTGATGTACTGTACTCTTCAGAGCTGTTGAGATGGACAGACCAAAGCCATGTATAGAACATAATAAAAATAAGGCCCATGATTTGATACTGTAGGTTTAGAACCTGGTGGCAAAAACATGGGGCTGAAAAAATCTTCAACCAAAATTCAGATTACAATAACAAGCAGCTCAGCTGAGTTAAAGATACAATATCTAACAAAACAAATCATTAAACTTGACATTTCTCAACTTTGTAAGCTTGCAAGTTCTAAATCCCAAAAGCAAATACTTCAACTGGTGCCACACATAACTTATCAAGCAATAGACACACCAAAAATGCAGGCTTCTGATGTAAACTCAATGTTCCCTTTGGTCCTATCTCATAAAGGCGGTATGAAATAACTAGCAATATGAAATTGCGGGAGCTTCAAATCCAACAGCCAAACTTCAAATCATAAGTGAAGTGAATCTGAAGTAAATTTATGTGCCCGTACAACAGTCACCTCTTTGGTGGTTAGCCAAATAAAGTTGTCAATACAGGAGAAAAATGATAGGATTAATTCTGGTTTTTATGTAGATAGGTTTATAGAATTCTCTGAATAAGAGTTATATTATAAACCTGGTATTTGTATGAAATAGGTGATAAATCCCTGAAATTAATTAGGCTGTACTAATTAACAGATTTAAGAAATGATTGTCCCATTCAATCTCAGAGACTAGGTGTCTGACAAGTTGGTTAATTAAATGTGAAGGTTAATTAATGTTTACCCAGAAATATGGTTAACAAGGATTTAATTATAAGGCGTCAATGGTTTGACTGTGTCAAGAGAATGGTTAAAGTTAACCATTGGTAAGCGCTACATTGGCGCTTGATTGATAAATCTAACTATGAAGTAGTACTAAGAGCAAGAAAACTATTGGTGCGGGAACTACTAAATGGGGGCAAAAGTATCTATGTATCAAGGGGTGATCAGCTGTTTTGCAGTTAGAACACTGAAAGCTGGAATAAAAAATGAAGACATTTCACAGGTTTTTGGTGTAGGGGATTTGAAATATCTCAAAGCCAAAGTGCATTCCGGAAACAGGTGATTCCAAAATGTAATTTGACACATTATTATTGGTTAAGAATGTCAAGATCTTCTTGGGTAAAAGATCTCAGTTAGATGATGATTATGTCATAGATCAGATGTAAGAAACCTAGATGAGATTCTGGAACTGGAGAGGGTTTCAGCCAAATATGCCCCAAATTTTATGTAAATAGAAACAAATGAAATAAAATATAGATATATAGTTGGCAATTGTCACTTTTTCCTCATTTTATTTCTGATTATTTATTATTTCTATTCTGTTTGTTTTTAGTACAGCAAAATTTGATGTATCAAGGGTGAGAGTGCCGCACTACAGAAATTGATCCCTGAAAAGTCTATGGAAGACTCATGGAAAGATCTGGAAGTGGCTAAGATATTTTCTAGAAAATTATTGATGAAGATGAAAACCGCATTTGAGGAACTTGTATAGGATCCAGGCCCGTTAACCACCACTTATCATTACCATTTTCACCAAAAACTTTCTTGTTTAAAGTCTTTTGTTGCAAAACTTTAGCAACTTTTGCCTCTAGAACTGCTACCTTTCCGCTGAGTTCCTTGTCATTGTCCTGCCATTTTTAAAGCATTTCTACACTCTTTTATTCCTGTAAACTTAGTGCTTCAATTTTTAAATTAGCTGCTGGTTTCATCTGCTGAAAGGTTTCATCAAAGCCTCATAATAGATTTAAAGAGCCCCAAGTGTGGATTATGTTGCCTTTTTCAGACGTGCTCTCTTTAGAAAATCATTCAGCATACAGTTCCACAAAAATGGTGATAAGGAGCGCCTTTTTGGGGAAGCTTCAAATATGGAATTAGAAAAGAAGAGAATTCTCTTTTATTGGATAATATTTTAGACTTATATAGATTTGGCTGTGGAGGAGATTTAGTTGGATTGAACCTAGGGGTTGGTCATATGCAGGATGGGTTTGAGCCACTGAATACTTGGACAGTCATGTGATATTGCTTGGTTGCCATTCCTGGCATGTTGAACTGTATATTGGAAGGGCACCAAATCAGGTGATGACTGGATTTTAAGTAAGTTGGCCGTAGCCAGAATGCTTTTACATCCAGATCCTTGACACCCCCTTAAGGGGTTACTCTTGTTGCAACATCTTTGATTACTCCCTCTAGGGGAATTAACACCCCAAGTAGATCACTGAATGGCTCACCAAATGGTTCACCGGCCAGTCAATAAACTGGTGGCACCATTATCAGTCAACCATTTATGACGGGGATCACTCAATCCAGGTCCTAAATGGAACATAACTTTATTAAGCCTTGTGACTCAATAGGAACATTACTCAGATAAGCCCCATGACATACATGGATAAACAATATGTGGATTTTCATGATACTATATATTACTCTATATTCATATTCAATAAAGTATCATTATCTTCTTAAATCTTCTCTTTTTCCTGTTTATTATACTTCCCAGAAGTATAAACTCAACAGTGGTAGCACAGGTAGGTTATCCATACCTAACCAATTTAAAGGAAAAATTACTCCTAAGAAAAAGACCCAAGCAATGATACTGCCTAACGGCAGGAGAGACTACAAAGAAGGATAAGACATTCTTGCAGGTTTTGTTATCTACAACAACGTCCTTGTACCCATCAAACAATACAACACTCTCAAAGCCCGAAGACTGTTACCCACAACCCTGATCACAACAGCACCACAGCAGTCTGAAATATCCAATATTATATTCCAGCGCCTGCGTACAGCTGAAATTGGTGCCTTTGCAGGACTATGCCAGGAAAATGCCTCTCTTTGGATTAACAGTACACAAAGCAAATTCAAGCAAGTGGAATACCCCCAAAGACTCTGGGTCAGTGAAATTGCTCTCTGTGTTACAGGAACTGCATCACATTTTGTAAGTGGATGGATAGCCCAACACCCTGACCAAAAGAGAGACTGGGAGCTATTCAAGAGTGCATTCCTCAAAAAGTTCTCCATGAAAGATTCTGACATTGTAATCATGACAGAACTTTGAACCTTCAAGATGACAGGAACAATTGAGGAATACATTGCTGCATACAAAGACCTACATGACTGCACACCCAACACCATCAACTTTGATGAGCCTGGGCCACACTTGGACTTCTATAATGATTTCCCCACACACATTAGACATCAGTTTGATATGACCTGCTGAAAGAACCTTGAAGAAGTATTCTTGAAAGGCAAACACGCGGCCCAAAAATCTGACAATCTACACACAACCAACAAGTGCAGAGAGAGTCCTTCAGCCAAGAAAGATCCTTAACCCAATAAGCAAGGCAACCAAGCCAACAACACCTATCCTTGAACTGGGAATCAAACTGCACAAGCCAACCAGGCAAGCACCAAAGATACCAATGAGGAGGGAAAAGCTCAGGGGAGTGCTTAGGCAAGCCGCCCTCCCCCAACCTACAAGGCTTGTACAGGGACCAGGACGTGGATTCAATCACCATGATCCAAGTACCCTCCAGCAATCCTCTACTGTTTGCCGCCCAAACTGGAAATGAACTCCTCACTTATCATTTCTGTTTTTGCAGATATCAGGGCACTGCACTATTTGATACTGGAGCAGACCAGTCCCTAGTCAACAAGAAATTCACTGATCTCCTGAAACTGCCAACCACTCAAAGCAAGATCAGGAGAGTTATAATGGCAGTCAACAGAAGCACACCAGTCACTCAAGAGGCTAAACCTTTCTGCGCCCAAATCAGAGACATACAAACCATCCTCAGTGGCCCAATCATACCAATCCTCAAGTATGACGTCATAATTGGCCTGGAATGGATGAGAAAGACCAAACCTCACATTAACTGGGACAGTGCTACCCTCACCATACAACAAGGAGAAGTAAACCACCATGTTTATCCAACTCTCCTTGACACACTTATGAGGGACCATGTATTTGTGAAAATCATGGAGACAGAAAAGAAATCCAACCCTAGCAAAATTGATTGGAGTACCTGTACATACAAGGTTGTCCACTTTAAAAATATGGAGACTCAACATGAAAAGAACCACATCTGAGACCAGCTAGTTAACAAGTTACCCACTGTTTTCCAAGAAACATTTCCAGGACTACCTCCTGACTGCAGCATACAACACAAAACCAACCTCAAAGGGAGTGTACCTAAAGCACAACCTATATACCGCCTCACACCACAAGAAGACAACACCCTAAAGGCTTATCTTGACAAAGCCTTTGAAAAAGGACTCATACAACCATCAAAGTCACCCTTTGGCACTGCTGTCTTCTTTGTGGCAAAGAAAGATGGAGGACTCCGCCTTGTCACCAACTACAGAGTGCTCAACAAGGTCACAATTAAAAACAGATATCCCCTACCCCTAATTGATGACCTTTTTGACGCCCTGGGGGGTCCCAAATCTTCACAAAGATTGATTTGATAGCAGGTTACCACCAAATTTGCGTGAAACCTGAAGACATTCCAAAGACCACATTTAGAACTAAATATGGGTCCTTTGAATGTGTCGGTCTCAACTTTGGCATGACAAACACCCCCAGTACCTTTGTGACCTTCATGAGCAAAGTTTTCAAGGAACACATTGAAAAACGGGAAATCATCTACCTGGACAACATCATCATTTACATTCTCAACCTGGAGCAACACTGGAAAGACGTCTGCCTGGTCCTTTGCACCCTGGAAGAAAACCAATTGATTGCCAAACCTTCAAAGTGTGAATTCTTCTCAAAGGAACTTCCATTCCTTGGTCACATTATCAGCAAGGATGGAATCAAACTAGATCCAGACAAGATATGCGCCATAACTGAGATGCCAGCTCCAAGAAATAAGAGTGAACTCCGCACCTTCCTTGGAATGGTATCCTATGTAAGAAGATTCATCCCTTATTGGGGTGCCCTGACAGCCCCCTATCTGCCATCATGGGCAAAACAACTAAGTTTGTCTGGACACCACTACATGATCAACACTTCTGCTAACTGAAGGAACACATGGTCACTGCCCCTATCCTCTGATATCCAAATTTTGAGGGAATCTATGAACTAGAAACCAATGCTTCTGACTATGCCATAGGAGGAGTACTCCATATCCAAATGGCAGAAAAAGACTTCCTCACCTTGGCATATGAGTCAAGGAAACTATCTGACAGTGAAAAAAGATACCCCATACACAACAAGGAGTTGGTAGCCATCATACATTGCCTCATGAAGTGGCAATGCTATCTGGAAGGAGCCCAAACGTTCAAGGTACTCACCAATCATAAGTTGTTGATATTCTTCAAAACACAACAACACTTGTCAAGAAGACAAGCCAAGTGGATGAGTCTCATATAGAGATACCTCATGCAAATTGAATATAAGCCAGGTAAGGAAATGATTAATGCAGATGCCCTGTCAAGGCTATACAGCAAACATGTCCTCTGCGCTGATAGTGACCCCAACTGGCCCATGTTAATCATGGGGAATCTTCAGGAAGGGTTCCCACCTGGCACATCAATGGACATCCAAGAGAAAGTCCTCAAGAACAAACATCTGTTCAAAAACGTATATGGTACTCTGTGCCAAATACCTCCAAATGGTGACACCGTACCTTACGTCCTGTCAACTCAAAAGATTGACACCATCCTCCAATATCACAGAGACCTTGGACACACCTGCAGTAGAAACTTACACAAATACCTAAAGACACACTACTGGTGGCCCAAAATGCTAGATGATATCAGAGAGGTACTGGAACAATGCAAAGTCTGTGAGAGGTACACCCAAACCAAAGCACCACCCAAGTCAGTAGTACCTGTATCCATCACACAAGCCTTCAAGGTATGATCATTGGATATTGTGGGACCAATGCCTGGCAAAAAAGGGCAAAAAATACATCATCACAGCTATTGACTATGCAACCAGATGGCCTGTGGCACAAGCCACTAAAGAGCACAAGAGCAACAATGTGAGACAATTCATTGAGAAAGAAATCATAGCCAAGTTTGGTAAACCTGACCTCCTAATCACAGATGGAGGCACCAACCTTAAGGACATTGACACCAATATTTATCTTGCCAAGAATGGGATAAGACACATCACAGCCAGCCCATACCATCCTCAAGGAAATGGAAAAATAGAATTACTGAACGGCACACTTGTAGAAGCCCTCAGTAAGTTATCTGCTAACAATACAAAGGCCTGGGTCAAAATGCTTCCAACTGCGCTCATGGTCTGTAGAACAAGAGTTAACCGCAATACGGGTAAAAGCCCTTATGAACTTGTCTATGGACAAAAGCCCGCTCTCATTAGTACAGCTGCAGGACCACAATTACCTCTGCCCAAGAAGGTGCCAGACAACAGCAACCCTAACGTACAACACACCAGAAAAGACCAAGAGGAGATGAAATGCCAAAGGGTTGAAAGGGAAACAATCCCATTACAACAAGAGAGATTCCAAGTTGGGGACAAAATCTGGGTTGTCAATCACAATCAACACAAGCTGGACCCAGGATTGTGTGGACCAGGCATTGTCATGGAAGTCAAGCCCAACAACACCTATCTCAGCAAAGGGATTGGAGATTGGACTGAACTGAAACATATGCACCACAACCGCCTCTGCCTGTGCAAAGCAAGAACAGCCTAACAAAATTCCAGACTCCCTGTTCCCAACGCCAAACTGGATCAATACCTGTCAGGGATTCTTTACCTTACTACATTAACCTTATTGAAAATCTGGGCCTGAAATCCTTTACCAAACAACACCACAACAATGTTTTTAAAACCAGTGTATTTATCAAAAAGGAGATTCATGGGGATCAAACTCAGAACCCTAAAGAAGGGTCCCGCGTTAATAAGGAATCAACAATTCAGCTTAGTTTACCTAATTATGTTGAGTTCATTCATTCAATTTTTGCTCTGGATTTCAAACCAGTTTTCAAAAAGGTTAATAATCCACTTAACCACGTCACTTACTCGCGCTCTGATTGGCTGCAGCTGTCTCTCTTGCTGCTCTGGAATCAATTTATTCTATATGTGAGCCAAGCTCTGTACTTAGTTTTAAGCGGTTATGTTAACACAACCCGCTTAATTATCTACATTGGTATGGCTTATCACTGGTTCCTCAATTTCAATCTTATAACAATTTATATTATTAAGTCCCAATTTTATCAATATTTGAGAAAAGGTATTAATTTGATCTCAGGTCAATGAAAATCCCTATTATTCTCAAAATGCCAGTCAAATGTGTCAGCCTTCATTGTGGGGTATTTAAGTGAGCTATTATTATCATTTCTCTTTGTTCCAACAATAAAGAATATTTCTTATCCTATCTTGCCACATATTTATTAGTAAACTTATTTGAAGCCATGAGGGGAATTTACTTCCTGTTGTGATTTCTAGTCTCCTTTTTACAACTGTAAAAGTCTTGAAATCCCACTCCCACTATTGACTGGAAAAACTCCTCACCCAATGATGCCCATCAAAAGGAGTTCTTGGCCAATGGATGGTTCAAGTATTCTTCTGGTCATTGGGGAAGAAATTTTCACTATGGCCGCCAATCTACTCCTCCACCTGCCAAACCCTCGTTGGTACAACCTTACGCTTCATTCTATCTGTTGATGTACATGGTAGGATACTATCTTCTGGGTTGTTTCAGTTCCCTGATGGAAAGGTTCACATATTTGGTCACTTAGGCCATCTTGCCATGGTCACTGTGCCCATTGGTTCAGCCATTGCAGGGCTTAATTTGGGGGCCTTGGTCACCAACTAGGGAACTTGTTCCCTGTCAAGTGGGTCCCTGACAATACCAGGCGTGCATCCCTGACACTCTTAAGAAAATTCCCAAGGCTCTGCCTTCCAGTACCCCAGGGGGAGATGTCACAACATCTTTGATTACTCCCTCTCAGGGAATTAATGTCCCAAGTAGATCACCAAATGGCTCACCAAATGATTCACTGGCCAGTCAATAAACTGGTGGCACCATTATCAGTCAACCATTTATGACAGGGATCACTCAATCCAGGTCCTAAGTGGAACACAACTTGATTAAGCCCCGTGACTCAAGAGGAACATTACTCAGATAAGCCCCATGACCCCCATGACGTACATGGACAGTATGTGGCTTGTCATGATACTATATATTACTCTATATTCATATTCAATAAAGTATCATTCTCTTCTTTAATATTCTCCTTTTACTGTTTATTATACTTCCCAGAAGTATAAACTCAACACTCTGGTACATCAGGAGGGGGATTTGTCTTAACAGCTGTCACCTGATGTTTCTGGAGTTGTTTGCTAGTTGGTACCAGTCTGGTCAGGTGTTCCCCTTTGCTAAGGCAGAGACAGGTTCTGTGATATTTCTTGACAACAGGGGTTTTGGCACCTTGAAATTTAACTAGATAGGGGTTTTGGTCTGGTCTGTACTTGATAGTTCTTCCTGGTCCTCTGTGTACTGATTCTAGCTTTTTTCTGTTTTTTGTTAGGACCCAGATGGGGGAGTTGATGGGAAGTGGTTCCTCTGTAGAGGTTACCTTTTGTGTTTTGAGCCTTTTTATTTCTGCTATTTTAGCTTTGAGGTGTATGTGTTGTAGATTTGGTGCTTGTTCTACTGTGGGGTGTTTCCCCAGGGGGATATTTATATATGGCTGCTTGTTGCAGGTAATTATTTCTGGTTTGTATATGTATGTTAGTTCAAACAGTGAGTAGCCTGTTCCTTGATTGGTGCAGACTTGGGATACTAGTAATGCATGTTTCACATATAGTGGCCATGTGTCTTTGGCTTTGCCATTCATTATTTTCTATAGGGTCCTGATAAGGCTACTGTTTAGGCATCCAACTCTGCTGTTGGCCTGTGGACTGTATGACAAGGTTGTGGAATGTTTAATGTTTTTGGATTTTAAGTTGTCATTTACTAAGTGACCTGATAACTCAGTTGCTCCATCAGTTATGATGTATTCTGGGGTGCCGTAGTCAGCTATAATTGCTTTGTTAATGAATTGGTTTATGGTTTCTTCTTTGTGGTCCTTTGTTGCCCAGCAGATGGGCCAGCGTGTGGCAAAGTCAATGGCTAAAATTAGGAAACATTGTTTTGTCTTTGTTTCTGGGAAGGGGCCCACTACCTCCAGTCCCCAAACCTTGAATGGTTCAGGGTCAGGTACTGGGTTGACCGTTGGCTGGGGAGCCTTTGTGCTGGTGTATTTCTTGCACACTGTGCACTTTTTCAGAACATCAATCATATCTTTTTTGAGATTGGGCCACCATACTATCTCTTTTAACGTGAGGTATAGATTGTTAGCCTTTGTATGTCCTAGTAGGCGGTGATGTCTTAATATGGTGTCAACTTTTTGTGCAAGTGGGATGTAGGGAACATGTTTTTCATTGATAATCCAGTATACAGTGCCATTTGATACATGGAAATACTTTTTGTTTCTTACTAATGTATTGTGGGTTAGTTGATGTGTTGAGGGGTCTTTCCCTTTAGTTTTATACTCAGTATTGTATAGGTTTGGCCATTCAGGGTCCAGGATGTCAGGGTGATCTTCTCTAGGATGACATAGTATAGAGAGAGCATCAGCTGTGACCAGCTCTGCCCCCTTTTTGTATTGGATGTCCAAATTGAGCTGCTCTAGCAGGGACATCCATTTGGCTTGTTGCCGTGCTAGTATGTTCTGAGTTTTAAAGTAGATTAAGGATTTATGGTCAGTTAGTACTCAGACGTTTAAATGTCCTTCCAGATAACATCTCCATTTCTTGCATGTGTGGTATATTGCTAGCAATTCCTTATCGTGTATTGGGTACCTCTTCTCAGTGTTGGTTAGTTTTCTACTTTTTTAACATACTGGCAGGAAGTCTTGCTGCCCTGGCTGGCAGATGCGTAGGACTGCGCCAATAGCGGTGTCACTGGCATGTGAATCAAGCTTATAGCACCTGTTATTATTAGGGTATTGCAAGATTGGTGCTTCAATCAAAGCTTGTTTTAATAGTTGGAAATTCTTTTCACATTCTGGTGTCCAGATGATTTTCTTTTTGGAATTATCCTTGGTTAAGTCATTGATTGGCATAGTGAGTTTACCGCAGTCTTTGATGTATTTCCTTAGGTAAGCTATCATTCAGAGAAAGCATCTAACTTTTTTAACAGAGGTGGGGCGTTGCATGCTGTTTATGGCTTTTATTTTGTCTGGATTTGCTTTGATGCCACCGTCAGAGACAATGTGGTCCAAGAACAGGAGTTCCTTTTCCATAAATTGGCACTTACTTGGTTTTGAATAAAGTTTGTGCTTTGTGAGTCAATCAAGTGTCTTGCGGACATGTGTGAGGTGTTCCTCTTTTGTTTTTGAGAATATGATGATATTGTTGAGGTAGCATAATGTATTTGAGAGGCCATTCAGCGCTTGGTTCATCATGATGACAAACGTTGTGGGAGCATTGGTCATCCAAAAGTTCATTACCCTACATTCAAAGGATACAAATTGTGTACAGAATGCAGTTTTTGGTATGTTCTTTTCCTTCACTTCAACCTGATTATAACCTGAGGGGAGGTCAATTTTGGAGAAAAGTTTTAGCTCCAGAGGGTCTTGCAAACAGATCATCTATGAGTGGAAGGGTATATTTATTCTTTACTGTGCTTGCATTTAGTGCTCTGTAGTCAGTTACTAGACACAAAGTGCCTTCCTTTTTCTTTACAAAGAACACTGCTGCCCCCACAGGGATTCAGACGGGCAAATGAATCCCTTGGCTAGGTTGTCCTCAATGTGGGTTTTGAGGGGTTGGGTCTCCATGGGAGAGAGTCTGTAGAGAGGTGCAGTTTTAGGCATGGCTTTACACAGGTTGATACCATGTTTGACCTCTTGTTTGGGTGATAACTCTATGAGGTCTTCCTTGAATACATGGGTGTATTCATTTAGGAGTGCCACAAGTTCTGGGCATTGGATTTTGGTTGTTTGTATGTTATTGAATTTGGTGTACCTCATTATGTGGAGGGTACTATCTTTGGTTAGACGTTCTGAGTTGTCTTGGTTTATGACCTGGACAAATACTGTGTCTCTTAGGATGAGGTCATTGTGTTCTTTGAGTATGTTAAAATTGACTCCATTGTGTTTGATGGTCATCGTTTTTGTTTTTCAACATACACTGGGGTTCACTCAAGTGAACCAGTCCATGCCTGCTACAATGTCATAGTTTATGTTGTTCATGACAAGTCCTTTGATGGACGTTTGTATGCCTTAGAGGTCAATTCTGAAGGGAGTTGTTTTGCCTTCAAGTAGAACCTTTGATTTGTCTGCCATTCTGGCATATTTGAAGTTGGATTTGACAACTGGTATTTTGTATTTGGTTACAAATGGTTTGTTAACCATAGTATGTTGTGCACCAGAGTCAAATAAAATTTTATGTGTATGAGATTTATAAGTGCATGGGTAGACAAGAAGTTGTGAGCAATCTTTAATTTTTAAGTTCATAAAAACAGAGGATTGTGGGACACGTGGGATGCAAGCAGCAAAGTTTGTGCCTTGGTACAGTTTCTTGTCAAGTTGGGGGGAGACAGGGGAACTTAAGCCTGTTACCCCTCCTCTTTTCACTGTTGCTCTATTTTGAGACCTTTGAGGTCAGAGAATGTGGGTTCAGATTCATAGCAGGTTGCTGTTTCAGCATTGTTAACTTTGGCGGTGTCCTCCTTCTTGGGACAGGAGAAGTTTGAACTTTGGCTGCAATTTCTATTGCTGCAATTGGAGTTGCTGTTGCTATGATTGGTGTTTTGGCGTTTGTTGCTATTGGAGTTTTCTCTGCTGTTGCTGTTTGAGGAACAATTGCCATTACATGGGGCATATTCCATGTTTGTGTGTTTTTCCGCATGCTTGGCTTCTGCAATGAGCGCAGGCATGGAGGTGTTAGCCTCTGAGAGGATGAGGGAAGCAACAGAGGGTTTCATTCTGTTTATGAACAAGGCTCTGGTATATACGTTGTCAGCTTGCGCTGGGTTCTGGATTTTGCGATGTATTTCCTCAAATTCATTGGCGTAAGCTGTGATAGTGGTCTTCTGAGGAAGATCACTGAGCTGTATTACAATGTCTTGGAGGGATTTGATGACACAGAAATTGTGTATGATGTCCTCTCTGAACTCTTCCCAGTTATCAAGCTGGTTGTCAGTTTGTGAGCCAATCCAGGTGGCAAACCAGTTAGCAAGCGGCCTTGTACAAGCGCTTGCTGGCTTCCTGGACCCATTTCTCATGGGGGATGCAGCTGGCGCAGAGTTTAGCAGCTGAGTGGTCTAGCCAGTTGATGATGTTTTCTTTGTTTTTACCAAAAAACTTGTTGATACCAATGTATTTGATGTTGGTCACTTCACCTGTGATAGGTGGTTGTGCATTTGTTTGTGGTTGAAGAGAGCAACTGTATTGAATTATCTTGGTGCATGCTTTGGGCATGACCAGACCTTTGAATATGGTGCATCCACTAGGTATATCTTTGTCAATGTTGTGGGAGCAGAAGTACATTTTCCAGGTCTCCTGGGATGTGGCCTGGTTGAGTACGTGAGTGAAGGTGGGCGGGTTTTGGTCAGTTATTTTTTCTTTCATGGGTGCGGTCAAAAAACCGTAGCTACTACCAGTGATAAGGAGCACTTTTTTGGGGAAGCTTCAAATATGGAATTAGGAAAGAAGAGAAGTATATTTTATTGGATAATATTTTAGACTTATATAGATTTGGCTGTGGTGGAGATTTAGTTGGATTGAACCTAGGGGTTGGTCATGTGCAGGATGGGTTAGAGCCACTGGATACTTGGACAGTCATGTGATATTGCTTGGTTGACATTCCTTTTATGTTGAACTGTATATTGGAAGAGCACCAAATTGGGCAATGCCTGGATGTTAAGTAAGTTGGCGGTAGCCAGAATGTTTGTATATCCCAATCCTGACTATGGCTTTCACCTTCACCAATGATTCTCTAGGGGATGACTAACCACTTGAAAATCTCCCCAGGAGTCCTTCATAAAATTTCAGGGATTTTTTTCTGTAGCACAGCACTCCCTACCCTTAATACACCAAATTTTGCTGTACAGTAGTTTTAAAAGCTATGGCAACAACCAAAAATACCTCAGATTTAAACAAAATGATTTCAGATTTAAACAAAATCCAAGTTGCGCAAGATTCAGGATTCAATTAATTTATAAAATTTCAGTTAATAAATGGACTGTCAAACAAAAAACACAATTTCACTAGCCCATTATACAAAATTATATCAAACATCAAGAGGTGTAGTTCAAACCACAAACAAAATGAACTGAGGCAACAAGTGAAATGGATGGATGCTGTTCCAGAGTATATTATAATCCAATCAGGATTCATATGAGGCACCAACAGAAGAACTAAAATGAAACAAAACTTGAGCAATCTAGAAGCAAGATTACACAAGCACAAAACAAAATGAACTCACACAAGATGTGTAGTATGAGCAGCCTAAAAATAGAAAAATAACAGTTTAACAGCCAATCAACAGCTATCCAATTTAGGAACAGAGGCATTTTATCCATTTTCATGGCTCCAGATTTGTATGAAAAGGTTTTGAGAACCTTCCAAATATGGACTCAAGATTACAATAAAAATAAATCATTAAATTTTAAAATTTCTACTTTTAGTGATTTTATCCTAGGTTTTTTTACAATGGTTTTTACAAGCAATATCTTTGACAGCGCCAGCAGCCAAGCCAGCCAGCTTCAATGGAGGCAAGGCTCAGAACGTGGAGGCACCTGTTTACACCCAAGCCTTTGAGGCGGGTAATAAGGAAGCTGACCTGTATCTGACCACCGACCCCTATGGCTTTGGCTTGTTTGAGAGTCACTTAGTGTCTAGCTCTGCCCCTGCTCCCGTACCCACCCCCGCACAAGCTGCCCACCAACCAACCAATCAGGATGGCAACCTTGATTTGGAACAACTTCCTGCCACCAGCCAACCTGCCCCCCCTACAGCCAATCAGGCTTCAGCTCCCCTGGCCCAGCGCCCCAAGCGACAAATCATCACTGCCCAAATTCTTCAGGAAATTGTGGCACTGAATCTACAGGGTCTGTCCTGGGAACAGATTGCCGCCCAGTTACAATTTACCCAAGCTACTGTCATGCAGGAATTCAACAACCTGATGAACAGGGGGAATCTGATTGGGACGGCCAAGAAGCCTAAGAAGGCCCCTAAGTCACAAATATCTGAGGCATACCCAATCATGCTTGACCTCCTCCAGCAGGATCCCAAGCTTCCATTGACCCAGGTCTGGAAGCAGCTTGCGCACCATAACATATGGGTGTCTGAGCGCATGGTGCAGCTCTGGATGTATGGAAAGGTGGCTTCCATACGGGTTCTTACCAATTTTGCCGGTGACCAATGGGATGGTGCTGAGGATTCCCCGTATGACACTGCCATTGAATCAACCCTGGTCCAATGCCTGACTAGTCTAACTGATGATGTCATGTTCATCTCCTATTACAAGCTATCAATAGCTTTTGATGATTTTGGCAAGCAAGGAAAAGCTGCCGCCAAGAATAGAAGGAAGAAGGTCAAGAAGGGGACGTTCATTGGTGCATTTCTGGCTGTTTCAGCCAAGGGTTTTGTCTACTATCAGACAAACCCAGATTTCATCAATGGCTACTCATACAGCCACATCCTTGGTGGATTACTTGACTCCTGGGATGGCTCAAATTCCAAGTACCAGGTTTTCTTGAGCCACCAGATGGAGGGTAGCTCCACCGCCCTTGAGGCCATCCAGGGACGCGGGCACCAGGCCTCAGTCTACCCTGCCGGCCATGCAGACGTCCATCTGGCTGATGTTGTCTTCTTTAACATGGGATCCACATTACGGGAGCGCTGCCCTCAGGCTTTCAACGACCTCTATCTTGGGGTCCTTGACCACAATTTTCTCTTTGGCTGCCAGATGGTGGCTGACTTGTTTGCGCAAATGGTTTTCCATGTGAACATGGGCAACCAATCATGTAAGGATAAGTGCCTTCCACCTTGGGCCACTGCCACTTACCAGCCCATCCAGCCAATGACTGATGAGGAATACAACAAGCGTTATATGGCAGCCATCACACAAAATCCTCCTGCCTCCACCCCCGCCACCAACACCCCTAACCCGCAAGCCCAACCCACCCAATCCCAGACCCCCCAGGCCAGCACCGCCTCTATGTCTTCCTTCCTGTGTTATTCTGCCTCCTAGGCATCACTCTCCCCCCCCCCAATAAACCCCTGTCACCAAACATTTTCTATTTATATTATCTTTTTTTGAATTTCAATTGTTCATGTTCTCTTTGTTTATAGTTGGTTTTATTCTTTATGTTCAGCTTATTTCTATAAAATCATATATTTACTATGTTGTGTATCTAGATCCAGAACACGGTTATTTTTAGCACTTAAACATAGCCCCTTGTGAAAATATTAACAACAATTTGGTGATCAGCTAAATTTGAATTAGAAAATTATAGTGTTAACTGTTTTTAGATAAAGTTGTTACTGATCCAAATTCAAAACCTTAATGATAAACTTTAAGCCAATCAGGAGCCAAGTGATAAAGTGATTGTTGTGACATAAAGGGTCATTCAATAATTCTTTGATGCATGTGCGCTAATTAATATGATTGGCTGGATGTTTTGCCATTGTACGCCATTGCTGCTGTGGCAAGTTGTTGATGGACTAGTGCCCAATCAGCTGCTGGGTTAGCACTAGTCCACCAACAACTTGCCACAGCGGTAATGGCATACAATGGCAAAACATCCAGCCAATCATATTAATTAGCGCACATGCATCAAAGAATTATTGAATGACCCTTTATGTCACAACAATCACTTTATCACTTGGCTCCTGATTGGCTTAAAGTTTATCATTAAGGTTTTGAATTTGGATCAGTAACAACTTTATCTAAAAACAGTTAACACTATAATTTTCTAATTCAAATTTAGCTGATCACCAAATTGTTGTTAATATTTTTACAAGGGGCTATGTCAAGCGCCAAAAATAATATGGTAATCAAGGAAACAATGCCAACACAAAGCAAACAACACATATTTAGATGAGCGTAAAACATATACAAAATGGGTAAAAAGATGGGATAATGTAGTAGATGGGGAAACAAAAAGGAATAAACAAAGAGGCAACAGTATCAAAATAATACAGAATTTATTGGGGCAAAAGCTATAAAAACATATGGAAAGGTTAGTAAAAAATCAATGAGAGAATTGGAGAAGCTTCTGAAGGATCTTGACTTGGTGATTGCCAAAATAAAGGACATTGACTGCAAGGTCAAAGCCAAAGTGAAGTCTGCTGTCCTTGAAGGGGACAAAATAGACAAGGTGTCTGCAAAGGCCCTTATGACCAAAATACCAGACACCCCAGAGAAGACAATTGAGCGCTTACTAAATATTCAAAAAACTGTGGTCAAGGGCCTGCAATTTAAGGAATACAATCTTTCTGTGCCGTCTGTCTGGGTTGATGACCCGGAGATGTATGAACATCTCAAACCTGCCAAGCGTGCCAGGGCAGAGGATACCAAGTTGCCTGCGCAATTGATTGCGCCAAGAATGGCCAAGCCAGCCGAGGCTGTGGGCAAGGAAGAAACACAAGAAGGTAGCCTAAAAAACAAAATTAATAAATTTTCAAAAAAACTTGCCTTTTTTCTTAGAAAATGTAGACGGCAAACTCTGCCAAGTCCTGGTCCCCTTTGTCCCGGCCACCTTTTATGCAAATTATGCCACTCATGTGGCAAAGCAATTGTATCTGTCCCCCCCCCTGTTGTGCGGGAGCTGGAGGACCGTATCAACAGGTCCTTTCCAATGTTGCGGGAGGTGTTGGCAGAACTTACGCATGCTAAGGGGGCATCCAAGTGGGCAGTTACTGCCTACAAGGATGCCCAACTGGTCCGCCTGGACCTGGTATCCCTCAGTGGAGTTTACTGTGTAAACTCCATTGAGCTTGTTTGGGACGTCCTGGCAATGCTCCCATTCAAGAATGTACCAGAGATGGGCCGGGCCCATGCGGCTGCTTGCTTCTGCTACCCCTTGGAGCACACAATTTCTTACCTATTGGAGAACTTTGGGTGCGCGGTGGGTAAATTGGCTGTTGCAGACGCAACAGCTGTCAAGAAGACAAAAATCCTCCTTGCCAACTTTGGGTTGGCCTGGAGTGCCAATGAGACAGGGCTCCCTGCAGCCATGGAGCTGACCTTTGCAAAGACCAGGCACAACAAGAAGATCAGTGCAGTCTATAATAAACTGTGTGAGTTCACAGAAGCCTTTGCTGGGCAAAGGCTTCATCTGGTTGTTTACCTGGGGTTCCTATTCTACTTTGGGATGGGCGCATCTGTAGAGGACCTGGACAGGGTCCTTCTGGGAATTGACAAGGCCCGGCTTGCACTTGACGGGAAGAAGGTCCCCCCTGGATACAACTTGGTGGACCATGTAATCCAAGACGCCCTGGTCCTGGCTGGGATATACAGGTTTGTAGCCCCGCCTGAAAAGCTGCTGCTTCACTCCCACCTGACCCTACTGCCTTTCACCAGCAGGAGGGAGTATTTCAATAAGGGTGTATCCACTGTTCACGGTGTGGCAGTGGAGGTTGTGCGCCACCTCCATTGTGGGGTGGGTACATACCAAAGAACCCACTACAGGCGCACACAATAAAAATATGATTCCAATAAATTTTATTACAATTTATAGTATTTTTATTATAATAAATTTTTATAATTTTTATTTCAGCAAACCAGTTTTGCAAAATATATTGCAGAAACAGTTTTCATAAAAGCATAAAATTATACGTTAATAAAATAAATTCTAACTTGTACATTTTATGTTTAATTTTTTTAAAACTATTTTTATATTTATTTGACCAAAGTGATTTAAATATTTTTGTGTAATCCAGTATTGAGCGTTTGGGATTACCTCAGATGGCATAATAAAATAATATATAATAAAATAAATAAATTACTTACATCTATTGATGGATCTTCTGAATGTGATTGTGGGCGTGGAAACATCTAAATATAAAATGATAATTAATAAATCTTGAATAGTAAATAAGAGAATATAAAAAAATTGGACACACTAAGCCTTTAATTGATTGGCTGTTTGGCTAGGCATGCAGGGATGAATGAATCAGCGTGGCCATAGAATTTGGCCATGGTCTCAGCTGGGAGGGTGTGGATCCCGGCCTGCAGCAAATTAAAGAGGTCCTTGGTCCCAGTTGGGGTTCCTTGCTTGACAACTTGCTTGAGCCACCCAAAGACTTCCTCAATGGGATTTAGGAAGGGCAAATAGGCTGGGAGGAAGAGAAGGCGTAAATTTGCTGTGGCCAATTGCTGGGGGCCAACAGCAATGCTGGTGTCAATCATTGGGAATTCCTCGAGAATATCAGCCACTTTGTGGAGACCAACGTTGTCCAACACAATGACATTGGTGAAGCCAGGGCTTGTGCGCCTCAGGTGCTCCTGGACCAATTGGAGAAATGATAGAAAGGTCCTGCTGTTATGCAAACCCAATATCATTTGGTAGAGCTCAACCCCCTTTGGACTGAGGAGAGCCACCATTGAGTAGGCTGTGGCGCGGACTGCAGCACGCCAAGCCATCCCGTCATTGGAGCCTTTGGGGACATAGCCATACCCATTGCGCATTGACGAGGCAAATGCTGATTTGTCAATATAATAAAATTTGACTGTCCCCTTGGCTTTGAGGGCAGTGTACGCCTCTGCGTAGTTTTTCCAGATGTCAATGTTGGCTGGGCTGTTTCTGTTGTAGGGGGATACCCTGAGCTTTTTCCAAGAAAATTGCATTCCCTTCACCAGATGGTAGTAAAAGGAAATTGAGGCCTCAATCCCAAAAGTAGATTTAACCATGGCCTGTATATTTGCCAGTTCAAGATGGCAGTCCCAGGTGATCCACTGGCAGATTGCCCATTTGTGCTCCTTGGTGAGCATGGTAGAAACATGCAAGGATTTCTCTGCAGCAAGGACATGACCAGTATTGATGAATTTTTGGAAGGTCTTGCTGGTGTACTTGGGATCCACTCCAACAAGGGCTGTGGCCGCCTTGTAATCACCCAATTCCCGCATTAGCTTAAGAAGGATGATGTGTTTGATGTTGGGGATGTGCTTCTGGGCGGGCTTTTTAGCGGTGGGGATTGACTTGTTGGCATTGGGCACAACACAGGGCATAGGTACCTTGGTATAGAAGGCTGCAACCTTTTTTAACACCAGCTGTCCCTCATTGGTTTGATAGAACTTGGGCTCCTTGTCATCCTCCTGATTGCCATCACTGACGTAGGGCTTGTAGCTAGTATCAAGTACAGGCTTCACCTTCTCCAGCATGGCTGACGGGACCAACTCTTGCTGGTTACACAACGTCAAACACATACAAAGTAAGTTCTACCTCCTTGTTTCTAACTTTCTTTGTAGTGGTGACCTTGGTTGGCTTCTGGGTCAGCTTTGGGACCTGAGGGTTTATGCTCTGCACCCTAGCAGCTTGTGCTCCTTGAACCGGCTGTGTCAGTGCAGCGTCACTATGGAACTCTCCTCTCCTGTCTCCTCCTTGAGTAGGCACTTGGGTTGCACTAACTCTATTCTTTGACCTGTGGGGGCAACTGCAACTGCGGCGCACAACAGGTGTATTGGTACTCTGTTGTTGTGTTCCTTCCATTTTAAAATTTAATAAAATATTAAATAAATTTCAATTAAGTTACTCCCTAATTTTAATTTTTGCTTTTATCTGAATATGGATATTTAATTAAAGTTTTTCCCACCCAATATCCCAATTATAGATTTTTTATTTCTTAATTAGTTGTTTTTGGTTTTACAACGCCCATTTTAGAATACTCAAAAAAAATCCACCCATTTTCCTAGATTTTACTGCCAAATTCAAACACCCAACACAATTTTTTTAAAATTTATGTTTCAGATCTTGTGTCTTATTTTAGATACCTTGGTATCATTCATGATTACAATCCATTGCACACATTGTGTGAGTGATTTTGTTTACGTAGTGAGTTGCTATTGTGTTTTGTTTTTGGTTTGCGTTTTGACACACCTTGCTTGGGTGTATTTTGTCACCAATTCACATAGTAAACATATGTACACCAAAAGTCAACTCACACCATTTTGTTTGTGAATCAATGAATTTTGGATTGTATTTTGAATGGTTTTGCTTTGTGTGTGAGCCCTTTGTTGCTGTGTTGACTCATTTTGCCCATTAACACCAATAAACCCTGTTAACAGAGTGTATATTTTAACCTGAGAGTTGGATTTTGTTTAAATCTGAAATCATTTTGTTTAAATCTGAGGTATTTTCAGTTGTTGCCATAGCTTTTAAAACTACTGTACTGGATTAACTTAATTTAGTTCTTAATTTTAGTTCTTATTTTTTATAATGGAGGTAGTGAATCAGCATACTGCTGATTTGCTTTCATCTATTCCAAACTTTAAGGTGAATGCTTACCAATTTCTTTACAACTACTCCCATGGAGAGTTTTCAAATATTGACATAGATTTAGTTACAACAAGAAATTTAGTGAGCACACTATTTTATCTCTTAATTTTATGTATCTTACTGACTTTATCCTCACATGTTAAAAATTATAAATTTTTAGATATTTCTCTTAAGCCATGTTGCAGACAGTGCCAACTCTCTTATAATTACTAAATCTAAATCCTGTGGCTTTGTATGCGTTTATCTATAATTTTGTTCCTTATTAGGCAAGGCCTTACAGCCAGTCAATCAGGCTTATTGTGGTTTCTCACTTTCTGAATGTGAGATATTAATCAGAATTCATCAGCTATCTTATGGACGTGCAAATAGAGAGGATCAAAATTGCCCAATGCATAATCCTTATCAAAACATATAATGTGAATTACAGTTACATGTCATGTAATTCCCAATTCAATATCAACTCAAATCAATTAAAGCAGATAAAGGCGCATTTATCCAATTAAGAAACTCTGGGTGGGACTAAAAATGAAAAGGACAATGTCAACATTGTACTTTCTTTATGCGGGATAATGATGTTAGGATATTTATAACCCTCCAAAGACCAACATAACTTTTCAGAACCATCTAGGCTGTGCAAAAAGTAACCAATTAACAATTACTAGTAAGCCAGCTCAAGAGGAGTACAAGCCACAACTGTGTCACTAGACATGCACTAGAAAGGCTAATAGTGGTAATAGGATCAAGGACAGCTAATCAGGATAAGCAAAACCAGTGAGAATAGAACCACTTGCATAAGTAGCCACTGGGTGCTGTCTGAAAGATCAGGGTGAGGCTGTTGAAGTATAAGAAAATGCAGACACCCTGAAGCCCAACAAGTTCTTAGTTATCTCCCCTATAAAGATTGTAGGCTGTTGGTTAGAGTATATCCAGTAATAAAATGACATTTGTAAGTACTCTTCTACTGTTTTGTCTGTAGCGTCCAAGTACCTAGGACAGGTAAATTTTATCTCATTAGCAAGGCTAACTAAGTCGTTAAGAAATTCTGTAGCTTTGAACTTCCAAGCAAAATCCAAGAGCAATTTACACTCATTGTGTACATTCAGGCAAGGCACAACTGATCAGTTTGGTTAATCAGTGTCAGTGGTGTGGCATCGATTTAATTTGATGTGGTTCTTCTTATTCTTGGGAAATAGTTAGATCTTAGTTAAAGCAAATATCAACCCTATTTTATTGAAAGCCCAGCGGGAGACTAGTGTAACCTCAGGATAATATAACCAGTTGGGGATCAGCTACTTATATTGTAATCCGGTGTGTTATTAATGACTCTAGTATCTATAGGCCAGAGGGTGATGTCAAAAGTTCCAGAATTACAACAAATCCTATTCTGAAGTCTTACACACTAGCAAGGTTTATAATAGGGCATCCGCAAGTCAGGGTACCTTATTGCTTCCCAAGGCAAGGCTCAGTCAAACTGGTGGCTTGTCACTTCCTGACAACAGGTAAATAACCCACTCAAACCTGCCTATTATCTATCTCAAAGCTTACAATAAAACAGGAAACTACTATATCTTGATTTAAATAAGATTGGTGGAGGGGAGGATGAGAGATAGGACTCTGTGATTTTAATTGCATTAATTCAAAGAATTGGGTTTTTTTTCACATTTATTTTTGATGCAGTAAAAAAACGGGAAGCCTTAATATGAGATAAGCTAAAATGATGATTAGGATGGTTCAAATCCGCCATCTTAACAATTTTTTCATCCCGCTAAACATTGGTTCAAAAAGGCACTTTTTCTATGGACGTTGCAGAATCAAAATGCTAATTCAAGAAATCAAGGTAATATCCAATTGAACGTGATCCAATGAAATTATAAATAAAGAACACCTAACATTTGGGATTGAGGTAACTGCATAATAAAAAAAGAAGTAATGTGGGTTAGAGAACATATTACTTATTTTTCTAAATTTTGAATCATCCTTTCACTTGCCTATACACTTTTACCTTTTAGCGAAATAGAAAACTAAATAATTCAAGCTTGAAATTACTTAAAGAAAAAATTAGATTCCATCAAAAGGAAGTGAATTAAGAATATTAGATGTAAATTCAAACCTTCTGAATTTTTTAAATACAAAAAACTCGAAGTTTCCGACAACTAATTTTATCACCAATAGAAATAAGATAAGATTTCAAGAATTTAGATATGACCGCTGTCAAGTTCTAAAATCAAAAGAGACAGGGTTAGCTGCAAAATTTCTTGATTCTGAATAATAAATTGACTTTGAATGTTCCTAAAAAATTAAATACATCTCACAGATTGTGAATCAATAGTAAGCGTTCACAACGCTTTAAATTTACTTATAAGATGCGAGCGCCCTTAACAAACTTGGAATCGAACGACATTGGACTTTTAAGGGCAGAAAGCGTAAAAGGGAACTTTTAATAGGTGATTGTTTCAATAGAAGGCTAACCGAGGCTTTTTTAAAAGACGAGCCTCGCTAAAGTGCAAATCAATACACAACATGCCGTTTCTATTGGGGCTATACACAAGCGGGATAGTTTTTGGGTAGAAATTTCTTGGCATTCTAAATTTTGGAGAGATAATTGAAAGCCACTCTCGGCTAGCTAGACGAAGAGCCAACTTTTGTTTAAGAGATAAATATTCGAAAGTCTCTTCCCAAATGAACCAGGGTAAAGGCATATTAGAGGAACTAATTAAATTAAATAAAGTTAAATAGGTCAATGAGAAACTACAATGATAGTGAACATGCCTTTATGCTACAATTGAATTTATGTAATTACCCTTGCTCAGGAGGAGGCATGATAAAGGGTGACACAAGTTTCAAAATGATTTATATTGGGGCCAAGCAGGATAAAATTTTGTAGACTTCAATGTGAATCAAAAAACATTCAGGAAGTTGGGACTTACTCAAGGATGTTAATCACAAGGGTGCTAATCATATCCAGGCTAAATCTGGATGCTTCATGCTTGAATTGCTGCCTAGTTGAATCAGACCTAGGGCTGCGGCGTCCCACCCCAGACAGATATTCTTTTTTCCGGCATTCTAGAAGATCAGATTTAAAATCAGCTTTAATTAGAAAATATATTGCCTTCCACATTTTCAGAAACTTCAGATATAATCTGGGTTTTGTCCGGGGGTGGGACGCCCCAGCCCTAATCGGACCATATCTTAGGGGGTGCAAAACACCATCTTGAAAATGCTATCTTGAAAGTTTTTTGTAATAGAGTTGGGATTTACTAATGTGAAATTAAAAAAGCTTAACAAAAATGATTAAATAGCTAATTTTCACATATCAGTTTCTAATATGACACCTCAAAAAACCGTATCACAAAAATGCTATCATGAATTATAATAAAAAGTGTGTTATCTGAATAAGGTTTTTAAGTATAAAAATACATAGTAAATACCCTAAAAACTGCCATCACAAAAGACGCTATCTAGAAAGACGGCATCTGGAATCCAATAAATAATATACTTTTTGTGGTAAATCTGAGCCTTTCTGTCACAAGTGACAATTACCTATTATTGATCTACAAGACAGAATCCTATTCCCGGGATTCGAACCCCGACCCCCTGCGGGCTGCCAGCCTGCATTTTTTGGGCTCAAGTCAAGAATAGATTCGATCTCGGAGAAAGCTCCAAAACCAGCATATGAGGCACAACCTACATTCAAACCCTTCCCTCTGAGGGATTTCCTTAGCCTAGCTAATAGGAGCGCTGGCCCGAGTAGTACCCCCATGCCAACCCGGCCTGCCGCCAATAAGGTGCTACATGAATTTTCCCAAAAACAAGGCCCACCAGATGATGACAACCCCTATGTCTCAAAGAAGGAAATCAAGAAACCTCATTCCAACCCAGCCAATGATGAACCAACAATTTAAGATGCCACCAAAGATTCCCAACCCCTTTAAATGCTACCACCCAGCCCAAAGGATTTTGCAAAAGTTTTCTCATGGCAGATGGGCATACTTATACTCTGGGGCAGTATTATGGATGTAACAATTTTGAATCCCACTACATGATTCAAACCTGCTCCCAGCCACCAGGCAGGGGGGGGCGGGTATTGGGAGCTCACCCACACCTGGGTTTGCTTTAAAAAGCAAATAACCAGGTGCAGAAACCACTCCTGCTCTGGCAGTAGCTGTGGGGCCCAAGATGGGCACCAAAAGCTATGCCCAAGCCTGGGTGGGTTTGGATGGGCCTGGGCAAGCTAAATTTAGCTGCCCAGAACTCCCAGCTCAAGCCCACCCTCCATTTGGTAATTTGGCGTTCCCAATTGAGAGCCTCTTTTTTAATCAAGTTCCTTTGCCTCAGGAATCCCTGTCAAGCCAGGCCCAAAATGGTAATCAAATTGGAAAAGACCCCATGACATCTGCAGCCAAACCTGCTAGAACCAATGACCAGTCAGGCAAAGATAGAGCACCAGCAAGCCAAGCAACTGTTCCTGAAGACCCCAAAAATGATGATGAAGCAGCCAACCATTCAGAAGAATTTGAGATGCCAAGCCTTGCCACCCAGATAGAACCAGAAGAATGCCAAGAAGCACCTGCATGTGAATGAATATATAATCCAGAAGCACCAGAAAGATTATGTATTGTCATTCTTACCAATAAAGTTGTTATGAACCTTTGGTTCACCAATCTGATTTCTTACACATTTTTGATACTCTTCCATCTGCAATCACCTAAGCACCAGTACTCATCCATAGAGATTGGAAGCCAAGCACCAGTTGACAAAACAAAAGCATTTGACTACTACCACCCTCCTGACGCTCTGTTTGGTCCTGTGCACTTACAGAGTATCCCCATAACCCTGACCACAAACCCTGGATCCTGGAAGACTTGCAGTGGTACACTCAACCAGATGCTCCCAAGGATCCATATCAAGTAAACTGTGATGACAGAGAAATCACTATATACCCTTTGATCTTCAATGGGAAATACAATAATCCTGCCGCCTACTTGGTCTTAACAGAACCACCCCTGATGCCCAAACCAACTGTCTCAACCTCACTCACTTCTGATGCCGCTGGCCAGAGTAGTCAATTCCTGGGAGTGCTGTACCTGACACTTACAGAATTGATTGATTCTGCCTTGCCAGCAGCAGGGCCCTGGGCCGTGGCAGGAAAGGCCCTCTCCTACCTGGTAAAGTTAGGTCCCATTTTCTGGTGGGACATTTCAGTACCTGCATCTGCTCCTCCCTCACCTGAAGGAGCATCTTGGTACTCCTGGTATCCTGACAGGCTGCCATAAAGTTGCTCACTACCCTTTTTGCAATAAAGTGTTATGAAACTATGGTTCTCTCAGGTCTTCTCATACTTAATTTTAGCATCTTTTCATTTACAGATCAATTTTCCTGGTTCCACCCCTTTCACAAGCCAACCCCAAGAAACCACAGATGGGCCACTCAAATTTTACTGTCTCCCAGGAGCACCTTACGGCCCAGTACATTTCACAGAATATCCCCCAATCCTGCCTATTCAGAGTTCAAATTGGAAGAAATTATAATCTACAACCCTGAAGCCAGAACCAGAGAGCCTGAACTCATTAGATGGGAATAAACATGATATATCAAACAACTTTACTATTCCAGGAAAAACATAATTACCTGTTTCACAATACCAAGAGTACCGTGATGCCCCTTCAGGTGAGGGAGGGGCAGATGCAAGTATGGGCATGGCCCACCAGATGATGGGACCTAACTTTACCAGGTAGGAAAGGGCCTTCCCAGCCACAACTCAGGTTCCAACTGCAGGCAAAGCGGAATCAATAAATCCTGTGAGCGCCAGGTATAGCCCTCCCAGGAATTGGCTACTCTGGCCAGCGGCACTGGAAGTGGGTGGGGTTGAGATGGTCAGTTTGGGTGTTGGGGGTGGTTTCATTGGGATCAAGTAGGCAACAGGGTTGTTGTATTTCCCATTGAAGATCAAAGGATAGATGGTGATTGCTTTGCCATCACAGACAATTTGATAGGGTTCCTTGGGTGCGTTTGGGTGGGTGTACCACTGCAAGTCTTCCAAGTTCCAGGGTTTGTGGTCAGAATTTGGGGGTACTCAGTGAAATGCACAGGGCCAAATGGAGTGTTGGGCGGACAGTAGTAGTCAAATGCTTTGGGGTTGTCAACTGGAGTCTGCATATTTATCCCAGTGGATGGGTACTGACGCTTGGGTGTATGCAGATGGAAGAGTATCAAAAACAGGTATGGAAACAGATTGGTGAACCAAAGGTTCATAACAACTTTATTTGGTAAGGATGACAATACAGAACTTTTTCAAGTGCTTCTGATTTATATACTTACTCACCTGCAAGTGCCTCTGGGCATTATTCTGGTGCTATCTGTGTGGCAAGACTTGGTATATCAGGTTCTGCTGTTTGGTTGGCTGCTTTATGGTCATTTTTGGTGTTTTCAGGAACAGTTTTTTGGCTTTTTGGTGGTCTATCTTTGCCTGACTGGTCATTGGTTCTAGCAGGTTTGGCTGCAGATGTCATGGGGTCTTTTCCAATTTGATTACCATTTTGGGCCTGGCTTGACAGGGATTTCTGAGGCAAAGGAAATCAATTAAAAAAGAGGTTCCCAATTGGGAGCCCCAAATTACTAAATGAAGGGTGGACTTGAGCTGGGAGATATGGGCAGCTAAATTTAGTCTGCTCAGGCCCAGCCAAACCCACCAAGGCCTGGGCATAGCTTTTGGGGCCCCACAGCTACTTTTAGGGAAGGGGTGATTCCTGCACCTGGGTATTTGCAATTTTAAATCAAACCCAGGTGCAGACAGGCTCCTGCCACCTGCCTCCCGCCTGATGGCTGGGAGTGGGTTCAAATCCTGCTTGGGGATTCAATTTTGTTACTTTTATAGCAGCCAGTCTGTCTATTTAGTGTCTATGACCCCTCCTATGACTCCACAGTCTGACTGCCCACAAGAAATTGTGATGGCCAATGAATCAACCTCCACCCAATTATTTGACGTCCTCTATATAACACTCACTGGGTTAGTTGACTCCATGGTACCCACCAATGGGACTTGGGCCTTGCTTAGAAAAGTTTTCTCCTATATTGTAAACTTAGCTCCCATCCTGTGGTGGGCCTTCCCTCTGAGCCTGTGGGCTGTCTGCCTGCAAGTTCTCCCAAACCTGCTACAGGCTGGATCCCTGACACTTTCCCTTATTAGCAGGGAATAAATTATGGTATTAATTTGAGACCCCACATATAAATCAACCCAAATTAACACCACTTTGATAGTACTATCTCCCGTAACACAGACATTAAATAACCATTTTTCACATACTGGTTTTATTTCTTATCATAGAAAGAACTTTGATATTTGGGTTTGGACAATAAAGTGTTTTACTAGTGATTTTATATAGTAAAGGGGGTTTTTACGCTATTGCAAAACACATCATTACAAAATCCACTAGGCTCCCAAGTGTCCAATAGTAGTGGTGCCCACCAATGCGGCACCAAGAACTAACCTGTTTTTATATATAGTGTCATAGGACGCCATCTAGAACACACTATCACAAATAGACTGCTTCCACATTTCATTTTTAAAGTTTTCACTGTTTTTCACTCATAATAAAAATATAAGAAATTCTCTGAAAAATTTCAAATATGTATTTTTGATCTTCTCTAAACAGCTGAGTACTTTTTAACCCAATTGTATAAGATAGTTTTTGAGATACTTAAGATTTAATCTTTGGTCTGGTTGTATTAGCTCCACTATGGATATATTAAATTAAAATAAAAATATGCAAAACCACTATGTTTTTGGGGTGGGGCACACCATCTCAAAAACGGCACTTTGATTTAGCCATCTCAAATTTAATTTGAGATGGCATTTTTGTGTTAGTGACTTTGAATCACAAAAAAATATAATAAACAATAAAATAATAATTTTACATATACCTTTATAATGCAGCATCTCAGATTTACGCCATCTCAATTCCGTCACTTTGAGTCATATTAATTAAATCTTATTTCACTAATTTTATTTACATATGAACTCACTTAGTGTGAGGTGTGTCTACGCCATCTTGACTTTACCTCATTTCAAATCACGCTATTTATCTTTAACTAAAATAAGCTTATACCCAAACTAAATCAAAGCCTGTTGTATAGTGCCAGAAGATGTTCCTATAGTATTAACCCAAGACACTTATACTAAGAACAACCTAAAAAGACGCCACTATGATAGTCCTTCTAGTGATTGTCATTGTTGGGTAAAAAACCAGTTTTGTTATATATAATTTATAGCTTACTTATACATGGATACATTGATAAGGGTTCTCTTAATAAAATATTTTAATAGTGATTTTAATATGAAAGGGGGTGATTATGCCATTTTGATTTACATCACTTCAAATTCCACCAAGTTTCATATCACCCAATTGATTCAATGTGCACAATGAATAGGGGAAAATAAGGGGAAATTACATATGACGCCAGGCTACACTATATCAATTCCCTCACCGCAATTCTTGCTTTCCACTTTTCAAAACTACATATTCACATCTAAAATCAATTAAGCAAAAAATGTAAGAAAACATATGAAAATTTGCAAATATATATTTTTTGACCTCCTCTAAACAACTGGGTACTTTTTAACCCCATTTGTCTAAGCTAGTTTTTTAAATATTCAAGTTTTACTCTTTGATCTGGTTGTATTAGATCCACCAGAAATTTGTTAATTTAATATAAAAAATGGTCAAAAACACTATGCTTTTGAGCTACAGCACCTTGATTATGTCACTTCAAAAATGCCATTTTGACTGCAAGTTTTCAGTCAAAACTCAAAGTTTTGCATATTTGTGTTACTAATAAAAAATTATTTTTACAAAATAAAAAACATTGGAATTTTGATATTATATATTTTAAGACTTTCTCTACAATTATATGTAAAAAATTACTACTTTTATATTAAAAACTTTCTATTTTTCTCTTTAAAAACAACCCCCAAATTTCCCATATTTTTATACTAATTCACTTTTAGATGCCTCCAAAGTCAACTGCCAAAGCTGCGCCCAAGGCCTTCAAGGCCTCAAAGTTTAAAATCACTCCACCCAAGGCCAAAAAGGCCAAAACTACCCCTAAAAATCAGCCTGCTAAGGGTAAGCTCCTCCCAAGACACCCACACCTTCCCCTGAACCTGAGGAAACAAGCCCAACCTCTTTTCACTCTCCTTTTGTTTGCTCCCTCTCAGATCCCCAGGAAAAGTTATTCAACTTTAAACACCACTCTGATCCCACCTCAGAGCCTGAAGAGGAATAGGAAGAGAAACATGAGCCTGGTGCTCCTGTGGATGAGTAAATTGAGCTCTGGGATCTAAATACCATCCACAATATCTGCAATCAAAATGGCACCTTTGCTGTACCCACCACATACCCAGCCAGCTACCCTATAATGACTAAGAAAGGAGGAGCCAGCTTTGTTTACAAGGGCTACAGATTCAGCTGTAACACTGAAAAAAGCTAATCTGCCAACATCACTATAAATGTGATAATGTTGGCTGCCCTGAAAGGCTCACTACATACAGGTTCACTAGATTCAAGGCCCTGACTATTGGGCATTACTGCGCCAAGCCTTTTGACCTCCTTTACCAACTGATACACTGGTTTCTTTACCAGGTCATCCCAACCATCAAAGATCAAACCACCACTGAGGTTGTCAATGATGCCCTCCTCAATTTAAACAACATCCAACTTGCCACTGTTGGTGGTGCCTCCAAATTGCAGAGATATCTCACTGATTAGAGGTATGCTCTGAGCACTGAAGGCTTCAGTGCTTCATCAATTGATCAATTGATCTTGACTGAGGAATGAAAACTATCTTGTAATGAGGAGAGATTCCTTCTCCATGACAACAGCCAACATGCCCATGAGCGCATTATTTGCTTTTTCACCTCACAGGATCTGCACAACCTGTTGAAATGCAAAACATGGCTTGCAGATGGCACTTTCTCCACCTGCCCAAAGTCATTTAGCCAGCTTTGGAATATTCACAGGCAGGTGGGAATTCTAGTTCTCTCTCTGACCTTTTTTTCCCTCCCAAATAAGAAGCAGGAAACTTATGTCTGTGCTCTTACAATTTTAAAGGCCAAGTTGGATGAGATCCTCCCAACCATTGAAGAGGAGCCAAAGAAGACCAGAGGGCACAAGAAGAAGGCCCATTCCAGGAAGAGAAAGCCACCCAACCAAAAAGCAGTCAGAAAGCCTTCCCTATCATGAATATCTGTTAGTGAATTTCAAACAGGCTCAGTCAAATGCTTTTATTAGAGTCTTCAAGAGCTCCTCCAGGGATGCTACTTCCACTTCCAGCAGGCACTCTGCCCCTGCCTCCAAAAGTGCTCTGATCTTCATGAGCTGGTCAACTCTGAAGGCACTAAAGAAGCCAAGGACGTGTTCAACTGCTTTGCTGCCCTTGCCCTTGTGATAAAGGAGGAGACCAATGTCTTTTACAACACCCTCCTCTGCCATTCCTATATTCTTGCCAACCAGGCAGCCTTTGCTCCGTTCATTGATTATTTTGAAACTCAATGGGTTGGAGTATTTCAAGGAGAACACCACACCAGAAAAGGCGGTGAATCAATCACCTGGAACTTCTATAAGTAGGTAAAAGATGGTTTGATAAAGACCATCTCTTCCCTTGAAGGGTGGCATAGCCAATTTGCAACAAGAGTCTGGGTCCAGAAGCCAGAATTCAACAAAATAATGATACATTTAAAAACCCAGCAAACCATCTCTGCCTGGCTATTCAAGGCTGGCATGAAGACCAAGAGCAACCCCTCAAGAAGACTAAGGTGGTAAGGAAATATACTGAAATCAGCATGGTGGTCCTTGCCTACTATCCCAAGGATAGAAAGCTTGAGCATCTTCAGGCCATCTCTGTTGCTCTTTCAACTAATGTTTGAGCCTATTTTCAATAAACACTTCTTTATCTTCTCTCTTATTTCTTTTAATTTTATCATTTTTGACTTTTATTTAGTATTTGGTACAATTACATGCTTATTTTAAAGTATGGATCATAGTTATAATAGATGAAAATAGTTGTTTTTGGGTATATTTTAACTTTTGGGATTTACACAGCCTTGTTGCTACTAATCAACCCCATTTTTTATTGCAGATTTGGAATTCTGATTCTTTTTTAAGCCTAGAAATGTTTTTTAAATTTTATTTATGGGATTTTTTGGGTTTTTTTTGGAGTTGAAAAAATCTAAATTTTGAAAACATGTTTTTCTTAATTGCAATGCTGTAAGTTGAAATGGCGTTTTTACTATAAAATTGAGATAGCAGAAAATCAAGATAGCATATTTCAAGATGGTGTTTTTGAGATGGTGTGTCCTACTGTTTTTGGCCAACACCATCTCAAAAACAGCATCTTGAATAAGGCATCTAGAAATATATTTGCAGCCAAAAAACTTAAAGTTTTGCATGTATTTTCTACTACTAAAAATATTTTTAGGTTAAAAATGTTTCCTATTTTTTGATATTATATATTGGGATTTTCTCTACAAGAATATGTAAAAATATTTTATACTTTTTTATTGATAATACTGTAAATTCAGAACCTGAACGTAAAAATGTGGGATTGTCAAATCCTTGGTCCAAATTTTGAATCACTTTTGCGGGCAACTCAGCTGAGTAAAAATTAAAATATTAAATAAAATTAACAATTTAATTTGACTTTTTTTGTTTATGTAAATTGGCAAATTTTGAATCTCTTGAGCAGATAGCTCAACTAATAAAAGACAAAACTCAGAAACAAATGCGGGATACATGAATCAGAAATGTGGGATTATAATGTAAAATTTGAGACTTACTGTATTTCAAACAAATCATAGACATCATATAAAACTTAATGAATCTGAAATTGCAGGATTGTCAAATCCAAGAACCAAGTTTCAAATCATAATTTCAAGGAATTCAAAATAAATATAATTTATGGGTGTCTCAAAAAGGATGCTAAAGGATCTAGAGTGATTTGTGATAATTCTTTTAGGAATCATAGGCATTCTCAAAAATTTCCCTATTCCAATTTTGGACGGCTAAAATTTAGATCCTACTATTCACCATCTTAACATACTTAACAATAAAATTGACTAAAATATACACATCTCTTTTTGAGTTTAAAATTTTTTAATAAAAATTTATTATGTCTTCTTTCAACAACAACCAAGTCAACAAGCTGTTCCCTGGCCTTGACAAAATCATGCAGGGCTAAGCTGGGTCTCTTAACGGTGAAGCCTCCCTCTATGGCCACTCCCAACCCGCAGGCCCCTCTGCAAGCACTACCCAGGAGTGTGTTCTTTCTTGTGCAACTTCCAGCATGGCCCTGTTTGCCCATCATGCACAGGAAGCTGCCAACCCAAATACTGTATCAACAATGGCATCTGGAACCAGCCATTTGAGCCATGGGGTCACTCAGAGAGCCCAGAACCCCAAAAAAGCCAATCAGATGTCATTGTCCAGTTCACAAGATGGACATATCCCTCCCCCAGCCAATCAGCCTGCAAGACGCAGAAGAAAACTAATCACTCTGGAGATTGTTCTCAAATGGTTGAAAAGTGAGGGAAGCTTATGTCCCTCAGGGAAATTGCGGCCGGAATGGGGTTTTCAAAGTCCACTGTGGCTGCAACCCTGCGAGCCCACGCCAACTGTGCCCCCCTACCAAGAAGACCCCAACTGGTACCTGTACTTTGACCAAAAGTGACACAGCCCATCCCCTTATGATGGACATTATGGAATGTGACCCGCAGATGCCCCTGGTCCAGGTAAGTCTCCAGTTGGGACTCCACAGCATCTTCACCAATAAGAGAACAATAAATTTGTGGATGCACAGAGTTGTGGTTGCCACCAGAATCTTGTCCAATCAGGTTCTTTGTGGTCCCAGTTTGGTAAACACTGACCCATATGATTGTACCTTTGTCAATTTTATCAAAGGAAGGGCAATGGGGGCTCGTAATGATGTAATCTTCCTATCATATGCCAAGATTTTGGCAAGTATTCAAGACTTTGGAGAAAAGTGCATCCAGTCTGACGTATTCAAGTGCGGCCCAATCTTGTATTGTTTTGTTGGGGTTTTATTGGCAGTTTCTCCATTGGGCATCAATTATTACTCGGCAATATTGAACACTGCAGATGGGTATGCCTACCAGACAGAGCTCAAGGCCATGCTGGAGGAGTGGGCCACACAAAATGCTGTGCACACAGTTGTACTGAGTGCAGAGATGGAGCAGCAGGAATGGGCTACCCAAGAAATCAGGGCTGCAGGGCATACTTGTTGGTCCTACCCCATCAACTACGCCAACATGCATCTTGCAGATGTATGTCTCTAAAATTTTGATTCTGCACTCAGGCGCTTAAAGCCTGCCACCTACAACAAACTATGCACCCAAATTGATAAGGGGTATGAGCTTTTCCCTTCCGCGTCTGTCCAGGACTTATTTGATCTCATCATCTTCTATGCAAGTGATAGTGATGAGTCCAGAAAGGACCCCTGTCTCCCCCCACGCCAGTCCATCCGTTTTGTCAAGCCAGTATATGTGACAGAAGAAGAATTCGAGCAATTGAAGCAATCAGCTCTTGCTGCCCCTTCCCAGTCAACAAACCCTGCCTCCCCAACCCCCCATCAAGCCACCTGCCTTCCAACCCTGACTCCCAAACCACCACCCATTCCCTCCCCACTATATCTGATGCCACCCCTTTCACAGGCGCAGATGAAGGTGATGTTCATTCCACCCATTCCCTCCCCTTCCCGTCCTTTGATTAGTAAATAAATCTTTTCTTTGTGACAACTTATAAAATTAATATCTCTCTTTCAATTCATAATTAATAGTATTTTCTTTTTACATTATCAACATTTCCCATAATTAATACAATGTTGTACATTTTACAAATAGCTTAAAATTATGAGCATACATATTTTTTGTCATCATTAATAAATTAAAGACAATAAATGTAAATATTGCATTAAAATATTGCAATTAGACGTCAACTATTGATATTTAGAAATTATGTGCATAACTTAAATCATTCTGTTTAATAAATATCACTGTAAACTAGGCCTTTTTCATTGTAATTTATCTAAATGGATGGTGTTTATATTAGAGAGCCATTAACACTTAGTACAAATATTGATACATAGTGCATTTTACAGCCTGTATATTTACCTATTGGTAATAATTCTGTAAACATTTCAGTCAGATTTTGTAAGGTAATAATAATGTAATCTATTAATCCATTACATTATTATTACCTTACAAAATCTGACTGAAATGTTTACAGAATTATTACCAATAGGTAAATATACAGGCTGTAAAATGCACTATGTATCAATATTTGTACTAAGTGTTAATGGCTCTCTAATATAAACACCATCCATTTAGATAAATTACAATGAAAAAGGCCTAGTTTACAGTGATATTTATTAAACAGAATGATTTAAGTTATGCACATAATTTCTAAATATCAATAGTTGACGTCTAATTGCAATATTTTAATGCAATATTTACATTTATTGTCTTTAATTTATTAATGATGATGAAAAATATGTATGCATTGAAGATAGTACTATAAAAACCAGTTTTTTGATGGAATTCAAACAAAAATGCATTGAGGTATGCACATAATATCAAAAAATCAAGAGTTGACGTCTAATTGCAATATTTTAATGCAATATTTACGTTTATTGTCTTTAATTTATTAATGATGATGAAAAATATGTATGCATTGAAGATAGTACTATAAAAACCAGTTTTTTGATGAAATTCAAACAAAATGTCAACTATCTATAACTTGATTAACAAATTAGAAGTACACCTGCAAAAGGTTGTTGAAATTGAAAAAAATATCAGGGAAATAGTGACAGGAAAGCTGGGTGACAAGGGCCAGCCACTAATCCAGTCAAAAGAAAATGCTATGAACAAACTAGGAAATATTATAGACAAAAAGAATAAAGAAGAATTACTAAATCTCCAGGGAACAATTCTATCAAGTCTGAAGTTCAAAAATGCAGCCTAAAATTTGTGGGAGTTCTGGCAGGGGGCCAAAGAAAATAATAAGATCAAACTAATCAAAGGAAATGAAGTTCCAAAGGAAATCAACACAAATGAAGAGGAAACCAACCAAATGGAAACAGACAAAAACAAAACACAAGCAAGAAGCAGGAGCACTTCAAAAAATACAGAAAATTTATCAAATGAAAATCAAGAGGAAGCACAAGTTGCAAGAAAAATAAGAAAAATTAAGCCCAAGAAAATTAATGAAGAGCAGCCAACACTCATGAAGTTTGCCAAAGTGGCGCCTGTGGCTGAGGGAGCCACAGGGGAAACAATTAGTAAGTCTTTTTATGTTTTACTTAATTTATTTTAGTCATCACCAGGAATGGGGATGAGGTTACGGAAGTGGCGGCTTATACGCCAAGTTGGTTTTACGGGGGTTACCAGTCACTGGTAGCCCCTGTAAAACAAATAAATAAAAGCCAAATAAATAAAATAATTCAACAGAATATGTTTAATTTTTCAAGTAGTGAAGCTAAAAATAGGGAATATTTACCACCTGCGGGGTGCTCACCGTGGTTGAGGGAAGCATATGAAATAGGATCAAATATCAACTTTAAAGAAATGAATGAAATTTGTGGGGATATCAAATTAAACTTTGATGAATACATATACAAAAGCATTCAAAGATTCCCCTTCATAAACATTGACAAATATGAAAAGAATTTAATAAAAACAAACTTTCAAATTGGAACTGAATAATTTGAAAACTGCAATTTTTAATGAAGTATTTAAGGCACTGTCAAATAAAGTTGGGGATGCAGTCCTTGTGAATAACTTTAAACCTTTATTAATATTGTTTGCCGAGGCCTGGGGGGCTGATTCAAGTCAGGCGCCCCCAGAACCCTCTTCAAGTTCAATCAAACATCCTATATCAATAGGTTAGTCCAAACTTTCAAAAAATTTTGCATGTTCTTGAAGAATTATGCCCTGCAAAGAATCCACGTTGAGGTATACCTGGGAATCCTCCTTCACTGCATATTAAAAACCAATGTCAAAAAGTTGGAGGATGTACCTATTCAAATGGATATTTGCCACGTAGCTCTCAACCGCCAGAAGACACCACAGGGATATAGGACAGTTGAGCACGTCCTGTATGACTCATTTGCATTGGCAACATTATACGGGTACTACATGCCCCCCCAAAAACCTATTAATTGATTCACTCACCCGCCTTCCTTTTATTAAACATTCAACAACCACCAGGGTACAGGGTGCCACCCCTCTAGCAATTGCATCCAGGGTTGTCTACCATGTACAGAAGAGTACATGGATCCAATTAGACGCTTTAGCCAAAAATTTAATTTTGGGGTATAATTCCCCAGAATAATCACATTCCCTTTGCAATTAGCATCCCCTCAATAAATATTTTTCTCTTGCAAATTAAAATTTTTTTAAATTTTTATATTCTAATACTAAAATTTTAATATTGAAATATGTAATATTAAATTTTTTATAGTAAAATTTTAATTTTAAATATTTATATATTAAAATTTTAGTATCTAAAAGTTAATATTAAAATTTTAATAATACATTTTTTAATAATACATTTTTAAATATTAAAATTTTTAATATATAATATTTCAATAATGAATATATCACAATTAAATAAAAATTGTTATATTTTGATTATTTAAACTTTAATATTTAACTTTTACAATTTATAATTATAATTTTACTTTTAATATTTTAATTTTAATTTTAAGTTTTAGTATGTATATTATAATATTAATATATCTAAATATATTACAAGACATTAGTTAAAGTTGCAACCACATCAAATATTAAAATTAAGTTAAAAATGTTTTTATTTACTAGCTTGTCAAGTACGGGTTTATTTATCACATAGATAAACATTGAGAATTGAATTTATCCGCATCATGCAGCCTGCTCCACTATTGTTCTAAGCAAATGATTGTTTAGAACTTAAATTACCTTTCCCTTGTAATGTGATTTGATAAAAATATTTGATATACTTGACCTGCACCCTAAGTACTAATTAGTAAACAATACATTATAATCATTGGCCACTGTGTTGTGTGGCTATAGTGGCACTGATTTAATAAGGATCAGATGATGGTCTGCAAGGTCCAGTTTGTGGCTTAACAAAGCCAAAGTCCCAACAAGGATTCACAATTATTTAAATAAAATTAATCTATTTCTATCTTTTTTAATTTATTTATTTGTTAGCGCAACAGTCAATATAATATTCAGTGCATTATAATAAAAATATATTCCTCCTACCTAGTATAATTAATTTTACTTACCTTTTCTACATACTCTTATATGTCTATAATACAATCAAACATAATATTATTATATATAAATAATGATTTTTGAGTCATAATAAAAACAAACTAAATAGAAATAAAAATAAAAATAAATAAAACCCAGAGCGCCCATTTATCTGATTGGCTTGGAGGCCAGGGCTTTAGGGAGGAAGGATTCTGAGTGCTCATAGAAAGCTGCCACCACATCAGGTGGCATTGCAAATTGGCTGATCTCAAGAATGTTGAAGAGATCCTCAGTGTCCTGAGCAAGGCCTTGTTTCACCTTATTCTTGATCCAACCAAACACCTCCTCAATTGGATTCAGGAATGGGGAATATGGCAGGAGGAAGAGAAGTCTCATTGGACAATTGGTAAGTTGGTGGCTGGAGGTGTGGCTGTTTTTGTTGATGGGGGGAACTCGGATACAACCAGATCCACTTTGTGAAGTCTAACATTATCAAGCACAACAACATTGGTTGTGCCGCTGTAATTTATCCAAAGGTACTCCTTGACAGCTCAGAGAAAATTGAGAAAGGTCCCACTGTTATGGGAGCCTTTAATCATCTGATACTGATCCAACCTGCAAGGACCAAGAAGCACAACCATGGAATAGGTCTGGGAACAGACAGCTGCATGATGGGCTACACTGTCCTTGGACCACTTCTTGACCCACCCATGCCTAGACCTGAGTGAGGAGAAAACAACAATTTTTCAATATAGAAGAACTGGACATTCCCAGTATCCTTTAGTGCCAGATATGTCTTGGCATAAATGCGTCAATCCTCAATGGTCTTCTAATTGTTTCTGTTGTACAGCAAAGCTCCCAGTACTTTCCAGGAGAAGCCCAAATCAACCATTGTTTTGTATACAAGGGTTTTGGAAACAGAAAGCCCAAACTCCGTGGCAAGCATTGGTTGGACAGCAAGTGTGTCCAAGTGGCAATCCTTGGCTACCCACTGCTTTATTGCGTCAATATGCACATGCTGTAAGAGTTTGGGCTGTCTTTTTGCCTTGGTGGATTTGGCAATTTGACCAGTATTACCATACTTGTTGTTGATATTGGCAATGTATCTGGCTGTGACACCAAATTGGGACACAATATCCCAAACCACCATTCTCCCGTTCAAGCAGTTGAGGAGAGCTTCATGCTCACTATCTGTCAACTGACACTGGCCCTTGGCAGGTACCACAGCATCCTGGCTACCAGGCTCAACACAGGGGATGGGGACCTTTGTGTATAAGGTGGGATCACGCTTGCTTGCAGTGGCACCATCAATGATGGCATAAGACACAGGCACAGATGGCTCCTCAGTTGTGGCCAATGGCTGATAGGAGGTATCAAAAATGCGGGGGCAGGAAGTAGCAACTCTTGGGTCAAGAGTGCGGGGCCGGGTGACAACTGGTAAACAGTGGAGGTGTAAGTAACCTCAGTGTTCCTGATGACCCTGGTGTAGGAGACTTTGGTAGCAGGCCTTGAAAGTGGCTTCTGCTTGGGATTCAAGCTGGTAGTTCTGGCTTGGGATGCGGGAGGTGGTTGGCTGGCGCTGAAACCTTGGGAGGTTTGTGTATTGGCATGACTCCCCTCAAGTTGGGTTCTGGGTCTGTTCTTGGACCCTCTGGGACGCCCTCATGGACAGGCTTCCCTGCAGGCTGGTGCAGGAGCTGGTTGGGAATGCAATTGACAGTCCATAAAAATAAAATAAACAATATATTTTAGATTAAATATGTATTTATTTGGATTTATTGGTTTAGTTTTGGGTAGTTATTTTCTATTGAGTTAGCCTTGAATAGTAACAGAATTTCTATATCCGTAATTTGAAGTGTATAATATTGTATTCTTTCCAGTTTTGGATGATTTTAAAGTATAATCACTTTTTTTGTCTAAACATGGTAATTGAGATTGAATTTTTAGTTTGATTTTAGTTGTGGTGGAGCTTCTTGATTTTGGTTGGTGTTTCCTAGTGTGCTTACTGTACATTAAATTTGGATTCCAGTTCCTGCAATTAATATCTGAGTTTACTAGTGGGATTTAAAAGTGATTTGAAATTTGGTCCATGGATTTGACAATCCCGCAATTTCAAAAAACATAGTAAACTTAATGAAAATAGTTGATAGATTTGAACGCTTCAAAACTGATTCCAGTTAATTCATTTTGTTCATTGGAAATATGCAGTTTGACTTGGACTTTGCAAAGTGTCTATGAGTTCCCAAATTTTCAAATATTCAAATAAAAATACAAAGAATTCAATTTAATTAAAAAAAGTCATCCCGTAAAAGTGATTAAAAATTTGGACCAAGGATTTGACAATCCCGCATTTTTACGTTCAGGTTCTGAATTTACAGTACTCTCATTTTTTACTCTGAAAATTTCTCTTAAATTTGAACTTTTTATACTAATATACCTTTAGATGCCTCCCAAGACAGAAAAGCAACCTAACATCAATGCCCCCAAGGACAAGGATACTTCCATCAATGCCAGAAAAGCCAAGGCTACCCCCCAAAGCAGCCTTCTAAGAAAATGCCTGCAAATACCCCCACACTTTCCCCTGATCCTGAGGCTGCCAGCCCCACCCCTCCCCACGTGTGAAGAAAATTGACAGATAGTAAGAAGCAGTCTCCATGTGGTGGGGAATCATCACCCAAACCCACATAGAGTTGATGATTAACCACCAACAAAGCTTCAGATACTGTTTTTTAAAATTTCCAAAGGATACAATAAGGTTCAAAAGAATGATTAAACCCAACCAGAAAAGTCCTAGATAGATGGCCTGGGAGAGAATTAAAGTATCTTCTGCGTAAAAATTGGGACATTGAGAAGAAATAACTGTATCTGGTTTGGATTCTTCAGGGAAGACACCAAGATCCTGAGGCATTGGGGTAACATTAGGAGGTGAAAACTACAAAGAACTCACGGTGGGACACCCTCTTCTAGTAATAATTCAAATAAGGATCAAATTATACAGGATGTAGAAGAATAGACCAACCAATGGATGCATTGTAAATGAAGTTAGACCAGGAGAATATTTGGTTTATTTGAGTAAATATTTAGGAAGGACTCAACCCTTAAGAGTTGAACAGTGAAATTTTCCCATATATACCAAAATTTGACTAAGCAATACCACCTGGATCCTTGGCTCCTATTCTGTCTGCATCATCCAAAGAGTAACCTGTCCAGTACGCAAAAAACCCTTGAGTGACTAATTTCTGTTGACTGCACTGATAAATAAGGTTGTATCAAGTGACTCTCAGATTACGTTGATTTATCAGCGTCAGTTTGCAAGGGGGAATCAAATCCAGATGGCAAACTGGAGAAGCAGTAACCCATTTCCAATCAACAATTTGGTTGAGATCTGTCAAATTTTTTAACCTGGTTAACAGATTACCCAACTTTTGAACCTTGCAACTGGCAACTGTGGTAAGTGCAACTTCCTGGTGATTGACTCCCTTAAACTTGACTCCCTGGTAGTCAACACTATAGTAAAGTGAGAATTCAGCTTTTGCCCTGATCAACAACTGGAAATCAACACTTTTTTAATTAAACAGATCTTGATGTACTAAAAACTTTTAAGATAAAAAATAAGCCTTACAGCTATGATATACTAAGGTGACCCCAGAGAGCTCAAAAATGCAATAAAAATAAGGAGAAATAAGCAACTATTTCTCATTTTACTATGTAATTTACACTCTTCATTATAAAAATATTTTTGATTACCATAAAAATTATAATTCCAATGAACCAAGAATAAACATAGATATAAATATAAAAAATTATGCAAAATATGAAGAAATATTAATTTTTGTTAATTTCCAAATAAAACATATGATATTCACAGTTGTGCTTATATGAACTATATCAAATAAATATTAAGATATTTCACTTACTTTCAACTATAAATATTCATCTCAAACTTACCATGCATACATAGAACAATCACTGCTATCTAATTGAATTAAAAAACTTAAAAATTAAAGCTAAAAACTAAATGATCAAAGCTAATAAGTGAAAATTAAAGTTAAAAAGTTAAAAGTAAAAATCATATAACTGAGCAAGCAAGCAAGTTTATTCCTCATCATTCTTTCCCCGTTTCATTTTGGCCCTTCCAGGAGGGCAGTGACAATAATCTCAATCTGCTGCTTAAGCTCAGAGGCCTTGTATTTGTGCTTAGCCGCACCCTGGATGGCCTTGGTGAAGTGGGTACAGCGGGTGGTTGGCTTGGTGAGGGGGGATGCGGTTGGAGAGATCTTGGAGCTTGGAGATTGTTTTCTCTTGCTCATGCTGCAGAAGAGAGAAGAACTTATTAAACTTTGGATGAAGCCCAAGGTTGGCTTTAAGATGCTTGTGATAAGCCTCTAATGCCAAAGTGGTCTTCAGCTCCCCATTGACGGCTGCCCGGTACACATTCCAGCTGGCCTTGGCACGGGCCTTGCCTTGCCTCTGCGTGACAACCTTCTCAATCTACTGGGGCTTGAAGTACTCAAGGAAAGGCTTGAACTCTGGGTGCTTCACTATGTAGGGATCCTTTGAGAGCACCTCAAACCCCTGTGCAGTGTGCTCTGGCTTTAAAAAAGCCAAGGCAATGAATTGTGCCAGCACAAATCTGCAGGTGTCCAAAGTATCCCTCCGGCTCAACCTACTAAGCTTGGTGTGGGCCTGCACGTTACAAGCAACTGCTTGGCAGAAGTGGAAGTGGCACCCCTGTACCTCCCTGATGAACAGCTTCTTGAATGCATTGAACTGAGCAGGCTCAAAGTCCATGATGCACACGCAAGGCCCAAGAGCTCTTAGCCTTGCCTTTTCCTCTGAGTCCAGGGTGGCCTGGTCCTTGTCAGAGGCAGGTGGGTTGGCGCGGGTATGGGGGGGAGTCTTCTTGGATTTGTCATTGTTGGCAGGAGGAGGGAGGGCAATTGCTTGGCAGAGGATTGTGAACACACATGTGTAAATGGCCTCAGTGGCCCCAGGAAGAAGAAATAACGCAAGTGGAATCACCCGGATGTCAATCTGGGCATGGACCATCTAGAGCTGCTTGAACATCTGGGGGCAAGTGGCAAAGGTACCATCAACTAGCCAGGTTGAAGCCCTTTTCAACTCCATAAGGCTCTGCTTAGTTGAGTAGCAGATTATGCAGTCCTTGGCGGCAGGCCTGTTGTCATGGAGGAGGAAGCGCTCCCCAATTGGAAGCTGCTTGAGCTTGTGGGTGAGTGTAAGCTCTGAGAGGACGTCCAAAGCCTTGGGGGGAGGGGGATTGGCGGCAATACACTTATTGCTGATGAAATCAACCAACTGCTCTTGAGTTGGCACCAACTTGAGATTGTTGGGTTTGAGATGTTGCAAAGCCTTTATGGCCAGATCAGAAACCCAGAGGTGAGAGGATGTGGGTATTACTTGAACAAGGTACCATTTTAACATCCTAGTAATTAGATGATTAAGGAGGTCACAAGTGTGCTCCCCCTTCTCTGCCATTACTTGCTCCCAGCCCTTGGTGTTTAGCTGGCCCCTGCAAGTCTTATCCTCACAGACAAAGTGCTTGCTCTTGGTTTGTTGCTCTTGGTTGTTGTAATTGAAGATGTAGTTGTCAGCAATGTAACCAGGGCCGCCCTTTATGGACATGATTGGGAAGTAACAGTGGAAGCGCTTGGGAACTTTAAACTCTCTGTCCACATTACAGATATTGTGGATGGACAGTGGATCCTAAGCCAGATGACCAGAAGCTTTGAACTTCCTGGAGTAATCCTCTGGCTCATCTTGGGGGTCAGATGAGGAAGGAGAGGAAGAGCCATTGGGAGGGGGAGGGGAAGGATTATTTGAGGCCTGCTTGGAAGCCTCCTTTTTCTTACCAGAAGAAGAGGTGGGCTCCTTAGCAGCCTTTACTTTCTTGGTATGCTGCTCCTTGGTGGGCTTGGAGTTGGCCTCTGAGTGGTAAAAGGAGTGGTCAATAAGATCACCATCAGATTTATTGGGGGAGGAATTTTTGGGGGAAGGTGAAGGGGATGTGGAAGATGAGGGTGGAGGGGGGGAGGAGTGGGAGGAGATGGGGTTGGAGACTTTGCCTTTGCAGGCTTCTTGGCACGCTTGGGAGTGGAGGCAGTTTCTTTGGAGCCCTTGGAGGCTTGGCGCTTGGGCTGTTGCTGTTCTTGTTTGATTTTTTCTAAAGAAGATTTTAGGATTGTAAATAATAGAAGTATGAAAGATATGAAACACAGAGGTAAAACAAACCAAAAGTTAAATGAAAAGTATGCAAATAAAGTTTTATTTATCAAGAAAAAAACATAAAAAAGTAAATAGAAGCAAAATAGAAACTCAAAGTATGAATATAAAAGTTAAAACATAGAAAATAAGTGAATTTATGATGAAGCATCAAAGATGTTAGGTTCAGCATAACATCTTAGTGTTAAATCAATGTAAAAAATTAATTGAAAATCAAAAATATATATGAAAATTATATGGAGAGCAGCAGAAAAAGTAGTAGATTATAATAGCAAAAAATAATAAAATAGTTATGTGTAATTTTTTTATTGAGAGTTGAAAATTCAAAACATAGTAAAGTGTTGAGTTTGGCACTGTCAATCAGCCAGGAAAAGCTGAATTCTCACTGTCAATTGAAAAAAAGCTGAATTCTCACTGTTGAGTACGCCAGAGTCAAGCATAAACATCAAATTTACTATGTTTTTTACATATAAAGCTTGCTTAAATTTAAAATGGGGTTGAAAGTTAATCCAAAAGCAAGGCAGTTTCATATGCTCAAAAATAAAAAATGCAACATAAGTTAAAAAAGTAAATGAGTAGGAAGGTGTTTATTAGTGATTAAGAAATGCTGTGAGGAGCTGGGAGTGAATTATTTACCATAGTGTTGGTTAAAACGTTAAGAAGCTCTCTGTACTAATCCCCAAGTTAAAGTGTCAAGTGGGTGAGTGTCAAGTGGCGCTCATAGTGCGTCACATATTAATTTAGCCTTAATTCTGAGCCTTTGATTAGTTAAATCCAAAACCAATTGGGTTTCAAGTGGATAGAGTCAAACAAAGAAAGTGTCAAGTTTCAGTTTTTTATAAATTACATATAAAATCTCTTAATAAATCAGGCTTAATAGTGGCACCACTTAATCCAAAAACCCAGGAATGACATAAAGTAAAACAAGTGGGGTATTTGATTAATGTCTATGCCACTAAATCCAGTATAGTGGTGCTTGGGAGCCTAATCAACAACTATGGACACTAATAATAAAAATATAATAATAAATAATAAATTTTATATAAATGTATATGTATTTTATTAATAAAATTAAAATTTGGCTTAAAAAGTGTCAAACTGGTCACTTTTTGTTTTAGAGTGTCAAACACAGGTTTTTTCATTTCTATTAGTAAATTTACTTATAAATTGCCCCTTAAATTGGTATTTTAGCTAACCAATTTATTAAACAGAGTCAAGTTCAAGTAAATTCAACCTTGGTTTTTGGTTTCAAACCCCTAAATTACTAGTAAAAATTAGCTTAAAATTGGTTAAGCCAAAAATAACTAATAGATTCACATATGCAGCACTCAACTCCCTGGTATTTGACAAAGTGTCAAGTACCAGGGAGTTGATCACCAGGGAGTCAAACTTACCACAGTTGCCTTGCAACTAGGGTAAGTAATTCCGGGCAATATGGAACCTACTGTGACACCACCCTCCCTTTGTCCATTATCCTTCTGACAAACAGGAGCAACACATTCACCCAAATGATGAAGATGAGCATAAAGAAGGCTCTAACCACAACTCTGATGGCCATGGCTCAGCTGCCTCAGAGAAGAAGCCCATCCCATAGTGAAAATTACATGCATCTGTCAATATATGTATTGAAAACAGGAAGTTTAAAGTCTCAGACGTCTTCCCAGACTCATTTCCTATAATGTCTAAGAAGGGGGTGTGATGTATTTGTGAAAGATGACTTCCTGTTCACATAGAATGATCAAAATAAGAATATAACTCATCATCACTACTGGTGTGATAGATCTGGCTGCTTTGTGTGATTGAACACCATATATTTTACACAAGCCAAAGAGCTCATCATTGAGCATGACTTTTTGAGCTATGATGAGATACTTTATTATCTCATGCGCCAGTTCCTGCTCCAAGTTATCACACTCAATAAGGATGTCAGGAACCCAACCTTCAGGGAATAAATGTCCAACATAATGGATTAGTGCAGAAGGGTTTAACACAGTGATCATAGAGCCAAAAGGCACAGAAACCATACCCAAGTAAAATATCTCCCCAAGGATTTGATATCTTCCCAATAAGGGATTGAACCAATCAAGAAAGGCATATACACCCAGGTAGGCAAGCAAAGAAAGAGAAGCAAATGGACAGAAAAGACTAGCTTGCACAGGATCAGGGAACACAGATTGAGGCTTTTGCTTGGTAGGAGGATTGAAAGAAAGCAAAGAGGCTGTATACCATCTTCCTGGGATCACTGGTGCCCACTTCCCATTGTTGCAATACACAGTGCTGATTCCTGTGCCGGGGTGTGTTTCCATCTGAACAGTCAAATGTACTAAGGTACAAACCAAAATTAGAATCACTCATTTAAGCCTGATTCCCCAAAAATGGGGAAGATTAGAGGTTTCATGAGAATTTAAAAAAGCCTAACAAGCAATAAAAATATAAAGTTGGGTTTAAACTCTTTATTGATTGAGCATTTGCCATAAGCAAAGCTAAAAGACTTATATAGATTTGGGAAAAGGGGGGTTAAAAGGAAGTTTCAACTGTAATGTATCACTTAGCCAAAGGAGTGTAGGCTTAACATATCTCAAAAAACATAACTGTATGGTAATAATTTAAACTTACTAATAATCAGAACTACTTACTGTAACTCTTTAAAGTTTCAAAATATTGTAGATTTGACTGCAAAATGATTGAAACCACTTAACAGGGTTGTTGTTGCTTAGGATCAACGGCAGGATTTACAGAGACTTGGCAAAGAGAACAGGCATTGTCAAAATAATCTAATTCATTTGCTGTGTTTGATTGGCTGCACAAGGATAACTGAACCGTTTTTTTCTCAAATCCTTGATTGGTAAACAGCTCTATCCCATCATTAACATTGAGTGAGAGCAACTGGAAGGTTGCAGGGTTGACTTTCAAACTTGAAAATAAAGGTAATTCATTAATATTCTTAAATACTAAATTATTAATTCCTTCTTTAGCTACCAATACAGATCTTGTCCCTAAAATAATTTAATTGAAGTATAAAGGGTCAGGATCTTCCTCCAAAGCTTTTGTGAAAGAGTTGTTGTTGAAACCATCTTTTATGATGGTTCCAACAAAGGAAATGAATTCTTATGAGCTGATCACTCATGCTCTACTAAATCTGAATGAAAATAAGAGAGATAAAGTTGGAGAGAAGACCAAACTCCAACAGTATGTGACTGATCAATGGCCAATTGAGGCAAATCTTGATTTCAGCGCCAGAATAATCAATGAACTTGTGCTCAAAGATAACCAGAAATTTACCATGCTTGGGAAGCCCTTCCTCTTAAATGATGATGGACAAGGATCAGTGTCAGAAATTGCGCCATTAATGCTATTTTGATATGGCCTTTGAATAATGATATATGCAAAGATTGGCTAGTTTCACTTTCAAGTTTGGGAATTCTTTGCCTTCTGTAAATGGGTCTGTACCAATATCCACCCATTCCAGAATACCATACCTTCTCTTGTCTGATCCTGGTACGACCTCACCCCAACGTGACCCCCTTGGCCACTCTGTCTATCTAACAAGTGATCACTGTCTCTTGTCTACTATTTAAGTAGAATTATTTCTCCTAATAAAGACAAGTTTATCCACATTTGCATTGGATTTAATATTCTTCAAGATTTTTCCTTTCCTTTTTGCCAAAAGGAAGTCCTCATCTTGTATTCCAGGAAATTAAGGTATGTGCCCTTAATTTTTCCCTGAAGGCCAACCCAAGGCTAGCTTCAAACCTCAAATCTTTTGTTATAAAGTTTTCCTGCTGTGTCCTCCTGGATGTTGTCCCCAGGAGCTAAACACAACAATCAGCAAACCACATAATATGCTTTTCAACTCAAGAGGGGTTCATATGCCTTCTCAAGTGTGACACCTGGTTTGCAGATGATACTTTCTCATCCTTCCCAAAGCTGTTTTATCAGCTTTAAACTATTTATGGTCAGGTCAATACACACACAGTTTTCTTTTTCTTTTTCTTTCTCCCAAACAAAAAGGATGAGACCTATCTCTACGCCTTGAATACAATCAAGGAAAAACTCAATGTGATCTTGCTCACACTTGATGAGGAGCCAACAGAGAAGAGAGGTTGCAAGAAGAATAAAATGTCAATCCAGAGACCACCCAGGAGTTATAGAGTGAATCCAAAAGCAAACAGAGTCTCTTCCATACCATACCACTTTAATGGTTGATTTGAGGCAGTTCAAGATAATTCCTTCATCAAAGTCTTTAAAGGCAGGCTTCAAGGCTTCTTTTTTCATTACTGCCAGGCTTTATGTAAGAACCTAATGAAAAATCCAGCCCTAAATAAGCGGGTATATAAGGATGGCACCAAAGAGGCCAAAAATATTTACAATTGCTTTGCTGCCCTGGTCATGGTCATAAAGGAAGAAGTAAAATTCTCTATGACAAGCTGCTTAAGGACAAGTACATTGTGGATCATCAAGAAGAATTTCCCCTTCAACCAATACTTTGAGCATCAGTGGGTGGGTGTGTTCCAGGAGCAGCGCCACATCTGCAAGGGCAGTGAATCCATAAACTGGAACTGCTATAAGCAAGTTAAGAAAGGTATCACTAAGACCACCTCTTCACTTGAATGTGTTGCAACTGAACCAATGATAGTTCAGTATTTGATTAGGGAAGAAAACAGTCCAAAAGAAAAGAAAAGACAAGAATAAGAATAAGATGTAGTTTATTAAGGGATATTGTAATTAATATACCATACAAGAAGCCATAAGTTCACAGGGGGTGGTACAGTAGTGGGTGTAAAGTTATGCCTCCCCCTTAGGCCTTCACTTTAATTCCCGCCAAATTCTTGGGGGACCTCCACCAAATTGAATTTGAACAATTATCCAAAAGTTACTGAAAAAAGCCCAAGAAAAGCCCTTGAATTAATACTTGTAGAATTATTCCAAAGATGCCCCACCTAACCCACCTAGAGATACCCCTGGTTAAATATCATTTGCAAGAGCAGCTGGGAGCAGTGGCAATTCCATCCAAAGCAGGTTCCTCAATTTTCAGTTGAGTTGGGCTTCCTTTTGATTTTGTCCATTCAAAATTTGTCAAGTTTTCCCACCTTGAGAAATGCACTCATATTTGCTCATATCATTGTTCAATTATTTTGCTGACATTTGATCTCCTACCCCAATTTTCTCCCTCCTTAAATGAATTTAAGAGTTAAAAAAGACCTTAATTCATCATTATATAACCTAATAAAGTTTGAAATTTGTTAGTAGTATTGGCCACTTGGTTTTGTCTGTTGCTTTTAGTGTTCAGTTTATTCCTTCCCCCCATTGGTCTCCCAGGAATTGTTAGTGGCAACCTTTTGGTTGTTGCTGAAACTGTAGTTTATTGTGGTTGAGAGTGTTTTAACATCTTCAATTACTCCCTCTTGGGGAATTAACGCCCCAAGTAGTTCACAAAATGAGTCATCAAATGGCTCACTGACTAATCATTAAGTTGGTGGCACCACTATAATTTGACCATCTATTACAGGGATCACACAATCCAGATCTTAAGTGGAACATAACTTGAGTAAGCCTCATGACTTAAGAGGAAAATTACCCAGATAAGCCCTATGACCATCATGACATATATGATTAGTATGTGGCTTCTCACAATACTATATAATAATTATATTTATGCCAAATAAAGTATCATTCTCTTCTTAATTTTCCTCTTTATCTTGTTTATTATACTTCCATGAAGTATATAATTAACAGTGGTAGCACAGGGTAGGTTATCCACACCTACACAACTTTAAGGAAGTATTCCTCCTAAGAAAAGGATCCAACAAATGGCCCTCCCTGCAGGTTGGAGAGACTACAAAGAGGGAAAAGACATCCCCACCAGCTTCCCCATCTTCAACAATGTCCTTGTTCTCACCAAACAGTACAATATTCTCCACGCTTATAGACTCCTGAACCTGCCTACAACTTCTGCAAGCTTGCATATACCCAAGATACCCAGTATTGTCTTCCAATGCCTACGCTCAGCAGAAATTGGGTCTTCTGCAGGACTACGCTGGGAAAATGACAACCTCTGGATCAACAGCGCCCAAAGCAAAATCACACAAGTGGACTACCCTTGTAGACTCTGGACCAGAAAAGTTGTCCTATGCGTCATGGGAACTGCCTTACGCTTTGTAAGTGAATGGCTTGACCAGCACCTCAATCAAAAAGAAAACTGGGAGGTGTTCAAAGCCAAATTTCTCAAAAGATTTGCCATGAAGGACTCTGATGTGGTGATCATGACAGAACTCATAACCTTCAAGATGACAGGAACAATCAAGGACTACATTGCAGTGTATGAAGGTTTACATGACCGCACTCCCAACACCATCAACTTTGACAAGCCTGAACCACAACTAGACTTCTACAATGGTATCCCCACATACATTAGACGTCAGTTTGACATGACCTGCTGCAAGAACCTTGAAGATGTATTCTTGGAAGGAAAACGTGTAGCTCAGAAATCTGACAATCTATATGCAACAAACAAACAAAAGGAGAGCTCCACTGTAAAGAAGGATCCTCAACCTAACAAGCAGAATAACTGAGCCAATAACACCCATCCTTGAAATGGGAATTGCACTGCACAAGCAACCAGGCAAGCACTGAAGATACCAACAAGGATTAAAAAGCTCAGGGAAGTGCTTAGGAAAGCCACCCTCCCCCAATTTACAAGACTTTTACAGGGACCAAGATGTGGATTCAACTACCATGATCCAAGTACCCTCCAGCAATTCTCTACTTTGTGCTTCCCAAATTGGAAATAAACTCCTCACTTATTCTTTCTGTTTTTGAAGATACCAAGGAACAGCACTATTTGATACTGGACCAGATCAATACCTTTTTGACAATAAATTTACCAATCTCATGAAATTACCCACAATACAAAGCAACATCAAGAGAATTGTCATGGCAGATAACAGAAGCACACCAGTCACCAAGGAAGCAAAACTTTCCACATCCAAATTGGAGACATGAAAACTACTCTTAGTGGACCTATCATATCAATCCCCAAATACAATGTTATACTTGGCTTAGATTGGATGAGGAAAAAATAACCTCACATTGACTGGGACAATACTACCCTCACCATTTAACTAGGCAAAGTACATCACCATGTTTACCCAACTCATCTTGACACGCTTATGAGAAACCATGTGTTTATAAAAATCATGGAAACAGAAGAGGAAACTGCTCCTAGCAAAATCAATTGGAACATGCTGTGTTTGGCTCCTGGGGACGGCATCAAGGAGGACACAACAAGAAATTTTTATAGCAAAAGATTTGGAAACAGTGGCAAAATTGACTGTAGGGATGTAAAAGTGAGAATTCAAAAGTGAGAATCTAAAAGTGGCCATGTCAACATTTTTTAAATTTTCAAAATGGCTTTTTACAATAAATTAATTAATTTTTCTTGATTTTTTTAGTTGAGAGAATGAATAAAAGTATTTTATATGACCATAATAAATTTTAATTTCAGATGAGCTGTTTTACTTTAATTTTAAAATTTTAAAAGTGTCAACATGGCCACTTTTAGATTATAACTTTTGAATTCTCACTTTTACATCTCTACAGTCAATTTTGCCACTGTTGCCAAAGATTTGAGGTTCAAAGCTAGCCTTGGGTTAGCCTTCAGGGCAAAATTAAGGGCACATACCTTAATTTCCTGGAATACAAGTGTAATACCCAGATATTGTAGGTACTACTTGCAGCAGATATGGTAGGAGTTTGCAAATTGGAAACCAGTCAGGGCGGTGATGATAGGGTATATAGTCATCAACCAACAGAAGACCTTAGCATGGACATTGTATCTCCCAAAGCTCCCGGTAAAGTAGGTCAATACATAGTACATGGAGGTGTACACCACAATGGACAACATGGAGCGAGGAGATACCAGGGGAGGCCAGGAATCAGTGTTGGAGGAGTTAAGTTGTCCAGGGTCATGGTGCAGATCATGACCTAGCCCTTCTGGTGAGGGTCCAAAGAACTCTGATCCCTGTTGATAGCCCCAAATCTTAAGGCAATCTGTGATCACAGCTGTGAGGATGAGATGGTTCATATTCCTTGGATTGGAGGGGTTGGCTGGGGCTAACTATTTAAAGTTGACTTAAGTTTTAAGTAAATTTTAGCTTTATTGAGGGTATTAAATTCAATAATAGCACAAGCTATTACTGAGGAGAGGTCTTTTATTTATAGTGCTTCCCACTGTGCAAAGTTTTGAAAGTAGGAACAAAAACAAGGGATTAGAGAGCCCAAAAGTTTAGAAAATGTGATTGGGGTTTGAGAATGTGGCCAAATTCTTGTTCTTTGATAATCTGTTGGGGGTTTAGCCATTCTTGCCTAGATCCAATGAGTTCCCCTGGATATGAAGTCAGGTGATGTTGAAGAGTCATGGAACTTTCAGAATCTATTTTTGTCTAGGAAGGCATGGTTTGGCTGGAGTCTAGATTCAAATGTATGAACTGTGAATTAGGTTCCCATTGGCTATGGGTAGAATTGTTGCTCACATCTGAAACTTGAGTTGGACTTCCTTTGATTGGGCAAGAATAGTTTTTAAATTTTTAACCCTGGATTTCTCCCTCCTCTGTTTAACAGGAATAAATTTTTGCTGCTTCTGAGACCTGAATTTGCCCTTCAGAAGAAGGGCAGGAATTATTTTGATTTTGCTCCCCTGAAACCAGGTACTTTTCTGATTGATTGCATTTTATGGGGATTTCTGATTGGCTGTGGGATGGGACCTAAGGCCCAGGTGGGTGGCTGGCAGCCAACTGGGACACAGGGAGCAAGCAAGCAGGTGGGCTGGCAGTAGGCCCACTGGCAGCTGGGTGGGTGGTGGGGGGTTGGCAGGCAAGCAGAGGGTCAGCGGGAGGCCTGCTGGCTGGGAGGCTGGCAGAGGGTGCTGGCGGGTGTGGCGGGCGCCTGCCTGGATGATAAATTATTCTGGCAACTATTTAATTCTGTTTTATCCTTTGTTTGATTTTTATTTCCCCCATTTAAAGGGGGAAAGTCCTCATTAAATTTTTCCTCCTTGACCAGAAAATCTCCTTTTCTTTTCCAACATTGTTCTTTAGTAATAATTTAATTTATGTCAGGAATATTCCTGACATCAAGATGAGGAATCCTTTTGGCAAAAAAGAAAGGAAAAAGCTTAAAGAATATTAAAGCCAACACAAATAGGGATCAACTTGTATTTAGAAGGGGAAATAATTCACTTGCATAGTAGACAAGGGACAGTGATTACTCATTAGAAAGACAGAGTGGACAAGGGGGTCACGTGGGGGTGAGGTCATACCAGGATAAGGCAAGGGAAGGTATGGTATTCCAGAATGGGTGGATATTGGTACAAACACATTTACAGAAGGCAAGGAATTCCTGAATTTGAAAGCAAAACCAGTAAAATCTTTGCATTTATCATTATTCAAAGGCCATATCAAAATAGCATTAATGGCACAATTTCTAACATCTCCCTCCTCAAGATTGGAACAGGGAGTTGATATTTGTGAAGGAATTTGGAATGGACTCAGGCAAAAAGACGTCCAGAGGACAGCAGTTTTATGGTATACTTGACACCCTTCTTAAAGGTGACCTCACAGGGCTCAACCCAGAGGGGGTCTAGCTTATGGGCCCTACCTCTTATATAATTCTGATAGTAGAGAATCAGGTCGCCTATTTGATACTCAGTGAGGGGGGCTCTAGAAGCATTGGACAGGGAGAGCTATAAAGCCTTGACCTTGTAAGCAGTGGAATATGCTGCCGCCTGGATGTCAATGATTCAATTAGTTAAGTCTTTGACATGGGCCTCAGGATTGGCAGACACATCAACTTCAATCAAAGGGGGTCCCAAGATTGAGGGGGTTGTGACTTCACGCCCATACAGCATGGCAAAAGGAGATTGACCAGTCACTTGGTGCCTACTGAGTCAATAAGCAAAGAGGGCAGCATGGAGGAACATATCTCAATTAACAGCGTTGGAGAGCGTGAGTTTCCTCATTATAAACACCAGGGAGGAAACACTTGTTCAACAGTTTCATTAGTTGAAGGGTTATATGGCGCGGAGAAAGATTGGTGGCTACTCATGGATTCTACAATAGACGTGATGAGGCAAGCATTAAAATTGGTGCCATTGCCAGAAAGCAGGACTTGAGGGCAGCCATGCCAGTAGAAGATATCTTTCAACAAAAAATTAGCAGTGGTCTTGGCAGAATATCTTTTGTAGCTCTGGCTTAACCCATTTGCTAAAATGGTCTATGGCAACTAAGATAAATCAACACCCAGACCTAGACCAAGGGAGAGGCCCAACAGCATTAATACTCACAGTGTGGAAGGCATGGTTAGTGGGGATGAGTTTGAATTGGTGTTGGGAAGGACGAGGGTGTTGGAGCTGGCACAAATGGCAGGAGGCAAGAACATCAGGGATTAGAAGGTACATGTTTTCCCAGTAGAAGTTCTTGCATAGCCAGTCATTGGTTTTGGCTATACCTCCATGTCCAGTGTCAATGTGAGCTTGGAGGATAATGACTATTCTCATGATAGAGCAAACATAGGGTAGATAGGCATTGTTGACTTTCTTGAAAAGTTGTTTATCTTAAATCACAGTGTCTTTGGATAGGTGTTACAAAAGTAAAAATTTCAATACCCCAGGCAGGAATTGAACCCGCTCCTAGCCACCAGGTGGGGCTAGTAGGAGGGGGAGATTTGCCTGCACCTGGATTTTTGCTTTTCAAAGCAAATCTGGGTGCAGGAACCATTCCTGCCCTGGCAGTAGCTGTGGGGCCCAGAATGGGCCCCAAAAGCTATGCCCAAGCCTTGGTGGGTTTGGCTGGGCCTGGGCAGGCTATTTTTAGCTACCCAGTAAACCCAGTTCAAGCCCACCCTCCATTAAGTAATTTGGGGTCCCCAATTGGGGACCCCTTTTTTAATCAAGTTCCTTGGCCTCAGGAAAGCCTGTCAAGCCAGCCCAAAAAAGGTGATCAAATTGGGAAAACCCCATGACTCCTGCAGCCAAACCTGTTAGAACCAATGACCAGCCAGGCCAAGATGGGCCACCAACAAGCCAAACAACTTCTCCCAAAGACCCCAAAAATGACCATTAAGCATCCAACCAATTAGCAGAACCTTAGATTCCAAGCCTTGCCACACAGATAGCACCAGAAGAATGCCCAGAGGCACTTGAAGGTGAGTAAGTATATAAATCAGAAGCACTTGAAAAAGTTATGTATCATCATCCTTACCAAATAAAGTTGTTATGAACCTTTGGTTCACCAATCTGTTTCCATACATATTTTTGATACTCTTCTATCTGCATACACCCAAGCGTCAGTAACCATCTACTGGGATAGATATGCAGACTCCAGTTGATAAACCTGAAGCCTTTGACTACTACTGTCTGCTCAACGCTTCATTTGGCCTTGTGCATTTCACTGAGTACCCCCCAAATCCTGACCACAAACCCTGGACCTTGGAAGACTTGCAGTGGTACACCTGCCCAAACGCACCCAAGGAACCCTATAAAATTGTCTGTGACGGTAAAGCAATCACCATCTACCCTTTGATCTTCAATGGGAAATACAACAACCCTGCCGCCTACTTGATCCCAATGGAATCACCCCTGACACCCAAACCAACCATCTCAACCTCACCCACCTCTGACGCCATTGGCCAGAACAGTCAATTCCTGGGGGTACTTTACCTGGCGTTTACAGGATTGATAGACTCTGCCTTGCCAGCAGCAGGGCCTTGGGTTGTGGCTGAAAAGACCCTTTCCTACCTGGTAAAGTTAGGTTCCATCATCTGGTGGGCCATGCTAGTACCTGCTTCAACTCCTCCCTCACCTACTGAAGCCCCACGGTACTCTTGGTATCCTGACAATAGGGTTTGTAGCACCAGTCAAATGTCTTCTGGCTCAGTGGTCCAGGAGTCAGGGTACCCTATTGATTTGTATAGGCAATCAGTGTCAGCATGGTGGATAGCTAGTATAGGCATTTTTGACAAGCCATCAGCGTTCTGATGCTGGCCCCCAGGACAATGTACCACAGTGAAATTGTATCCTTGCAGGCGCAGGGCCCAACACACTAGTTGACCTTCAGAATCCTTTAGTTGTTGCAGCCATTTAAGGGAGGAGTGATCTGTGATCATAGTGAAGTGGGTCCCAAAATTTAGTGCCTGAATTGCTTTAAAGCATGCAACACTGCTGGGTATTCCTTCTTGGTGACTCTATAGTTCTTCTCATGCTTATTGAGGACTTGTGAGGAGTAGACTACAGGTTGATCCACACCTTTTTTGTTGAGCTATGCTAAGATGGCACCCACAGCTACTCTGCTTGCGTCAGTATACAAGATGAATTCTTTATTGTAATCAGGATAGACTAAGATAAGAGCCTCTTTGAGCTTGGCCTTCCACACTTCAAATGCTTGTTGCTGGCTGTCAGTCCACTTAAAGGGGACATTGCAAAGAAGTTGAACAAGGGGTTCACTCAGTTCAGCCAAATTGGGTATAAACTGTTGATAGTAATACATCATATCAAGGAATACTTGGACCTCCTGAAGATTTATGGGAGGTAGCATCTTTTCAATGGCTTCCACCTTATTATTCATGGGGCAGATTCCAGTTTGAGTGACCTCATGACCTAAGAATTTTAGTTGCTCTTTAAATAAGGAGCACTTAGAGGGTTTGAGCTTCAAGTCAGATTTGCAGATTTTGATGAAGACAGCCTTGAGGTGTTCCATGTGGTTGTTAAAGGTAGTGCTGAACACAGTGATATCATCAAGGTACACGAGGACACAAGAGAGCTTTAGATCTTGTAGGATGGAATCCATAGCCCTTTGAAACGTAGCCAGGGCATTGCAAAGTCCTTGAGGCATCTGAGTAGGTTCATAGAGCCCCTCAGAGGTAATGAGAGCAGCCTTCTCTTGGTCTTCTGGTGATAAGTCAACTTGCCAGTATCCAGAGGCTAGATCCATGGCCAAGAAAAACTTGGAACCACCCAGCTGTCTGAGAGCATTGTTGATTCTGGGCAAGGGGTAAGAGTCTTTCTTAGTGAGAGAGTTTAGGCAACAATAGTCAATTTTACAATGCAATGTCTGCCATCTTTCTTCTTGAGAATCAGTAATGGGAAGCCCAAGGACTTTGAGAAGGAGCTAGTAACCTGGCGTCCAGAAGCTGTTTGAGTTCTTTAGACACCTGAGCATCCTCCACCCTACTACGGAAGTAAGGCTTGGTACAAAAAGGCAGTGCATCAACAGTATCAATCTGATAGATGACCCCTTTAGATAGGCTATAATCTGTAGGTCCAGAGGAAAAGATATTTCTAAACTGTTCAAGTAGTTACAACACGTCTTTTTGTTGAATGGGTAACAATTGGGGGAAGTTGGCAGTGGTGAATAAGGATATAACTTGAGGATTGTTTTCAGGTAGATTGAAATCACTGAAAGTTCCAAAAGGGTAGAGGAATGCCACTTGTTTTGCTCCCAGTATACAACAATGCCCTACAACCTGGCCCTGAGACACCTGCATGGGTAGGACTGTCAGGTTGGCATACAACAGCTGTATAGTCTTGTTGTGAGTTTGATCTAGGATTCCCAGACACAGTCAGGGTTTGTAACGGCTTTAGGGATTCAGATAAGTAGAGTTCCAGAAACAACTTTTTGGGTAGTTCATAAGAAATCTGAGAATCAATCACCACTTGGGAGCCTGTAGAGATGGTGATAGCCGCTGGGGCCAGAAGGGGTACACCTTTTTCTGCGGGACAGGAAAGAGGAGGGGTGCACATGTTAGAGGAGTGTGTCCTATACTTGAGAGAGAAGATACCCGTGAGGTACTCAAGCATGCAAGTTAAGATGTTTTCCTGGGAGTTGCGGAGGTTCCTCAAAAATCAAAGGGACCTCATATCCTAAGAGCAAAAGATATCCATCTTTCAGGTTTACAATCCTGTTATACTCACGGAGGAATTGTGTACCAACCAAAAGGTCATAGCTCTTATTCTTGAGGACAATAGCGGGGGATGTAATGAGGAGTTTCTCAAACCTCATAGGCAGGGCTGAGTAGGCACCAATGGCTTGAGTTTGTGCCATGCCAGCTGTTCCGTACAATTTAGTGTAGTTGAGGTCAGGGGTCAGTTTAAGTTTAAGTTTCTTCATTAGCTTTGAAGATACTACATTGACTGGAGAACCTGTGTCTAGGATGGCTTTGATTTTAACCTTTTGTATTGATACATTCACACAGGTTGTATCTTTCCCAAAGGGGGGCAAGACAGCCAACACATCCTGCGCAGCATCTAGCTCTTTTTCCCATTTAGCTAACATGCATCTTAAGGCAGGAATCTCCTTATACACAGCCTGCAGCAGGAGAGATACAGTTACATTTTGAAAGAGAGCTTCTGCTATCTCAGCGGCTTCTTCAGAAGAGTCTACCAAGATGGGAGGTCAATGGGCCCGGGCTAGGTAAAAGCAAGCTACCATGGCCTTGGCTTCACTTGAAGGTGCACAACAGGTAGTGGTGGTTTTCCCAGAGAAAAGCTTGTAAGGGATAGTCACAGTTTCCAGGACAGCCAAAACAAAGTATCCATAGCTATCAGATTCTTCACTATCAGAATCTTCAGGTTCTGAATCACTGGATAAATTGTGGAATAGGCAAAAAATAGTTGGGACAGAGGAAGAAGGAGCTTCCTTTTAAGAAGAAGGATCAGGAGGAGACAGGGGAGATTGGTCAGCAGAGAGTGTCTCTGCCTCTAAGCTGACCTCTCTTTTACCGCCTGTTCCTTAGGATCACAACTTTCTACCTGGGGATTAGTGCAGGGACGTGAGTGATGCCCTATTTGACCGCAGTTATTACAGTATTGCCTCTTAGTCTGCCTACCTGAACCCAGAGTCATAATGTGCGGCGTACAAGAGGTGGTCCCAGCATTACTGGCTTTATTCTCATGCACCACAGTACCCCCACAGGTCAAATTTATGTCTTGTAAGAGCGTCTTAATACTCTTCATGGAAGTGAAGGAAGCTTTATATGCCTTAAAGTGTAGGCATAGAAGCTGGTTTACCTTCAAAGCATTTGAACAAGCTGTGTACGCTTCCCGGGGAGTTAACTGTCAACTGGTGATTAACTGTTGACCCTCAATATAAAAGCAATCAGCAAAATCAGCCAGTGTTTCCTTGGGCTTAAAGGCAATGTGCATAAATGCATCTTTCTTGACCTCTAAGATGAGATCTCCTCTGAAATTCTCAATAAGGAGACACTTCATGTCCTCCCAAGTAACAATGAAGGGGAGTTTGGGGACCACTACTTCTTGGCATGTGGGGTGAAAAAAGGTTAGGATATGTCCCTTTTTGAGCTTGTCAGTAGCCTTACACATTGCAGTCTTGTAGATTTTTAAAAAGGCAGCAATGGTAGAAGTTTTAGGGTCAAATATCTGTTTGAAGGTTGGCTTGTAGTTTGGGTCAATGGATGAGGAAGTGGATTGACTGTTGTCACAAGGGTTGAGAACATTGATGTGAGGATTGCCCTCAAACTCAGATTTAGCAGCGGGTTGTCTAGCCCAGAGAAGTTGAAGACTCTCCTCTAGGGTATCTAATGTAGAGCTATTCTGTCCACTGATATCTCAGGCAGTAGCAGCAGCAGCTCCAAATTCATTGATTTTGATCTGTTCTACTGCCAACATGCCAGTAACCCCATTGATACAAGTAGTAAGGGAAGTTGTTTGAGCAACCAGAGGGGTAACTTCTCCATTTATTGTCTCTGTGAGTTGGGAGAGAGTTTGCATCTTGCGTTCTAGAGCGTTTTGCCAATCTGCCACATCATTAGTCACTGCCGCTAAGCGGTCCAAGGCAAGAGCACAGTTGACACAGGGTTGACCTTCTAGTCCTGGGCAACACCCATGGTCATGGTGGGTAGGAGTACCAGGGACTTCAGTCTCCCTTTTGCCATCAGACTCAGAGGACAAGTCATCAGGGTCAGAGAGACATTGTCTCAAATACTTAACCTTGCCCTGCAAAGTAGCCGCTTGGTCAGTTACCAAGGCAATGTGTGGATCAGGTGTAGGTTTGACAGGTGGAGGATTTGGGGCAGAGGCTTGACGTTGAGTAGTGGCTTTGAGTTCAGTTATAGCTTCCCATACTCTAGCTTCAAAGGCAGATGAGGTCTCAATCAAAGGAGTTGGCGGAGTCACTTCAATAGAGGCCATCCTATTGTCAACATAGTTCTGAATCTGACTCAGAGTGTTTTCCAAAGCGGCCTTGTCCAAGCCATACTGTAAATGTAGATGTTGGCCCAAAGTATCAATGTGGGTCCCAACCAATTTGAGCTGGGAATTAACATTCTCTCAAAACTGATTAAGTTCAGCAACTAGAGTCTCAAAATCTTAACAATATTTTAGGAGGTTTAACTCTATCTGGCCAGGCCAGGTAGCTTGGGGATCATCCAGTTTGCAAAGTTGATCCTTAATATATCCAGGGAGCAAGGAAAAAAGGGAGTTTAGGGACAAGGTAAAAACTTTTATGAAGCTAGAGAGTTGCACTGGTTATCTTAAATGCAAGTGAATAGACTATGGGATCATTCTTGATAGGCCATATTTTTTGTATGATTTTTAGAAACAGCGGTGGCTACAGCAGTCAAGAGCTGGTTTTGAGATACCAGCGCCAACTGATGATAGACCAGTGCAGTTTGGATGAATTTTTTAACCAACACACCAATAGTCTCCATAGATTCTATCAGCGTGGGGGGAGACCAAGATCCAAGAGGAAGGAATATAGATCTTTGGAATCATACCCAAGGCAGATACCAGGGATAGTGTGCATTCCCATAGTGCCTGTGTGGAGAGAGGGAGCGTGCAGTGGCACATGCTTGCTCATAATTGAGAGGGAAAGCTGGAAGGGGGGCCCAAGCAGGCCCAGGAGAGAACACCATTACCATAGGAGTTGAAGGGGTATTGGTGATATCTTCTTCTAGAGGGGGACTAGAAACTTTAGGTTTCTCAGGTACTTCAGAAACAAATGGGGAAGAACCAGAGAATGTATGTAGTAATGGGGTAACCAAGGGGCTTGCAGCCCCTGTAGTGAGCACCATTTTGTTGTGTATGGCTCCTGGGGACAACATCCAGGAGGACATGGCGGGAAATATTTATAAAAAAAGATTTGAGGTTTGAAGCTAGCCTTGGGTTAGCCTTCAGGGAAAACTTAAGGGCACATATCTTAATTTCCTAGAATACAAGATGGGGACTTCCTTTTGGCAAAAAGGAAAGGAAAAAGCTTGAAGAATATAAAAGCTAACACAAAATGTGGATAAACTTGTCTTTATTAGGAGAAATAATTCTACTTAAATAGTAGACAAGGGATGGTGATCACTCATTAGATAGACAGAGTGGCCAAGGGGGTCATGTTGGGGTGAGGTCATACCAGGATCAGACAAGAGAAGGTATGGTATTCCGGAATAGTGGATATTGGTACAAACCCATTTACAAAAGGCAAGAAATTCCCAAAATTGAAAGCAAAACCAGTCAAATCTTTGCATTTATCATTAATCAAAGGCCATATTGAAATGGCATTAGTGGCGCAATTTCCAACAGAACACCTGTACATATGAAGTTATCCACTTCAAGAATACAGAAAACAGACGTGAGAAGGACTACATCCAAGGCCAGCTAGTCAGTGAGTTCCCCTCTGTCTTCCAGGAAGCCTTACTAGGCTTACCACCCAACCACAGTATACAACACAAGATCAATCTCAAAAGAAGTGTATCAAAAACACGCCCAACCTTTCAACTCACACCCCAAGAAGACAATGCCCTAAAAGCCTATCTGGACAAAGCCCTTGAGAAAGGCCTAATCCAACCTTCAAAATTGCCTTTTGGTGCTGCTGTCTTCTTTGTAGCAAAGAAAGATGGAGGACCCTGCCTTGTCACAGACTCAGAGCGCTTAATGAGGTCATAATTAAGAACAGGTATCTCCTGCCCCTAATTGATGACTTTTTTGATGCCATGGGGGGCCCCAAATCTTCACAAAAATTGATTTGACAGCAGGATACTACCAAATTTGTGTAAAGCCTGAAGAAATTCCAAAGACTGCATTAAGAACCAAGTACAGGTCTTTCACACATGTTGTCCTCAATTTTGGTATGACAAAGGCTCCCAGCACCTTTGTACCTTTATTAACAAGGTCTTTAAGGAACACATTGGGAAAAACACAATCATCTACTTGGACAACATCATCATCTACAGTCCAACCTTAAAACAACACTGGGAAGATGTCTGCCTGGTCCTCTGCACCCTACAAGAAAACCACTCATTGCAAAACTGTCAAAATGCAACTTCTTCTTGTCCAAACTTCCATTTCTTGGTCACATTATCAGCAAAGGCAGAATAAAACCAGACCCAGAGAAGATATGTGCCATAACCAAAATGCCATCCCCAAGAAACAAGAGTGAACTCTGCACCTTCCTAGGCATGGTAGCCTATGTCAGAAGATCCATCCCTGACTGGGGAGCCCTGACAATCATTACAGGCAAAACAATCAAGTTTGGCTGGACACCACTATGAGACCAACATTTTGCCAACTAAAATAATGTATGGTCACTGCCCCTATTCACCAGTATCTAAATTGCAAAGGAATATAAAATTTAGAAACCAATGCATCTGACTACGCCATAGGAGGGGCACTCTATATCCAAACGGCATAAAAAGACTTTATCCTGGTGGTGTGTGAGTCAAGGAAACTATTGGACAGCAAACAAAGATATCCCATACACGACAAAGGAATTAGTAGCCATTGCGCACTGCCTCATGAAATGGCAATGTTACCTAGAAGGAGCCCAAACGTTCAAAGTCCTCACTGATCATAAATAATTGATATTATTTAAAGAAAAACAGCACTTATCAAGAAGACAAGCCAAATGGATGAGTTTCATACAGAGATACCCCATGCAAATTGAATACAAGCCAGGCAAGGAGATGCTTACTGCAGACACCCTATCAAGGCTATACAGTAAACACGTCTTATGCGCTGATGGGGACCCTGATTGGCCCATGTTAATCATGGGGAATCTCTAAGAAGGGTTCCCAACTGGCACCCCAATGGACATCTAAGAGAAAGTCCTTAAGAACAAAAACCTGTTCAAAAACGTATATGGCACATTGCACCAAATCCTTCCAAATAGTGACACTGTACCTTACGTCCTGTCAACACAAAATATTGGCACAATACTATAATACCACAGAGACTTAGGACACACCTGTAGTAGGAACTTGCACAAATATCTCAAGACACACTACTGGTGGCCCAACATGCTAGATAATATCAAGGAAGTACTAGAACAATACAAAGTCTGTGAGAAGTATGCCCAAATCAATACACTTCCCAAGTCAGTAATACTGGTATCAATCATAAAATCTTTTAAGGTGTGGTCTCTGGATATTGTAGGACCAATACCTGGCAATAAAAAAGACTAAAAGTAAATTATAACAGCTATTGACTATGTGACCAGGTGGCCTGTAGCACAAGCTACAAAAGAATACAAAGACAATGATGTGAGACAATTTATTGGCATAGAGATCATAGCTTAGTTCATCAAACCTTACCTCCTGATCACAGACAGAGGAACTAAACTTAAAGCCATCAATACCAACATCTAACTTGCTAAAAATAGAATAAAGCACACAGTCTCCAGCCCTTATCATCCACAAGCAGATGGGAGAGTGAAAAGATTAAATGGTGCACTTGTAGAGGCACTCAGTAAATTGTCTTCCAACAACCCATGACTTTGGGACAACATGCTCCCAACAGCACTAATGGCATGTAAACTTGAGTCAAACAAAATAGAGTCAAAAGCCCATATGAACTTGTCTATGGGCAAAAGCCTGCCCTTGTTAGTACTATCACAGGACCATGTTTTCCTCTACCCAAGAAGGTACCAGAAAGCAGTTACCCTAACTTATAGAAGTATAGAAAGAGTCAAGAGGGCATGGAGAAGAAAAGAGTCAAGAGAGAAGCAATCCCACCGCAACAAGATTTCTTCCGAGTTGAGGACAAGATTTGGGTTGTCAACCAAAATTTTCACAAGTTGGAACCAGGGTTACAAGGACCAGAGATTTTCATGGAAGTCAAACCAAAAAACACTTACCTTATTAAAGAAATTGGCGCTTGTACAGAACCCTGTTACAAAAGTAACACATTCAAAGCCCCGGGCAGGAATTGAACCTGCTCCTAGCCACCAGGCAGGGCAAGTGGGTGGCAGGAATTTGCCTGCACCTGGATTTGCTTCAAAAAGCAAAAACCCAGGTGAAGGAACCATTCCCGCCCTGACAGTAGCTGTGGGGCCCATTCTGGGCCCCAAAAGCTATGCCCAAGCCTTGGTGGGTTTGGCTGGGCCTGGGCAGGCTATTTTTAGCTGCCCAGTAAACCCAGTTCAAGCTCACCCTCCATTAAGTAAATTGGGGTCCCCAATTGGGGACCCCTTTTTTAATCAAGTTCCTTGGCCTCAGGAAAGCCTGTCAAGCCAGCCCAAAAAAGATGATCAAATTGGGAAAACCCCCATGACTCCTGCAGCCAAACCTTTCAGAACCAATTACCAGCCAGGCCAAGATGGGCCATCAACAAGCCAAACAAATGCTCCTGAAGACCCCAAAAATGACCATTAAGCATCCAACCAAACAGCAGAACCTTAGATTCCAAGCCTTGCCACACAGATAGCACCAGAAGAATGCCCAGAGTTTCACAATAGATTTCATAATGCCAGGAATTATCCACCCAAGTAAGAAATCTTGAAAAGCTGGAAAGCCATTAACAAAATTAACTGATTTGATGGATTTAAATCAAACAGGTGATCAAAAATGGGTTACAGCTGCTCCAGTCTGCCAGTTGTATTTGATTCCCCCCTTACAAGCTGACATTGATAAATTGACATAATATGAGAGTCACCAGATATGATCTTATTTATCAGCAGGGTCATCAGAAGTTGATCACACAAGGATTCTTTGCAATCTGGACTAGATACTCACTTGAAAATGAGGAAGGAATAGGAGCCAACAACCCAGATGGTATCGCTTAGTCAAATTTTGATATATTGAATAATTTTTACTGCTTCAAATCTTAAGAGTTGAGTCCTCCCAAAATTTTACTCAATAAAAAAAATCCTCTGGTCTAACGTTATTTTTGAAATTCATCATGTAGTAGGCCTGCTGCAATACATTCCCTATAATTTAATTCTTAGCCAAATCATTACAGGAAGATGGGCCCCTGCTGTTGGCACTTTGTTATTGCCTCCACCCAAAATAAATCTGTTGTCCGCAAATCTAAGAGTTTTCACTACCAAATCTGAAGCCAAGACATTTTTAACTTCTCAATGTGTTGCAACATATTCAATTACTCCCTCTTTGGGAATTAATGCCCCAAGTAGTTCACCAAATGGCTCACCGCACAACTCCCTAATTAATCATTAGCTTGGTCACACTCCTATCATTTGTCCATCTATTACAGGGATCAAACATTTTGAGTCCTAAGAAGAACAGCTACTTGGATAAGCCCCATGACTACCATGACCTACATGGATAGCATGTGGCCTCCCATGATAATATATAATCCTCTAAAATCATATCAATAAAGTATCATTCCCTTCTTAATTTTCCCCTTTATCTCATTTACTATACTTCACAAGAAGTATATACTTGACAAATGTCCTGAATTTTATGCCAAAGACCCATTGATTCTCTCTCAAGTTATTTATTTTGGGCTCATTTGGTTAGAGTTAATCATTTTGCTTAACCCTAGTAAATCTTTTGGAAATTTCACCAAACAGTTTCTGAAGCTTTGTTGGTGATTAATCATTAACTTTATATGGATCTGGGTGGTGATTTTTTACCACCTGGAAACTGCTTCTTACTATCCAACAATTTCCATCACATTACTCAACTCTTCTACGTCTGAGTTTTTGGAGACAGTTTGTCATGAAATAATGTTTCTCTTCTCCTGTTCTATCAAAATATCTGCATTTACCATGTTCATCTGCATCAGCTCTTTTTTAACCTTTCAGTTTGGACTGTTCTTTAATTTGTGGTTTTCTTCTTTGGTTACAGTGGTCAAGTCTGGTTCTTCTGTTTCCTGGTTCTGCTGTGTCATTTTATTTTGGCGTCCTGATTATTATCCTGCTCCCCCCACCAACAAAATTTTGCGTTAAGTTGTGTTGGCCCTATCATCTTATTCTGGCTCTACCCTCAGTCACAAATCCCAAGTTTATCATGCAATGACTAAGGTTTTGGTGGACATACACAAATGGTTATTATCTGCGGTGGAGCGCAATCCACGGGTTTTAACTAAAAGTGCATCTCTGTATCCCCTGTTAAATACTGTGTGTATCTCTTGAGGAGCTCAAAGTCTATTGTAAGCTATATGCCTTCCATCAGGGTACCAGTCTGCTGTTGATATTCTTTCTTCAATTTTTTACCTACTGTTGCACAATTGATGTTCCTGAGGTTAACAAGCTCTCAGTGTTGTGGTTAGCAGTAGACCAAACTGCCCAGGACTTGGCAGTTTAGGATTCCCTGTTAACCACAACTGAGGCCCTAGTAAGCTAAATCCTTTCTCTAGTCTCAAATTCATTTTTGTGAGAGAGAGGGGCTAAACTAACTAAGTTTGGCTCCCATCCTGACGAGATAAACCACCAGGATGCCGCCCAGTGGAGTACTGGGATGGCCACTCAGAGGAAGGACCAAAAGAGAACGTGGGGGACAGCTGAGGAAAGTATGCATTCAACCCCATCAACACTAACCCAGTGAGCAATCAGGGTGTGCAAGTGGGAGCAGGAGGCAGCCTCACAGGAGCTTGGAGGGGTACTGGATTGTTTTTGTCTAAGCTAAGAATAGTAGACGCTGGCACCACCTCCAATATGGGGGCTGGCACAGCGTAATCTGTAGCAGAAAAGTCTAAGTTGTCACAAGTCAAGCTCTTAACAATTGTCTCTCCCAAAACAAGAAGCTCACCAGGGAGGCGCAAGAGACTAGAGGGATTGTCTCCCACAAGGCAAGCAGAAGTAGAGAATTGTGACCCTAGGTTGGGGGCAGTTGTCCAGAGAATAATTACAAAAAGAGCCAAAGTAAACACCACAAATTTTAAAATAGGGAAGATCATAGTAGCAATCAACAGAAAATTCTAAAATTTTGGGTACAATTTTTGGTCCTAAAATTAGTAAAATTGGGTGCTGTATGGGTAACTGCAAGGAGAAACCAGCAGGGAGCAGCAGGAAGCATCCAAAAGGCTTGGCAATGGTCTTGGATGGCTTGGGCAGGCGCAAAAGCAAAAGTGGGTTTGAAAACAATGAAATTAAAGAAAAAATCAAATTAATAATAGAGTTTATGAGAGCTTTTAAGTTGAATTCTTGAGTTCAAACTGTGAATTTGAAAGTGTAAACTACAGGCATAACAATTAAGCAAAAGGCCTAAGCTACAGGGCTTCAAAAAAATGACCGGGGTTGAGCAGACAGAGTAAAGGTAAGGTTTATGACAAAAAATGACTAACACTTTGTTTAGGATTAAAGAGAACTCCAAAAAGAGTCTACAAAAATAATGACAAAGTTTTAAAGCAACTGTTTCCAGGTTTGATAGTTTGAAAATTGACAAGCAGGGGACACAAAGTTCCCTGGCATTGTTAAAAGGGGTGAATTGTTAAGAAACAATCACATGACTACTTTGGCTTGCATCTGATTGGCAGAAAGAGAAATTTTGCTGGCCAAGACCAGGGGCACTGGAAGCTTTCAAGTTAATTTCTGCGGCTCCACCTGATTGGCTAGAGACCATCCCAGGCATTTGGGATTCACTTGATTTTCTGGTTGTTGATGTGGCATCATTTGATTGGGCGTTTCTGATAGTTTTTAAGAGAGGACAACACCATGGCAACAAACAATCCAAATTGATCAGTGTTTCTTCCCAGGCTGGTACAACCAGAGCCGGGGGATCTGCAGGGTAGGCCAGAACAAATCTCTCATCAACAGTATGAGCTAAATCTCCTAGAGAATTAAATGGCTTGGCTGTTATTTTTGGCCCTTTTTTGGTGCGGCAAGGAAAAACGGTTTAATCCAAGGCCAAGGGTGGCAGTGGATTTACAATATACTTCCAATCAAGGTACATTGACAATTGAAGCCAAACCTGCCACACAATCTTTGTTTTTGTGGCGCACAACCCGTGGTAGCTTTGCCTAGTCAAAGCAGAGTGTGTTCCCCCCGTGTGTCTTCCAAGCCACAGCTAGCAATATTGAAAAAACCTGCTGATGTGGAAGAAGTATTGGTTCCAGTACTTCCTGAGATCTTGTTGGCTATGCTTCAGCATATACTTCCTGCAAAGTTGGTGGTTGTGGAATCCAATGAGTTGCCCCTTGTTCCCATTGATTGTGATAACCCCATTCTTCCAGCTGTTGTCCAAGCAATGATTGAGCAATATTTCCAAGAGCATCCTGCCACTTTGGCTGCAGTTTGTTCTACTGAGGAGAAACAGGATCCTGCCAAGGTTGCTACATTTGCCAAAAATAAGTCTACTTTTGGTTGCTTCTTGTTTTATGGTAGCATAGATAACAGTCAAACTATCTTCCAACCTGCAATTCTGTTGGACACTGACACTTCTGAAAAGTTCATGAGTGTAGAGACCGCAGATCTGTTGCAGCTGAAGTACCACCCAGGAATGCTGGTCAGAGGTGAAAATTGCCAAATGTTTCCCTTGTTTCAGCTTAAGAAGCCTGCCACCTTTGTGGTTGCTGGCCAATCCTTTACTGCGCAATTCTCCTTCTGTACTACCCTTATGTACCCTGTTATTTTAGGGGTAGGCTGGTAGAGGGACTATAACATATCTACTCTCTTGACAGAAAACAAGCTGCAGGTTGATCATTATTTGGGTATTGCACCTTGTATCCCTTTGCTGATTATGTCATAGTTGGAGCAGTCTTCTCAGTCCATACAGTCCATCCTGGTTCCAACACCCGTGAGTTCAGACTTACCACCATGCTGCCAACCCTGGTCCGTGGCTTTTGACGCCACTAGGGGCAAGGTCCTTCCCAAGCATACAAAGTTCAATTTCAACTTCAAGGTTACTGTTGAACTTATCTGTATTACATCTCCTATCTACCCTTTGACTTTAAAGGAGGACACATGCTTAGAGGAGTGGACTTGGGACATGCTTACAAAAGGATACATCTTTAAGAAGGCATCATCAATTTGTTCTCCCTTGTTGTTTTTCCAGAAAACAGATGATTTATTACAACCTTGTGTAGAATATGTAAATTTGAACAATGTTACTATTCCAGATCCCTATCCTTTGCCTCTTGAAGCACAGATATCTTGTTGTGTCAAAAAGGCAAAGTTATTCTCAAATCTTGATCTCTTGAATGTGTTCAACCAGATTAGGATTGCAGAGGGGATGGAGTGGTTGAAGGCATTCAGAACTAAGAAAGGTATCTTCCAGTTCTGCATTATGCCTTTTGGTTTTAAAAATACTCCTGCTTGTTTTCAGCGGTAGATTTATTTGGTCTTGGGAGATCTCCTGGGTGTGTGTGCTATTGCATATATGGACAGCATCTTGGTGTCTTCTCCAGATGAGGAGTCTCAAAAAGCTCATCTCTCAGTGGTTGTGGAAAATATCTTACAAGCTAACTTGATCATCAAAAGGAGTAAGTGTGAATTTTTTAAACGTAAAGTTACCTTTCTGGGTAATATTATCTTTGAAGAGGGCCACACCATTGCCCCTGATAAGGAAGTGGCAGTTTTTGAGTATGCTACTCCGGTGATGGTATCCCAACTTTGTAGCTTCCTGGGTACCTGTACTTTCTTGAAGAAGTTCACACCTCATTTATCAAAGGTGACAGCTCCTTTGTATTCAGCAAGTGGGAAGACAACTCTAGTCTGGACGCCTGAGTGTGCAGAAGCATTCTTAGCAGTCAAGGCCCTTTTTTATCCTCTCAAGTCTAGTGACACAGATCCAGAGCTTCCATTTTTGGTATCTACAGACACTTCCAAATATGCAGTGGCTGAAGTGTTGCTACAAACTACCAGTGACAGTGTGAAAAGACTGATGGGGTACTTCTCTTGTAAGATGGAGGCTTGTGAATACAATTACATGATCTACAACAAGGAGTTGCTGGTGGTTGTGGAGTTGATAAAGCATTGGCATCACCATCTCATGTCAGTGTGCCACCCCTTCATTGTAAGAACCAATCATAAGGCTCTCCTGTACTACCGCAAATCCAGGGTTTTGTTGGGTTGTCAATCTAGATGGCATGGGGACCTGACCAAATACAAGTTTTGATACAAGTTCATCAAAGGTATTGACAACCACTTGGTGGATGCGTTGAGTAGGAATCCTTCCCATCTCCTTGATGCTGGTATGGACACCAAGTTTAACATGCATACTTTGATTCCGGATGAGGCTGTGGTTCCCTTTGTGTTGACTCTGCCTGCTACACTTGTCACCATGTCCTTGACTGATGGCACAGACCTAGACTTGTATTCTAAAGTTAAGTTTTTGCAGCCTCTGTCCAAGGGCTATTATAAATTATTGGAATTATCATGTGTACACCTGGTAGGTCAACTGTAGGGCTACCACATGATAGGCCCAATTATTTTTTGTCAAGGCTGTCTATGGGTACTGGAGGGAACTATTCAAGACAAAATCATGGAAGCATACTACACATTTCCTATGGCAGGCCACCCAGGAAAGAACAAAACAGTTGATTTAATTTCCCAACAGTTCTCTTGAAAGGGTTTGACGGTGCAGGTTGTGGCATATGTTCAAGATTGCTTGGTGTGTGTCTGGTCCAAAGCAAGAAGAAATAAGACTACTGGATTGCTGGTTCCACTGCAGCCAGCTTCAGGACCATGAACGTTGGTGTTGGTAGATTTTATTAGTGAACTCCCAGATTCCAATGGGTTTAATGCAATCATGGTGGTCTTATATTGGTTTACAAAGATGGCATACTTTGTTCCTTGCTCAACCACAGTTAAATTAGTGGAAACAGTGTGTTTGTTTATAAACAGAATCTTCTCGCTACATGGCATCCCAATGGAGATAGTGAGTGATTTTGGGCCCCAATTTATTGTTCAATTCTGGGAAGCCTTACTGGGATTCTTGGTACCAAGTTTTTCTGTTCTACTGCATTTTATCCCCAGTCTGATAGACAAACAGAGAGGGTAAACCAAAGTTTGGAGGTCTAACTACGTTGTTACACAAATGCGCAACAAGATGACTGGTGTGCAAACCTGCCCATAGCAGAATTTACATAGAATAACACCCTGCACACGTCAACTCAGGTATCATCATTCTATGCCAATGTGGGTTAAAATCCTTCCCCACACAGACCCACAGTTGGTTGGAAATGTGGAAGCGCAACTGATCAAGCCGCTGCATTGAAGCAGGTTCATCAGGAGCTCCAGGTTACTCTTGCTGCTGCTGTGACAACTTACAAGGAATACACAGATCACAAGCGCCAGGAAGGTCTTACCTATAGGCCAGGTGATCTAGTTATAGTTGATGCCTGTAATATGAAGTTGAAGTTCCCATGTTGCAAGTTAGGCCCTAAGCAGATTGGTTGTTTCAAAGTGGAACGTCAAATTGGTCCCTCTGCGTATTGGTTAGATTCACCACATCCTTTAGGATCTTCCATACCTTCCACAAATGTTTACTCACCCCCTTAAAGGCGCTGAGGTACCTTCTTCTCAACCCAATCTTGTGGAAGGTGATCCTGAGTATGAGTTAAATTGTATTTTGGCTTCCAGGAAGAATCACCAACAACTTGAGTATTTGGTGTCTTGGAAAGACTATCCCAATTCCAAAAATTCTTGGGTTTCACACTACAATTGTTCTGATTCCCCAGAGCTCATCCAAGAGTTTTACATCCAAAATCCTACAGCTGTTGATCATCCTGAGATTAATCTTGTGGCAATGAAGCTTCCACCTGCCCACAAGAACTTCTCCCTGTCCCATCTTCCTGACAGAGTTATTGTACCCCAGGCTAAAGTGGAGGGTAATGTCACGGTAGATTCCATGATGCCAGGAATTATCCACCCAAGTAAGAAAGCTTGTTGTGTTTGGCTCCTGAAGATGACATCCAGGAGGACACAGCGGGAAATCTTTATAACTAAAGATTTGAGGTTTGAAGCTAGCCTTGGGTTAGCTTTCAGGGCAAAATTAAGGGCACATACCTTAATTTCCTGAAATACAAGATTTAGAATTCCTTTTGGCAAAAAGGAAAGGAAAAAGCTTGAAGAATATTAAAGCCAACGCAAATATGGATAAACTTGTCTTTATTAGGAGAAATAATTCTACTTAAATAGTAGACAAGAGACAGTGATTACTCATTAGAAAGACAGAGTGGCTGAGGGGGTCACATTGGGATGAGGTCATACCAGGATCAGACAAGGGAAGGTATGGTATTCCAGAATGGGTGGATATTGGTACAAACCCATTTACAGAAGGCAAGGAATCCCTGAACTTGAAAGCAAAGCCAATAAAATCTTTGCATTTATCATTATTCAAAGGCCATATAAAAATAGCATTAATGGTGCAATTTCTGACATCTCCCCCCTCAAGATTGGACGCAGGGAGTTGATATTTGTGAAGGAATTTGAAATGGACTCAGGAAAAAGGACGTCCAGAAGACAGCAGTTTCACGGTATACTTGACGCCCTTCTTAAAGGTGACCTCACAGGGCTCAACCCAGAGGGAGTCTAGCTTATGGGCTCTAGCTCCTGTACAATTCTGATAGTATAGAACCAGGTTGCCTACTTGATACTCAGGGATGGGGCAGCAACCGCCAGAATTAACTCATTCTGCAAGTTGACTTTTTGAATGTTGACAAATTGTTGACATTCAGTAAGTTGACATTATTTTATTATTTATCCGCCGGAATTGGGAATTTCCAAAACTAAGCTAATTTTTCATAGTGAATTATCAAGTCAAAATTGCAAAATTAAAAAGGAACATACATAATGTTAACACCATTCAAACAAAGGCTTAATTTTAAGCCAAAAAACTAATATAATTTACTATGAAAATGTAAGTTTCTTTGTACTTTTACATTAAGGTTGACTACAGTAAGTAATATCTGGATACTGACCCCAAATAAGCATACATGAGTTTCTTAATAAATTATACAATATTCTAAAAATAACTATTTTTTATATTTTATACTACTGTTTTTATTAAATAAATAATAAGATAAGCATTGAACAAAGACATATGCCAACTTTCAGAGCATTTTTTGTATTATTTAGATATTTACTGTTATTTTAAACTAACTGGATAAACTATAGCTTATTTCTGGAAGTCCACTTAAGCCAAAACGCATATGTTAAAACTAGAAATTATATATGTAATTATAATGTCAACTTTGTATCAAATTGACTTGTTGCCAAAATTGTAACAAAGGGGTTTGGCTAAGCAAGCAAAGTGACATAATTTAAGTGAGATTTCATAGGAGAGTTACTATAAAAGAACAATGACTGCCTAGATGTTGACACCTTTACTTGTTTATTAGTAAAACACTGCCGCTTAACAAAAAGCACACATATAATGGTATGGAAATTCAGGCTAAAGTACCCAGGGCTGTACTTTAGACTTCCCTCTACAATCCCTATGATTTAGTTTTAATAAGTTACATATGCAAATCTTTAAATTTTTTAAATTTAAAAATAATCAATTTTGGACTTAAAAAACCAACTCCAGAAAATATTAACCAAGCTTTATAAGTGATTTACATAGTGTTTTTCTACTTTAATGCTGACTGTCAGTATGTTGACGGCAAAATTAAAGCAATTTTTATGCTGACAAAATAAATTAAATATTTTTGACTATTGTGACTACCAGAATGCCAACTTTTTATTTAAACATCATTTTTTTCTATTCTTTACTAATAAACTAGCTCTAAAATTACTTTCCATACTTCTATAACCTATTTACTTAATAAAAAAATAAAATAAGCAATTTTCATTTAATTTTATTCATGTTTCAACTGATTATTTTTACTTTATGAACTCTACTAAAATTATTGTAGGACAAATCTTCCAAGAAGCCACAAAATAACCCCAAGTCAACCAAGAAATTAACCAAAGCCTCTGGAAAGGCCCAAAGTCCCTACCCCAACAAAAAACCAGCCAAAGAGCCCTCAAAGAAACAGAAGGCAAAGGAGAAGACCCCAGACCCTGAAAGCAAAGAGTCCACCTATGCCCCCTCCTCTTCTCCAAGATGGTACCAATCAGAAGGAGATGAGGTTCCACTAAACAAGCAAGGAAGAAAGAAGACACCCAAGAGTCCAGAACCCCAGTCAAGCCCAGATGAATCAAGCCCCAAGGAATCAAGTTATCCCAGTCCAAGAAGCGCAAGAATCCAACTCCAGATAATTCCCTTCCACCGCCCAAAAAATCTGAACCTCCATCCTCCTCATCAAGTATCAATAAAGAAGATCCTGATGATTACCTGTCTGACTATCATCAAGCATCAATTGGCCCACAGGATCCCCTAAAGGTTCATAATATATGTAATGTCAAAGGAGAGTTTAAGCTCTCAAAGAAGTTCCCTTTGTTTTCCCCTCTAATGTCTGTCAAAGGAGGTGCAAGTCTAGTTTGTGATGGCCATGTTTTTAATTGCAACAATCAGAAGAGATCAGGAAGAAGCAAGCATTATGTATGTGAAGATAGAAGCTGCAATGCCAGGATCAATACAGAAGGATGGGATAAAGTCACTAGTGAAAAAGGAGAGCACACATGCAATGCTCCAATCAATATTATCAAAAAGCTTATAAAGTGGTACCTATACCAAATGGTCCAAGTCTTCAAAGATGTCAAGGCTTCTGATATGGCAGTTAAGGCCACCACACACCTAAGTAATGAGAACCTGAATCTCATCCCTGACTGCAACCAGTTAGCAAAGTACATATGTGACAAACACTGTGATCTATTCCCCCATAAGAAATCTGCCATGGTCCAAGGAGAGTTAGTCTTTACAGAGGAGTTAAAGATGTTCAATGGTGATGATTTATTCCTTTTACATGATGATGGGCCTACAGCAGAGGTAAGAATTATATGCTATTCTAAACAACAGAACCTGGAGCAGTTAAGAGATTCAGAGACCTGGTTATGTGATAGTACCTTTGCAGTATGCCCCCACCTTTTTTACCAACTATGGGTTGTACATTCCCTTATTGAAGGCAAAGTGCTCCCATTTGCCTACTTTCTGCTTCCTGGGGCAGAAGAAGTGATCTACACAAAGTTCTTTAAAATCATTCAGGAGGGCATCAAAGCCCTACCCAATAATAGAAAAAGTCCCCCTGGCCATAACACTAGAGCCAATCCAGATGATGATGAAAAGGATGAAGCCACCCTTGCTATAGAAAAAGAAGCTCAAGATAAAGCACTTGGACCCTCAACTATAATCATGGACTATAAAACTGCCCAGTATAACGCTTTTGTAAATATCTTTGGTGGAGAGGTTCAGGGGTGTTTTTCCATTATTGACAGGCTGTCAATAGGTAACTAAAGGGTCTACCTGAGCTCAGCAAGCTCTACCGTCTAGATACATCCAGAAAGTGCAAGTTCTTAATTCAGCATTTTGTAGCACTAGCCTTTGTAAAGCCAGAGCATGCTGGACAAGCCTTTGAACTCCTATGCCAGGGTCTTTATGCCAATAAACATGATGGTGCCTTCTACTCTTTCATTGAATATTACAAATCACAGTGGATTGAACGTAAGGTCACTAAGCGCCAGAGCAAGCCCAGAGCAAAAGCCAACATGAACTGCTACCAGGTAGTTCTTAAGGATGAGATGAAAACAACTTCATCTTTGAAGGGCTGGCATAAGCATATCAAGTCCTCCTTTGGAATCAAGCCCAGATACAACACCTTCTATGAGCACCTCAAAGTCCAACAGGGGAAGACTGCTGCATCCATCAGAGAAATTGAGAACCACCCATCCAAGAAGAAGAGAACCACCAAAGAAAAAAAGTATCAAGAGAAGATCAAAGACGTTGTCAAGGCCAAATATAAGCTTTCAGAGATTGGGGAATACATCAAGAAGAGTGTCACAGTTCTTAATGGTAACCAGGTGATCACAGTCTAGCTTTCAATTAAATTTATTGAGTATTGCCTGATTTTTTATATAGTTCTTATATAATAAGTATAATATTTTTAAATAAATAGTTATTCTAAATAGCTCATTAATAATTTATGATAAATTTTTTATAAAATCATTGATTTTTTATTGATAGTTTGATGCTTTAGACTGTATTACAAGGCCTATATTGGTATTTTACTAGTAAATTATATGTTTTTTGTAGTTTTTAATATAGAAAAAACTTTATATTACTGTTTCTGATATTATATTTTGCTATAATATGTAGCTTTTTATGTAGTATCTTTTTGTGTATTAGATTTTTTTATAAGTGGGAAATTTTTTTATAGTAAAGATAGCTAATTTCATAGTAAAATAAAATAAAGGTGTATTTTTATGAAATTTTTTAATTGTCATGTATAATTTTTTATGATCTTTTTAAAATCTATGTTTTCACATTACTCTAAAAAATACCTTGAAGCTTAATTTTTATTAAGTGAAATGTTCAGGAAACAGATTTCTGCTTATTAAAAAAGTGTTGACATTTAGTAGTCTGCATGAGTTAAAACTTAATTCTGACTTTTTGATGCTGTTGACATTAAAGTATTTTTAATTCTGATTATTGAAATATAGTAAGTTGACTTGCAGAATGAGTTAATTCTGGCAGTTGCCGAGGGGGCTCTAGAAGCATTGGACAGGGAGAGCTCTAAAGTCTTGACCTTATAGGCAGTTGAATATGCCGTTGCCTGGATTTTGATGATACAATTAGTCAAGTCTTTGACATGAGTTTCAGGATTTACAAATGCATCAACTTTGATCAAAGTGGGTCCCAAGATTTAGGGGGTTGTGGCTTCACGCCTGTACAGCATGGCAAAGGGAGATTGGCCAGTCACTTGGTGCCTGCTGAGTCAATAAGCAAAGAGAGCAGCAGGGAGGAACATATCCCAATTTGCGGCATCAGAGAGTATGAGTTTCCTTGTTATGGACACCAGGGAGGATTTGGCTTGTTCAACAGTATAATTAGTTGAAGCATTGTAAGACACAGAGAAAGATTGGTGGGTACCCATAGCCTCTACAATAGACATGATGAGGAAAGCATTAAAGTTGGTGCCATTGTCATAAAGCAGGACTTGAGGGCAGCCATGCCAGTAGAAGATATCTTTCAACAAAAAATTAGCAGTGGTCTTGGCAGAATATCTTTTGTAGCTCTGGCTTAACCCATTTGCTAAAATGGTCTATGGCAACTAAGATAAATCAAAACCAAGACCTAGAACAAGGGAGAGGCCCAACAGCATCAATACTCACAGTGTGGAAGGCATGTTTAGGGGGGACAAGCTTGAATTAATGTTGGGAAGGTCAGGGTTGTTGAAGCTGACAAGAATGTCAGGATAAAAGGACGTCAGGGATTAAGAGGTGCATGTTTTCTCAGTAAAAGTTCTTGCACAACCAGTAATGAGTTTTTGCTATACCCCCATGTCCAGTATCAATGTGAGCTTGGAGGATAATGGCTATTCTCATGCTAGGACAAATGTAGGGTAGACAGGTGTTCTTGACTTTCTTGAAGAGTTGTCTATCTCAAATCACAGTGTCTTTGGATAGGGTTGGTAGAGCCAATCAGATGTCTTCTGGCTCAGTGGTCCAGGAGTCAGGATACCCTATCAACTTGTATAGGCAATCCGTGTCTGCAGAATGGATAGCTATTATAGGCATCATTGACAAACCATTGGTGTTCTGATGTTGTGCACCAGGACAATGTACCACAGTGAAATTGTATCCTTGCAGGTGCAGGGCCTAACAAGCTGATTGACCTTTGGGTTCCTCTAGTTGCTGCAGCCATTTAAGGAAAGAGTTATCTGTGACCACAGTGAAGTGGGTCCGGTAAATGTAGTGCCTGAATTGCTTTACAGCATGCAACACTGCCAGACATTCCTTCTTGGTGACTCTATAGTTCTTCTCATGTTTATTGGGGACTTGTGAAGAATAAGCTACAGATTGATCCACGCCTTTGTCATCAAGCTGGGCTAAGATGGCATTCACAGCTACTCTGCTTGCGTCAGTGTACAAGATAAACTCTTTATCATAATTGGGGTAGACTAGGATAGGAGCCTCTTTGAGCTTGGCCTTCAGCGCTTCAAACAATTGCTGCTGAATGTCAGTCCACTCAAAGGGGACATTGCAAAGGAGCTTGACAAGGAATTCACTCAATTCAAAGTCAGGTATGAACTGTCAATAGTAATCTATCATACCAAGAAATAATTGGACCTCCTGTAGATTTATGGGAGGTAGCATATTGTTAATGGCTTCCACCTTATTATTCATGGGGTGGATTCCAGTTTGGGTGACCTCATACCCAGGAAATCAAGTTGCTCTTTATAGAAGGAGCACTTGGAGGGCTTGAGTTTCAAGCCAGGCTCTCAAATCTTAATGGAGACAGCCTTTAGATGTTCTAAGTGGTTGATAAAGGTGGAGCTGAATACATTGATGTCATCAAGGTATATGAGGACACAAGAGAGCTTTAGGTCTTGTAGGATGGAATCCATAGCCCTTTAAAACATAGCCGGGGCATTGCAGAGTCCTTGGGGCATTTGAGTAGGTTCATAGAGCCCTTCAGAGGTGTTGAGAGCAGCTTTTTCTCAAACTTCTGGTGATAAGTCAACCTGCCAGTATCCAGAAGATAAATTCATAGCAGATAAAAACTTAGAACCACCCAGCTGTCTGAGAGCATTGTTGATTCTAGGCAAGGGATATGAGTCTTTCTTTGTGAGCAAGTTTAGGCAGCGGTAGTCCATCACAATGTAATGTCCTCCATCCTTTTTCTTGAGGATCAATAAAGGTGAGGCCCAAGGACTTTGAGAGGGAGCCAAGAGTCCAGCATCTAAGAGTTGTTTAAGCTCCTTAGAACCTGGGCATCCTCTACCCTACTACAGCGGTAAGGCTTGGCACAAAAAGGTGGTGCATCACCAGTATCAATCTGATAGATGATTCCTTTAGCTAGGCCATAATATGTAGGTCAGGAGGCAAAGATATTGTAAACTGGTCAAGCAGTTACAACACGTCTTTTTATTAGATGTGTGACAGTTGTGGAAATTTGGCAGCAATAAATAAGGAGAGAACTTGAGGATTGTCTTCAGGTAAATTGAAATCACTGAAAGTTCCAAAAGGGTAGAGGGAGGCCACTTGTTCTGCTCCCAATATACAACTATGTCCTAAAACCTGGCCCCAAGACACCTGCATGGGTAGGGCTGTCAGGTTGGTAAGCAACAGTTGTAAAGGCTCCTTGTGAGTCTGATCTAAGATTCCTGGACACAATTGGGGTTCTTTGCCGCTTAGGGATTCAGGTGTTTAGAGTTCCAGGAATGACTTTTTGGGTAGTTTGTAAGAGATCTGGGAGTCTATAACCACTTGGGAGCCTGGAGGGATGGTGATAGCTGCAGGGGAAAGAAGAGGCACAACTTCCTCTGCGGGACAGGAAGGAGGAGGAGTACACATAATAGAGGAATGAGTCCTATACCTGAAGGAGAAGATACCTGTGGGGTACTCAAGCACACAAGTCTTAGGACGTTTGCCTGGGATCTGCAGAGGTTCTCCAAAATCAAAGGGACCTCATATCCTAAGAGCAATAGGTATCCATCTTGTAGGTTTACAATCCCGTTATATTCACAGAGGAATTGTGTACCAACCAAGAGGTCATAGCTTTTGTTCTCAAGGACTACAGCGGGGGAAGCAATGAGGAGTTTCCCAAACCTCATGGGTAGAGCAGAGTAGGCATCAATTGCTTGAGTTTGTGCCATGCCAGCTGTGCTATACAGTTGAGTGTAATTTTAGTCAGTAGCCAGTTTAAGCTTCTTCATTAGCTTGGATGATATTACTGTCAAAACAGCAGGCTCAACCTGCCAGCAAGGTTCCAAACAAGCAGGTTTGTGACCTGCAATCCAATTACCCAGCCACTCAAAGCCAGACTAGGAAGTCAACTCAAATTACCAAATTCAACAACATGAACAGATGATAATCCCTTATGGTGGATACCTTGTTTTGGCGCTTGATCATTTCCAGGATCAAGCCACCCCCTTCTTTCATCCAGCTGTGTGATCACCAATCATGTTCCTGTTATCCTTGATTCACAACAACTATATAATCACTATCTCTCAATAAAGATTATTATCTAGCTTCTAAATAATTTTCCCCTTGTAACTCTGCTAAAACAGCACAGTTACAGCATTGGTAGCACAGGTAGGTTCTCCATCCTACCTTATTTTGAAAAATTCTGCCTGTTGCCTGCACGCACCACGGCCAACAAATCCTTGGCATAATTATGTCTGGCCTCCTGCTGGACTGGACCCTGTACACCCCTGGTGCTAAGATACCTGATGGCTCTTTCAGGCTCCCTCTTCTATTCTGCGGCCAACTGACAAAAACACCATGTCTGCCTATATAGCCCAAAGACTGCAAAGCACTGCCTTGGAACCTTTTGCTGAGCCCACAACAACAACACTTCCGCATGGATCCAGTCCGCCCAGAGCAAGCTGGCCCAGATGGAATGCCCACAGCAAATTTGGATTGCAGAAATCTCTATCCGCCTGACCCATGACGCTGGCACTTGGTGTGACAAGTGGCACAAAGAACACACCAACAAGAACTGGGATACCTTCAAGCAAGACTTCTTGGCAAGGTTTGTGCTTAAGGATACAGCGCTCATGATCATACGCCAAGTAAAGAACCTAACCCAGACAGGCACCATGAAGAAGCTCACCCGCGCCTACAAGGAACTCCAACTTTGTGCACCATCTGACATGGCCTTTGACACCCCAGCCACGCACCTCATGTACTATGACGCCCTCAAGTTGCATGTGATGAGACACATGAACCTGAACCAAGTGATCAACCTATAAAGCCTGTACTGCAAAGCAGAGAAAGTGGAATAAACCTCCAACACTCTTCATAAGGTACAAACTGGAAAACAAGAGAGAACCAAGGATTCCCACACAGACGGGTGCTCTACTCAACCACCCCCTGGAAGCAACAGGAATAAAACTAACCATAAACCCACAAGCTCAAATGGACATGAGAATGGAAACAATGGCCAGTCAAATTGTACCCATTTCCATATCACTGCCACACAAGGTAATCAAGATGAGGGAAAAGCCCAGGGAGAGCATTAAGCAAGCCAAGCTCTCCCCACACAACTCCCAACTTGCCTAATGATGAGTACCAACCCAAGGACGTAGAATAATGTCCAATGATCCAAGTACCCTTGGAGGACCTGGTACTGTACACCATTTCCAGACATCCCAATAAGCAGATGTCCTATCTTTTCTGTTTTTGCAGTTACACAGGCTCAGCACTCCTGGATTTGGGTGCATATTAAACCCTAGTCAACAGCAGCTTTTTAGATAAGTTCAAGCTAACCACTAATCCTTTGCAGATTAAAAACGTGGTCCTGGCTGATGAACACCACATTGCCGTGACAAGAGAAACTGCCCCCTTCTCTGTCATGCTCAAGAACCTCCACTCCACCATCTAAGGTCCCGTCATTGACTTCCCAGAGTTTGACATTGTGCTGGGGTTAGACTGGTTACAAAAGAATAACCCTCACGTAGACTGGGTAACCTCAGTGTTGACCATCAAGCGTGAAGGTGTCAACCACCAGATCTACCCCAACTCTGTGGACCAACTCCTACACAACCTCTTCTTTGTGAGAATCACAGAGACCCTGGACAAGAAGAAAAACCTGAAGACAATTGACTGGGACTCCTGCCAGTACAAGATCATACACTTCAAAGATTACCAGGATACCTCCATGCCTCAGGATTGCAAAATTGTGGCCTGTCATCCAGAAATCTTCAAGGAAGCGCTACCCAGGCTGCCCCCTGAGAAGCACATCCAACACTCCCGCCAACTCAAAGAAACTGTCCCCAAAGCACGCCCTATCTGCAGGCTGACCCCAAAAAAAGATGACGCCCTACACGCCTATCTCAAAGAGGCGTTGGAGAAAGGACTTATCTGCCCCTCACAGTCTCCTTTTGGGGCTGCTGTATTCTTTGTGGTCAAGAAGGATAGTACCTTAAGTTTGATCACAGACTACCAAGCCCTAAACAAAGTTACCATCAAGAATTGTTATCCACTACCACTGATTGACAATCTCTTTGATGCCTTGTGAGGAGCCACAGTCTTCTCCAAGATTGATCTGACTGCAGGATACAACCAGATTTGTATTAAGGAGGAAGAAATCCCCAAAACAGCCTTACACACTAAATACAGCTCATAAAAATGTGTGGTGCTCAACTTTGGCATGACAAACACCCCTCCATCTTTGTGACCTTCATAGACAAAGTGTTTGCTCCACACATAGGCAAGCATGCCCTAGTCTACCTGGACAACATCATTGTCTACAGCCCCTCAGTGGAACAGCACCACAAAGAACTTGAGGCAGTTTTTGCTACCCTGACACAACACAAACTGTTGGCTAAGCCCTTCAAGTACCAGTTCTTCTGTGAGCAATTACCCTTTCTGGGACACATAGTCTCAAAGGACAGCATCAAACCCAACAGTCAAAAGATACAGGTCATATGCAAGATGTCACCACCCAAGGATAAGTCAGAACTCCACACCTTCTTGGGGATGGTGGCCTATGTACACCGCTTCATAGCTGACTATGGCGTTTTGACTGCCCCCTTATCTGCCAAACAGGCGCCAAATCCAAGTTTGTGTGGACCCCCCAACGTGATCTCTGTTTTAGACGCCTCAAGGAGAAGCTTACAACAGCTCCCATCCTGCAATACTCCAAACGTGACAGGGAATACCAAATGGAAACCAACGCCTCAGATACATCCATTGGGGGAGTACTACAAATCAAAAATAGTAATGGTGACTTCCTGCCTGTAGCCTATGAATCATGAAAGTTGATGGATGGCAATTGTTGATATCCTATCCACAACAAGGAACTGCTGGCCATTGTGCACTGTCTAGTCAAATGACGTTGTTATCTGGAACGGCAGGAAGAGTTTACAGCATTAACCAACCACAAGCTGCTCATATATTTCAAAACCCAAGCAAATCTATCTTGCCGCCAAGCCTTCTGGATGTAGCTCTTGGAGAGATTTAATATGCTAATACAGTACAAACCTGGTCCCAAGCTTGCCATGGAAGACACCCTCTCACGCCTATACATTTCTGCCATAAGAGGAGAAAATGGGCTTAACTCAGACTGGCCTCTCTTGGTACTATAAACAAAGGACAAGGGTTCCTCCTGGTACAACTGATATAGCAAAGGAAACAGTTATCAAAAACAAACACCTATTTGCTGACGTGTATGGGACCCTGCACAGAAAAATGTCTAACGGTACTACCATTCCCTATATCCCCACGCACCAGCAAGTAGACACTATCCTACGCTATCACAGAGACCTCAGACACACCAAGAGTTGGAACCTATATGAGTTCCTTAAGCACAAGGCCTGGTGGCCAACCTTATATTGTGATGTTCAAGAAGTTCTAGAAAAATTTGAGGTATGCAAAAGGTTTGCCAAAAGCAAAACCCCTCTAAAGTCAGTACTACCCATCTGCACACAACTACCCTTCAAGGTGTAGGCCCTTGTTGTCATTGGCCCCATGCAAGGGAAGCACAATGATAAGAAATACATTGTCACCGCCATAGACTTTGCTACAAGATGGCCAGTAGCCCAAGCAGTAAGGGCGCACACTGGTAATGATTTATGACAATTTATTGGAAAAGATATAATCAGCAAGTTTGGAAAGCCAGAACTCCTGATAACCAATGGAAGGAAAGAATTGACCTCTGAAACCATCAATGTATACCTTGCAAAAAATGGTGTCAAACATACTGTAACAACGCCATACCACCCACAGGCCAATGGACGTGCAGAGCAGCTTAATGGCATCCTTGTGCAAGCCTTAGCCAAACTCACTGCTGGGAGACCTGAAGACTGGTATAAGCAGCTATTGACTGCACTACTTGTGTGCCAAACCTGAGTGAACAGATTCACTGGAAAAGCCCTTTTGAGCTGGTATACAACACACAGCCAAATATCATATAAGCATTAACAGAACCCAAACTGGAATTCCAAGTAAAGTCCCCCCGCACTCAGACCCTCAAGTCATAGAGGCCAACAGCAAGCAAACAGAAAAGGGAAATGAACGTCTTCAAAAAACTTTGTCCCCATCCAAGATAGACATGAAGTTGGGGACAAAGTTTGGGTCATGAACGTTGATAAAAGCAAATTACAACCCAAGAAAGTAGGACCAGCAATCATTCTAAAGATAAACAACAATAACACTTACCTTGTGCAAGGACTTGGGAGGTGCAAACAAGACAAGACCCTACACCATGATTGCATGAGACCCTGCAAAGTAAGACAAAAACAACGCAAAACCGCCCTGCCCACCACAGAACAACAATTAGTCCAGTACAGCGCCCGGGCTCCTGACAACCTCCCTGATGACCTACCCCCAGAGAAGGCCAATCTTCAGTTGGGGGTGTTGAAACAGCAGGCTCAACTTGCCAGCAAGGTTCCAAACAAGCAGGTTTGTGACCTGCAATCCAATTACCCAGTCACTTGAAGCCAGACTAGGAAGTCAACTTGAATTACCAAATTCAACAACAAAAACAGATGATGATCCTTTATGATGGATACCTTGTTTTGGCGCTTGACCCATTACCAGGATCAAGCCACCCCCTTCACTATCCAACCGTGTGATCAACACAATCTTGTTCCTGTTATCCTTAATTCACAACAACTATATAATCACTATTTCTCAATAAAAATTATTATCTAGCTTCTAAATAATTTTTTCCCTTGTAACTCTGCTAAAACAGCACAGTAAAAACACTACGTTGACTGGAGAACCTGTGTCCAGAATGGCTTTGATTTTAACCTTTTGGACTAATACTTTCACACGGGTTGTATCTTTCCCAAAGGGGGGCAAGACGGCCAACACATCCTGCGCAGCCTCTAGCTCTTTTTCTCATTTAGCTAACATACATTTTAAGGCAGGAATTTCCTTATACACAGTCTGCAGTGGCAGAGATACAGATACACTCTGAAAGAGAGCTTCTGCTAGCTCAGCGGTTTCTTCAGAAGAGTCTACCAAGATGGGAGGTCAATGGGCCTGGGCTAGGTAAGGGCAAGCTACCATGGCCTTGGCTTCACTTGAAGTTGCACAATAGGTAGTGGTGATTTTCCCAGAGCAAAGCTTGTAAGGGACAGACACAGTTTCTGGGACAGCCAAAACAGAGTAGCCATAACTGTCAGATTCTTCACTATCTGAATTGTCAGGTTCTGAATTACTGGAGAGATTGTGAAATAAGTGAAGAATAGTTAGGCCAGAGGAAGGTGGAGATTCCTTGTTGGCAGGATGATCAGGAGGAGACAGGAGAGATTGGTCAGCAGAGAGCGTCTCTGCCTCTAAGCTGACCTCTCTTTTCCTGCCTGTTCCTTAGGGTCACAACATTCTACCCGGGGATTGGTGCAGATATGAAAGTGGTGCCCTATTTGACCGCAGTTATGACAGCCTTGCCTCTTATTCTGCTCACCTGAACCCAGAGTCATAATGCGCGGCGTACAAGAGGTGGTCCTGGTATTAATGGCTTTATTTTCACACACCACAGTACCCCCATGGGTCAAATGTATATATTGTAAGAGTGTCTTAATACTCTTCATGGAAGGGAGTGAAGCATTGTGTGCCTTAAAGTGTAGGCATAGAAGCTGGTTCACCTTCAAAGTGTTTGATCATGCTGTGTAAGCTTCCCAGGGAGCTAAATGCCAACTGGTGATTAACTGTTGGCCTTCAATATAAAAGTAATCAGTAAACTTGGCCAGGGTTTCCTTGGGCTTAAAAGAGATGTGCATAAATGCATTTTTCTTGACCTCCAAGCTGAGATCTCCTCCAAACTCCTCAATAAGGAGGCACTTTATGTCTTCCCAAGTGACAATGGAGGTGAGTTTGGGGACCACCACTTCCTGGTATGTAGAGTGAAGACAGGTAGCAATATGTTCCTTTTTGAGCTTGTCAGTAGCCTTACACATTGAAGTTTTGTAGATTGTTAAAAAGGCAGCAATGGTAGAGGGTTTAGGGTCAAATATCTGCTTGAAGGTTGGCTTGTAGTTTGTGTCAATAGACAAGGAAGTGGATTGGCTATTGTCACCAGGGTTGAGGACATTAATGTGAGGATTGCCCTCAAACTCAGATTTAGCAGCGGGTTGTCTAGCCCAGAGAAGTTGAGGGATTTTCTCTAGAGTATCTTGTGTAGAGCTGTTTTTTCCACTGATATCCCGGGCAGTAGCGGCAGCAGCTGCAAATTCATTGAACTTGATCTGTTGTACTGCTAATGTGCCAGCAACCCCATTGATACAAACAGCCAGGGCAGTTGTTTGAGCGACCAGAAGGATAACTTGTCCATTTATTGTCTCTGTTAATCAAGAGAGGTTCTGAACCTTGCGTTCTAGAGCATCTTGCCAATCTGCCACATCATTAGTCACTGCCGCTAAGTGATCCAAGGTGAGAGCATAGTTGACACAGGGTCAAATTCCAATCCAGGGCAACACCAATGATCAAGGGGGACAGGAGTACCAGCAACTTCAGTCTCCCTGTCACCATCAGAGTCATAGACAAGTCATCAGGGTCAGAGAGGTGTTGTCTCAAATACTCAATCTTGCCTCACAAAGTAGCTACTTGGTCAGTTAGCAAGGCAATGCATGGATCAGGTGTAGGTTTGACAGGCAGAGGATTTGGGCAGAGGCTTGACGTCAAGTAGTGGCCTGATTTTTTGCTATAGCTTCCCACATCTTAGCTTCAAAGGCAGACAGGACATCAACCAAAGGAGCTGGTGGAGTCACTTCAATGGAAGCTTCTCTTTGTTGACGTATTTTCGAGCCTGACTGAGAGTGCTTCCCAATGCAGCCTTGTCTAAGCCATACTGTAAGTGCAGATGTTGGCCCCAAGCATTGACATGGGTCTCAACCAACTTGAGCTGGGAATTAACATGCTCCCAAAACTGATTGAGTTCAGCAACTAGGGTCTCAAAATCTTAACAATATTTTAGGAGGTTTAACTCTATCTGGCCAAGCCAGGTAGCTTGGGGATCATCCAGTTTGCAAAGTTGATCCTTAATATATCCAGGGAGAAAGGAAAAAAGGGAGTTTAGGGACAAGTTAAAAACTTTTATGAAGCTAGAGAGTTGCGCTGGTTATCTTAAATGCAAGTGAATAGACTATGGGACCATTCTTGAAAGGCCATATTTTTTGTATGATTTTTAGAAACAGCGGTGGCTACGGCAGTCAAGAGCTGGTTTTGAGATACCAGCGCCAACTGATGATAGACCAGTGCAGTTTGGATGAATTTTTTAACCAACACACCAACAGTCTCCATAGATTCCATCAGCGTGGGGGGTGACCAAATTCCAAGAGGAAGGAATATAGATCTTTGGAATCATACCCAAGGCAGATACCAGGGATAGTGTGCATTCCCATAGTGCCTGTGTGGAGAGAGGGAGCGTGCAGCGGCACATGCTTGCTCATAATTGAGAGGGAAAGCTGGAAGGGGGGCCCAAGCAGGCCTGGGAGACAACACCATTACCATAGGAGTTGAGGGGGTACTGGTGATATCTTCTTCTAGAGGGGGACTAGAAACTTTAGGTTTCTTGGGTACTTCAGAAACAAATGGGGAAGAACCAGAGAATGTATGTGGTAATGGGGTAACCAAGGGGCTTGCAGCCCCTGTATTGAGCACAATTTTATTGTGTTTGGCTCCTGGGGACAACATCCAGGAGGACACGGCAGGAAATCTTTATAACAAAAGATTTTAGGTTCAAAGCTAGCCTTGGGTTAGCCTTCAGGGCAAAATTAAGGGCACATACCTTAATTTACTAGAATACAAGATGAGGAATTCCTTTTGGCAAAAAGGAAAGGAAAAGGATTGAAGAATATCAACGCCAATTAAAATGTGGATAAACTTGTCTTTATTGGGAGAAATAATTCTACTTAATTATCAGACAAGGACAATAATCCCTCATTAGGTAGACAGAGTGGCAGAGGGGGTCATGTTGGGGTGAGGTCATACCAGGATCAGACAAGGTCAGGTATGGTATTCCAGAATGGGTGAATATTGGATCATATCTATTTACCAAAGGCAAGTCTGGTGATCCACATGTGTGTTGTTTTGCAGGCACAGGGTTGATTTGGCTTCAAATAAAGACAATATGCTGAAGAGTGACAATGTGTGGTTAGCTGATGAGCTGTAAGATAGTAGGTAACCTAGGGATACTAGGGGGTAATTAAGGTGAGCCCAGTAGGTAACATGGGTGTGATGATCCACATGTTTGGTGGTTTTGCAGGTGGGGCTAATGTTGGCCAAGCAAAAGTTTGGTTGTTTGTTGAAAGGTAAGAAAGGCCTTCCTGGTAGGTAACATAGGACTATCAGGGGCAGATGTTGCCTCCACCCAGCATAAGAGATTGGCTGCTTTGGGATATAGTGCTTCATCTTGCAGAAAACTGTGGCTACATAAGGGTGAAGACTGAGATAGCAAGCAGGGAACCTTGTCTGTCTGGGGGGAGTAGGTTTTGGACCCCTGGAAAGTAACGTGGGCTGCCAGGGAGGGGAAGAGCTCTGCGGGCTCTATGTACCCTAATACGCTTACAGGAGGTCTGTGTGCAAGCACCCTATCTAACGGACTGGTAGGGTGTCCTTGTTTATACCCCTATGGGAGCTTTGAGGGAACCCAAAGTGAGCATTGGAGGGTATAGACTTGCTCAGAGGTGTCACCAAGGCGGCTTGCTTGGGGAAGAAAGCTGCAAACTTGGTGTGATCAGGCCTCTGGGAAGTGGAGCTAATTACTCTGTTACTGAAAGCCCAGACTTAATCACCTGGGTGAGTAAAGACAATGCTAACATGGATCTATGGTTGAATGACCTAAGTGGAGTGCCACTTGCAAGGGCCCAGTCAAACGCCAGTTCAATATAGACTCATGCCTGGTTCTACAAGTTCTGGTAATGGGGACTGAGATAAAGAACCAAGGAAGTTCATAGAATTAGCAGAGAATGCTAGCAGAAGGGACTGTTTGGTCACAGTGAAGACTAGTTGATGGACTGTTAATTCATATTGAATGGTAGGAACCAATATGGTTCAGTATGTAGAAGGAACAAAGGAGGTTCCTAGTGAGAGTTTGTGGAGAAACTGGTTGAGGATAAGTTGAAGGACAAGAAGATTATGGTGCAGGACTAGCTGATTATACAGCAGGATGTCCAAAAGACCAGAAGTTGGTGCTGAAGAACTGAAGAGCTGAGAGGATGAACTAGCCAGACTAGATGCAGAGGCTGGAAGAGCTGATTTTAGTGGCTTTTGAGAGGAAAATAGATAAAAAGAAGCAGTTAAATAATAATTGAATACTGCCTGATTATGATTTAAAAAGAATTAAAATCATATAAAAAGAAAGAGGAGGAAAAATAATATATAGTTTGTTAGAGCTATATATTATTTTAAGAAGAAGAGTTAAAGAGGAAATGAGCCAGAAAGAAGCTGGAAGAAGAACAAAGAAACTGTAAGGGCAAAAGAGCAAATTTTGCCAATAACAACTAGGAGAGGCAAAAGAATGAGCAGCAAGCAGGTTCAAAGTTGCAAAACGTTGAAAGAAACACAGAGAAACGTTGAAAAATTGAGGGGTCAAAATTTGCCTAAGTAAAACATATGTGTAAGCGCTCAAGATTTGCCAGGGAAACGTGACGGGAATTACAGTGAAACCGTTTGAAACGCAGAGCAGTTGTTTACACTGAGCAAGACAGCCTTGAGTTCAAACCAGGGTCAAGGACAGGTCATCCAGGGAAACCTTTTTGGTAAAACCGTTGAATCAAGGTGTGTGATTGGCTGCAAGCTAGAGCCTATTTGATCAGTGTTTTAAGGGCTTCAACTTAAGAGTTAAAGCCTAAAAAATGAGGAGCAGAAGCAGAAAATTCAGGGCTTTCATTAACTGAATTAAGTTTAAAGGTTTAATATATTATAGAAGAAGAGAAACAGGATAGTTTAAGCTTTGAAGAACCAGAGTTCTAAGAGAGGTTTTTGGTCTGAAACAAAGGGCTATAAAAGAGAGAGCTATCTGAGACTCTTGAGGGATTGGATGAAGTGGATTACAAAGGCCACAAAAGCTACAGAAGGAGCAAAGGATCAAGAGCAGAAAGCCAGAGCTAGGAAAAGACCGCAGGATCCCAAGATGGGAACACAGGAGCCTAAGACCAAGGTGTAGGAGCACAAGACCAAAGTGCAGGAGCCCAGGACTAAGAATCAGGAGCCAAAGACCAAGTACAAGGAGTCCAAGAGATTGTCAAAGGACTCCAAATACTGGCACAAACACACACTGTTATCTATACCAAGGCCTTATATCAGAAGGTTTCTAAGGGAATCTTCCTTCTGACTGTGAAATAAAAAGCCTATTACAACCCCTACCCAGATTTCCTGTGATAAAAGGATATAAGCTTTATGAGCCAATTACCCCACATTTTTTACCCTAGCCCAGGGGACAAGGAATCCTATCACCTAGGTTGCAGAAAGTTTGCCTCTAGTAAGTCTGACCAGGAGGAGTGGGAAAGGGTGACTAGGCATCTTGAAATGACAGATAGAGGAAGGGAGTTTATCAGAGGAGAGTTTGCTAAACTTTTACAGGATTGGTATTGGCCTACAGAAGGGTTGGCACCTGCTGAAGTACAAGTGTATGGTGGAGATGCTTGCCTGGTGATTGGGAAGGTACTGGAAGAGTTTGCTCTTATGCAGGCCAAGTATAAGCTCCTAACCAACCACTCACCACTGTTGGAGAATGACGACTCCTCCAAGCCAGTCCCTGGCTATGACCCAGGACACACTTTGGGTGCTGGTGACCAGGAACCCCACAAGAGCCCAACGCAGGGGTCTTTCTCCAGCAGTGTGGGAGGGATGGTAGAGCACTTGGACAAGGAAATGTTGAAAGGGGATTGCATCATGATCTCCAAGATGGCCCCATTTAACGGTAAAGGCAGTGAAGCCAAGAATTTCCTGAGAGAGTTCAAAAACAGGAGTAAGCTTATGTTGTGGTCTGAGAAGCTCAGGTGGTTCAGCATGCTCATGGGACCAGAGGCAAGCCAATGGTTTGAACAAACAAACTGGAATTTATGGAAAGAGGTGGAACAGTCCTTCTGGGATGAGTTCAAGGAGAGAGTAATCCCAAGCAAAGCATATAGCAAGGTGTCTCCTCTTAAACAAGGGCAAGCTGAGACCTTGCAAGCATTTTTGAGGAGGTTTGAAAGATGAATCCTGTACATGGAAGGAGAAATTGGACTGCCATCAATCATTGATGGATTTATGCAGGCCATTAAACCAGAAATTTTATGGGCAGCCTCACAGATGGACTGTCAGAATATGAGCTGTTTAAAGGTGATGCAGGAATTAGCTGAAATAGAAAGGCTCCTACCAAAAGGGGTTTCTGAAGGAAGAGCTATGCTAGGAATGATCACAATGGCTAGGAACTCTGAACCTCAGAGGAACCAAGCTAAGGGACATTTGGACACCACCAGAAGCTTTGATTGACAAAGTGAGGGAGTCTTTTGAGATTGTTATCCTTTGCCAGATTCTGAAGGATGCTGGGTTTGTGGGAGAAGAGGGCACACCGCCAGGCATTGCTTTAAGCGCCATTCACTGGTAAAATATGGTGAGGGAAATGGGCGTCAGGGGTAGAGGCCGTGGGGTCTATTCCTGACAAAGCCTTGAGACTGCAAGGATTAGGAACTGATGCCAATAGTGTGGTGGTCCCTGCCAAGATGGTTGCCCAAGCAATTGTCTGGAGCTATGGACTCAGACCTACAGTTGAGTTGCCAGTTTAGAGAAGATCTGGAGGGCTGGACCAGGTGCAGGGGAGGAGCAAGAATGAAGGAGAGACCAGGGAGGTCCCTGTCTCTGAAGATCTGACCAAGAGACTTATGATTAAGGCACGTGCAGGGAAGGTCCCTGGGCCTACAAAATCAGGAAGTTGGTGTCAGGAGAGTGCTAGTATTGAGGAACCTTCAAGGCCTAAGGAAGGACCAGAGAGTGAGCTAGAGGAGCCTCCCAAGATAATGGATAGGGGAACTGCCTCATGGATTGTGGATGTGCGCATTGGGAAACGCAGTGATAGTACTTTGCAATGGGAGCCTGTCAGGGTGCAGCTGGAGTTGGCCCAGGAAGACAGTTTTGCAGCCAGGAGATAGTTAGCACATCACTTCACAGCTGCCTTGGTGGCCCAACTGTTTAAGTGGTCAGGAACTGGGGTAATTATCCTGGATTTATCAATAGGGGGAAAACAGGCCAAGGCAATTTAAAATCCAGGCTGTGTAGGAGTTGCAATATCAAAGTGGTTTGTCTGGAGGAATAAGCTGGTGACAGACAAGACTGTGACTATAACCATTCTTGGAGTTGAGGGAGCAAGCACTTTGGATCAAAGTGTCTTCAATCAAGTACAGTTGGAATGGGAGGAAACCTCAGTGAACCTGCCGGCTGTTGTACTTCCATTGGTTGGGTTTGATTGTCTCCTAGGGATGTCTTGGATTTGAGCGGTTGGTGCAAATTTGGATGTTGACAAAGTTTGTATCTGGTATCAGGGAAATGAATACACATATCAGTCCTTATCCATACCTGCCCCAGAGAAAAACACCAGACAGGTAGCCCTCTACGCCTACAATCAAGTAGTGATCCCTCCACAAACGTTTGGAAGAATTGATGTGGTCCCTTTCAGCCAAGGACAGTGGGGAGGAATGCAGGTGGCGGCCCTAGCAGAGAACATAGTAGCAGAAGTCCCAATGTATCAGCTTATCCAGGTTACAGGGGAGGTAGACAATTGGAAAGTTTGGAATTCCTGAAGCTCAGAAATTAGCATTGTGCCTGGACAAAGGATTGTCAAGTGGATACCTGCTGTAAAAGAAAGTGTTAAGCCCAATAAAGAGATAGCTCCCTATTCATATTTCTTGTTGCCTTTCCTAGAGTTGACACATCTGATTCCAGCAGGGTGTCCCTTGGCAAATGAGTTTGGTTTGCTGCTAAACAAGTGGGTTCAATGCTTCTTGGTGGATAAATATGATGTGGGTCAAACTGGACCAGAGTACAAAATCAAGCTCTGGACAGGAAAACCATATAAAGGATATGTGCCACAACAGTCTCCTGCTGCCATTGCTGCAATTAGAGAGGAAGTGAAGAAGATGTTGAGGGCAGACCTGATTGAAGAAAGCTGTAGTCCCTACTCTGTGCCTATGGTATGTGTCCCAAACCCAGATGGGAACATTCAAGTATGCATTGACTTTTGCATGATCAACAATGATGTGGTAAATGATGCATATCCTATGCATAGGATTGAGGATCAGCTGGATACTATGACAGGATGCTGGTACTTTACTACCCTGGACTTGACAAAGGGGTACCATCAACTTACAATTGCAAAGGAGTCACAAGAGGTGACATCTTTCAGTACGCCAGACAGTCTCTACCAGTGGAAGGTCCTGCCATTAGGAATGAAGACTTCTTGAGCGGTGTTTCAATGAGTAATGGACCAAGTCTTCAAAGGATTGCAACCCAGGGTAGTAGTGGTATACATTGACAACATCACAGTCTTTTTGCCTACATTGGAGCAGCACGCCAAAGACTTAGAGAAGGTTTTTGCAAGGATCCATCAAGAAGGGCTGAAGGTCAGTTATGTGAAGTGCAAGCTGGCGCAGGAGGAGATACAGGTGCTAGGGCACCACATCTCAGGAAAGGGAATCCGTCTAAACAAGCAAAAGATGGTGGCAATTGTATAGATAAAGGCCCCAAGTACCATCAAAGGGGTGAAGTTGTTTATGGGAGCCCTCATGTTCTTTCAAAGGTTCATCCTGGATCTGGCAAGCCTCTCAGAACTGTTGTGGTTGCTATATAGGAAAAAGACTTTGTTCATTTGGGGAGGAGCCCAGCAGAAGGTGTTCAAGGTGCTGAAGAAGAGATTAATGGAGGCGCCAGTGCTTAGGTTGCCAAGATGGAATCTTCCCTTTGCAATAGAGACTGATGCAAGCAGAATTGGTTTGGGGGCTCTGTTAACACAGACAGAGGATGACCAGGTGTGGCCAGTTGCCTATGCGTCAAGAATTCTGCATGATGCTGAGACAAGATATTCCGCCACTGAGAGAGAAGGATTGGCCGTGGTTTGGGTGGTGGACAAATTCAAGTCATATGTAATGGGATTGATGTTTGTAATAGTAACCAATCATGCCCCATCAAAAGCCTTGAGAACCAAGGCAAACCTGGTGGGACGCCTGTTGAGATATGCGGAGAGGTTGGCCTCTTACAACTATAATGTGGTGTGGTGGCAGGGGGAGGACAATGTGGTGACTGACCTACTGCCCAGAGCCATGGTGGGGGTTCAGGAGGAAAACCCCAAAGATGTAGAGGGTCAAGCGGAAGCTGTATTCTGGAATAAGCAGTTTGTTGTACCTAGATACCAATAACAGGTGGTTTGAGACATTCACATACGGTTTGGTGGGCATTACTGGTTTCAAAAGTTGATGGGAGCAGTGCAAAGCAGATACTACTGGCCAAAGTTATACCAAACGGTAGAGAAGGTGCTGAGAGAACGCCTGCAGTGCGCAAGATACTCCATGGGGGTCAGGAAGTATCTGTTGCAACCCATGGAAGCATTGTACCTGTTTGAGAAGGTGGCTTTAGATACCGGCCACATTATAATGGCAAATGGACAAAAGGAGTATTTCTTGGTGGCGGTGGATCTCTTTACAAAGTGGATTGAGGTGAAGGCTGTGCAACGCAAGAATGGGTACCAGATTGCTACATTCATTGAGGAGTGCCTAATCCTAAGACATGAGTGTCTGGAGAGGATTATATCAGATCAGGGGCCGCCCTACGCTAGCCAAGAGATGAAGGAGATGTGTGCAAAATGGAATGTGCCACACAGCTTTGCATCTACCTATCAACCAGAGTCCAACAGGTTAGTAGAGAGGATAATAGAAACCCTGAAGAGGACCACCAAGAGGATTGTGGATGGAGCTTTGACAAATTAGAGAACACATATGGTCCATGTGGTGATGGCGTACCAATTGATGCCCCATAAAAGTACTGGCTTTAGTTCTTTTAAGATGTTGTATGGAAGAGAGGCGCTGCTCAGTGATGAAGTGGGGCACTCTAGCTACCAGACATGGGAGGATCATGCAGAGGCTGTGAAGGCTCACACAAAGCTGATTTGGGAGGTGTATGCTCAAGCAAGAGAGAAGGCGTGGCAGGTGCAGTTTATACGCCAGTCCAAATGAAATGCGCAAAACAGGTTCAGGATGAGCCTGATATTCAAGGAAGGGATCTGGTATGGTTTGATCATTGCAGGCTGTTGAAAACCACACAGCGTGGGTTGCAGAGTTGAATTGGTCCTTTTCAGATAAGTGGCATATCTCCAGGGCCCAATTTCCAGTTGAGGGGAATTGGCAAGGTGATGGGTTGCAAGCTGGAAAGAGTTCACCCACAGTTCTTGAAGCGGTTTGAAGGCCGAATGCCCTTACACCTGGGTTAGTTTGAGAAGATAGAAGCTATCTTGGGGAGGAGCTATGTGGTGATCCACATGTGTGTTGTTTTTCAGGTGAGTGTTGATTTGGTTTCAAATAAAGACAATATGCTGAAGAGTGACAATGTGTGATTAGCTGATGACGCTGTAAGCAGTAGGTAACCTAGGGCTACTAGGGGGTAAGTAAGGTGGGCCTAGTAGGTAACATAAGACTACTAGTGTAAGTAATGCCTGACTGGTAGGCAACAAAGGACTACCAGAGGCAGATGTTGCCTCCACCCAGAAGAAGAAGTTGACTGCTTTGGGCTACAGTGCTTCACCTTGCAGAAAACTGTGGCTACAGAAGGTTGAAGACTGAGATAGCAAGCAGTGAACTTTGTCTGTCTGGGGGGAGTAGGTTTTGGACCCCTGGCAGGTAACGTGGGCTGCCAGGGAGGGGAAGAGCTCTGAGCGCTCTATGTACCCTAATACGCTTACAGGAGGTCTTTGAGAAAGCATCCTACCTAACAGACTGGTAGAATGTCCTTGTTTATGCCCCTATAGGAGCTTTGGGGGAACCCAAAGTGAGCATTGGAGGGCATAGATTTGCTCAGAGGTGTCACCAAGGCGGTTTTTTGGGGAAGCAAGCTGCAGAACTTGGTGTGATCATGCCTCTGGGAAGTAGAGCTGATTACTCAGCAACTGAAAGCCTAGACTTAATCATCTGGGTGAGTAAAGACAACGCATAGACATGGATCTATGGTTGAATGGCCTAAGTGAAGTGCCACTTGCAAGGGCCCAGTCAAACGCCAGTTCAATGTAGACTCATGCATGGGTCTACAAGTTCTGGTAATGGGGACTGAGATAAAGAACCAAAGTGGTTCACGGAATTAACAGGGAAGACTAGCAAGAGGGACTGTTTGATGACAGTGAAGGCTAGTTGACGGACTGTTAATTCATATTGAATGGTAGGAACCAATATGGTTCAGTATGTAGAAGGAACAAATGAGGTTCCTAGTGAGGATTTGTGGAGAAACTGGTTGAGGATAAGTTGAAGGACAAGAAGATTATGATGCAGGACTAGCTGATCATACAGCAGGATGGCCAAAAGACCAGAAGTTGGTGCTGAAGAACTGAAGAGCTGAGAAGATGAACTATCCAGACTATATGCAGAGGCTGGAAGAACTGATTTTAGTGGCTTTTGAGAGTAAAATAAATAAAAAGAAGCAGTTAAATAATAATTGAATACTGCCTGATTATGATTTAAAAAGGATTAAAAATCACATAATGAAAAAGAAAAAGGAGGAAAAATAGCATACAGTTTGTTGGAACTGTGAATTTATTTAAAGAAAAGAATTGAGTCAGAAAGAAGCTAGAAAGAGGCCAGAAATGGAACAGAGAAATTGTGAGGGTAAAAGGGCAAATTTTGCCAAGAACAACTAGGAGGGCAAGAGGGCAAGCGGATACAAAGTGGCAAAACGTTGAGAAAAACACATTGGAACACAGAGAAACGTTGCAAAATTGAGGGGTCAAAATTTGCCTAAGTAAAACATATGTGGAAGCGCTCAAGATTTGCCAGGGAAATGTGACAGGAATCACAGCAAAACTGTTTGAAACGTGGAGCAGTTGTTTACCTGGAGCAAGACAGCCTCAGGTTTGAACCAGGGTCAAGAGCTAGTCATCCAGGGAAACCCTTTTGGTGAAACTGTTGAATCTGCGTATGATTGGCTGCAAGCCAGAGCCTATTTGATCAGTGTTTTAAGGGCTTTAACTTAAGAGTTAAAGCCTAAAAAATGAGGAGCAGAAGCAGAAAATTCAGGGCTTTCATTTGCTGAAGTAAGTTTTAAAGTTTAATATATTATATAAAGAGAAAAACTGGATAGTTTAAGCTTTGAAAAACCAGAGTTCTAAGAGAGGTTTTTGGTTTGAAACAAGGGGATATAAAAGGGAGAGCTATCTGAGATCTTCAGGGACTGGATCAAGTGGATTACAAAGGCTACAAGAGCTACAGAAGGAGCCAGAGACCAAGAGTAGGAATCCAGAGCTGGAACAGACCACAGGAGCCCAAGATCAGAACACAGGAGCCCAAGGTCAAAGTGCAGGAGCCCAAGACCAAGAAGCAGGAGCCAAAGACCAAGTACAAGGAGTCCAAGAGATTGTTGAAGGACTACAAATACTGGCACAAACACACACTGTTCCCTATACCAAGGCCTTATATCAGAAGGTTTCTAAGGGAATCTTCCTTCTGACTGTGAAATAAAAAGCCTATTACAACCCCTACCCAGATTCCCTGTGATAAAAGGATATAAGCTTTATGAGCCAATTACCTCACATTTTTTACCCTAGCCCAGGGTACAAGGAATCCTATCACCTAGGTTGCAGAAAGTTTGCTTCTAGTAAGTCTGCCCAGGAGGAGTGGGAAAAGGTGACTAGGCATCTTAAAATGACAGATAGAGGAAAGGAGTTTATCAGAGGAGAGTTTGCTAGACTATTACAGGATTGGTATTGGCCTACAGAAGGGTTGGCGCCTGCTGAAGTACAAGTGTATGGTGGAGACGCTTGCCTGGTGATTGGGAAGGTACTGGAAGAGTTTGCTCTTATTCAGGCCAAGTATAAGCTCCTAACTAACCACTCACCACTGTTGGAGAATGACGGCTCCTCCAAGCTGGTCCCTGGATATGATCCAGAACACACTTTGGGGACTGGTGACCAGGAACCCAACAGCAAGGAATTCCCAAAGTCAAAAGCAAAACCAACCAAATCTTTGCATATATCATTATTTGAAGGCCATATCAAAATAGCATTAATAGCGCAATTTCCAACAAAGCTCAAAAATCTGGAAAGCTGTTAACAAAATTAACTGATTTGATGGATTTAAATCAAACAGTTGATCAAAAATAGATTACATCTGCTCTGGTCTGCCAGTTGCATTTAATTCCCTCTTACAAGCTGATATTGATAAATTGACGTAATATGAGAGTCACCAGATATGATCTTATTTATCAGCAGGGTCATCAGAAGTTTATCACACAAGGATTCTTTGCAAACTGGACTAGGTATTCACTTGAAAATGCAAAAGGAATAGGAGCCAAAGATCCAGGTGGTATTGCTTAGTCAAATTTCAATATATATTGATAATTTTCATTGTTTCACCTCTTAAGAGTTGAGTCCTCTCAAAGTTTACTCAATAAAAATCAAATATCCTCTGGTCGAACTTTATTTTTGATATTCATAATGTAGTAGGCCTGCTGCACTACATTCCCTATAATTTAATTCTTAGCCAAATCATTACAGGAAGATGGGTCCCCGCTGTTGGCACTTTGTTATTGCCTCCACCCAATATCAATCTGATGTCTGAAAATCTAAGAGTTTTCACAACCAAATCTGAAGCCAAGACATTTGTAACTTCTCAATGTGTTGCAACATCTTCAATTACTCCCTCTTGGGGAATTAACGCCCTTAGTAGTTCACCAAATGGCTCACCACACAACTCCCCAATTAATCATTAGCTCAGTTGCACTCCTATCATTTGTCCATCTATTACAGGGATCAAAAATTTTGAGTCCTAAGAGGAACATCTACTTGGATAAGCCCCATGACTACCATGACCTACATGGATAGCATGTGGCCTCACATGATACTATATAATCCTCTAAAATCATATCAATAAAGTATCATTCCCTTCTTAATTTTTCCCTTTATCTTGTTTACTATACTTTGAAAGAAGTATATACTTGACAAATGTCCTGAATTTTATGCCAAAGACTCATTGATTCTCTCTTAAGTTATTTGTTTTGGGCTCATTTGGTTAGGGTTAATCATTTTGCTTAACCCTAGTGTATCTTTTGGAAATTTCACCAAACAGTATCTGAAGCTTTGTTGCTGGTTAATCATCAACTCTACGTGGATCTGGGTGGTGATTCCTCACCTCCTGGAAACTGTAACAGAAATTGCCAGATAGTAAAAAGCTGTCTCCAAGTGGTGGGGAATCACCACTCAAATCCACATGGAGTTAATGATTAACCACCAACACAGCTTCAAATACCATTTAATAAAATTTCTAAATGAGATACTAGGGTTAAGTAAATTAATTAACCCTAACCAAAGTAGCCTGAGATAAATAGCCTGCAAAAGCATCAGAGTGTTTTCAGAATAAAATTCAGGACACTGATATAGAACTAGATTTTCAGTTTTGAAGGGAGGTGGAACAACTTCAAGATTGGCAGGCATTGGATTAACATTGGGCAAAGGCAATAACAAAGTGCCAACAGCAGGGCCCCATCTTCCTGTAATAATCTGGCTAAGAATTAGATTGTAGGGAATGTAGCGCAGGAGGCTAACTATAGGATAAATTTGAATAAAAAATTAGAACAAGGGATATTTGATTTTATTGAGTAAACATTATGAGAGGACTCAACTCTTAAGAAATGAAACAGTGAAAATTATTCAATATATATCCAAATTTGACTAAGTAATACCACCTAGATCCTTGACTCATATTCCTTCTGCATTTTCAAGTGAATCCCTAGTCCAGGTTGCAAAGAACCATTGAGTGACCAACTTCTTATGACTGTGCTGATTAATAAGATCATATCTGGTGACTTTCATATTACATCAATTTATCAACATCAACTTACAGGGGGGATTGGATTAAACTGGCAAACTGGAGCAGCTGTAACTCATTTTTGATCAACTGTTTGATTAAAGTCTGTTAAATCAGTCAATTTTGTTAAAGATTTTCTGGCTTTTTGAGCTTTTCTATTTGGCTGAATAATCCCCAGCATTATGGAACTTACCATGACAGAAACTGCTTCTTACTATCCAACAATTTCTGTCATACAGAGGCACTTGCATGTGAGTAAGTATATAAGTCAGAAGCACCTGAAAAAGTTCTGTATTGTCATCCTTACTAAATAAAGTATTATGAACCTTTGGTTCACTCATCTGATTCCTTACACATTTTTGATACTCTTCCATATGCAATCACCAAAACACCAGTACCCATCCTCAGGGATTGATAGCCAAGCATCAGTTGACAAAACCAAAGCCTTTGACTACTATCACCCTCCTGGCGCTCCATTTGGCCATGTGCACTTCACTGAGTATCCCCACAACCATGATCACAAACCCTGGACCTTGGGAGACTTGCAGTGGTACACCTGCCCAGAAGCTTCCAAGGATCCATATCAAATTATCTGTGACAGCAGAGAAATCACTATATACCCTTTGATCTTCAACGGGAAATACAACAACCCTGCTGCCTACTTGATCCCAATAGAACCACCCCAACACCCAAACTGACCATCTCCACCTCACCCACCTCTGATGCCACTGGCCAGAACAGTCAATTCCTTGGAGTGTTATACCTGGCGCTCACAGGATTAATTGATTCTGTCTTTGCCAGCAGCCAGATCCTGGGCTGTGGCTGGGAAGGCTCTTTCCTATCTGGTCAAGTTAGGTCCCATCATCTGGTGGGCCATGCCAGTACCTGCCTCAACTCCTCCCTCACCTGCAGGAGAATCACGGTACTTGTTGTAACTTCAGCTATTGGGTGATTGATAGCTACTTTTGCTTAACTTGAATACAACCTTATGTTTTTTTAAATATTAAGCTAAGATAAGTCCTTCAGCCTAATGTTTATAATAAGTTATAAGTTTATGTAAATTGATATTTATTTAATAAATCAAGGAGAGAGTTATATAGTAAGAGAGGGGATTAATGAGAGTCATAGAATGCCAGGATCCTCTAGTTACAGCCCAGTTTTCTCTATTACTTAGCCCAATATTAAACTAATGATCAGATGATTGTTAGTTAATATGAACTCAGAGTGCAACTTAGTTGATCAGTCAGACTAGTTATCATCCAGAGTGAGAGTACCATTTTCCTTTGGTTCACTGAGCTTAATAGATCAATGTGTGGGTATAGTGACAGCTAGTTTACAACCAATCACTTCATGACAGTACTCCTGGTATCCTGAAAAACTCAAGTGTATGCACCATGACTAACTCTGCCTGTGAAAAGCAAGAACAGCTCAATGTAACTCTTGGCTTCCTGCCCCAATGCAAAACTGGATCAATACCAAACCCAAATTCCCAACGCTCTCAAGAAAATCCCTAAGGTTCCGCCTTCTAATGCCCCAGGGAGAGATGTCGCAACATCTTTGATTACTCCCTCTTGGGAAAGTAATTCCCAAGTGATTCCCCAACTAATGATTAAGTTGGTGGCACTCTTATCATTCACCCATCTATTATAGGGATCAAAAATTTTGAGTCCTAAGAGGAACAACTACTTGTGTTGCAACCAAGTTTCCAGACTTGCCTGCTAATGTATCTTATAATACACAGGGGGCACTTGAGGAGTTGTCCCTTGACGTATCTAATGACATGGATTAATCTGATGGCAAATATCAAATGGCAGTAACTTCATCCTAATTAGGAGCACTACCAATTTGACTTGCTGATTCCCGCACAAGTTATTCCTTGGCTTCAAACCTTACATGAAACTTCCCACTATGCCACCCCCTTGTGGTCCTGTGGCTTTCCCCATATGGTATATTAATCACAATACTCTACAATAAACAATACCTTATTCTTATTACTCTGTCCTTTCTATTGGACTGTTGTCTTCCCCAATTCCAAATACTGAATCCTCATTGGTTCAGTTACAACAGTGGTAGCAGCGGTAGGTGGACAACCTACCTAAAACAAAATTCCCCCCAAGAAAGGACGGAGTACAACTGTATGGCTACTCCCCAACCAGAAACTTTCCTGCCTATCCCCAAGGGGGACATCCCCAACGGGTATGTCATCTACCAAGATCAGCTAGTCCTCACCAGTGTATACAATTGGCTCCGCCTTGGGCAGCGTGACGCCAGCGTCACCCTGCCCCAGTCAGACCTGTCCCAACGCATGCTCAACCTTCAGCTAGAACCTTTTGCTGGTGGCGTGAAGGGGCTGATATTATCAGTTGGCTCCAATCTACTGAAATCTGCCTCCGTATCTGTCAGGTTCCTGAGTCCATGTGGGTTGTCACTGCATCTGGTTGCCTCACGGGGCCCACTGCTGTGTAGTTCACCAACTGGGCCAGTCAAGAATTTGATGTTACCTGGGCGGCATTCCAAGACGCCGCCAAGTCCAGTTACAGCAAAACCTTCTCCCCCATTGTCGAGGGGACTCCTCTTCTAGCAATCAAACAAACTGGTTCCGTTCCTGAGTACCTGGCCGCCTGGCAACAAGCTCTTGCTACTGCCCCTGAAGCTGTGACCAACAGAAATGCAATGCTACTCACCCTCATCATCAATGGGTTAAAACCCCATATCTGCAAGTGGGTCCTGTAAGTTGCTGTACCTCCATTGATGACTGCTATAAGGCCATTGTGGAGGCTAACAACCAGGCTAAAATTGGCTTCTGCCGGACCAGTGACGCTCCATCCCAACCACGTACAACACCTGGCAGTGGCCATAATCAAGTGGGCCGCCGCCAGCCCTGTCAGAAGGATAATGGGACTAAACACCCCTGCAAGGGGGAGCTCCAGTTAGTGCAGATTGAGGATCAGGGAAAAGCCTGGGGGTTGTAGCAACAAGAGGCCCTGCAACCCCACATGACCATCTTTTCAATCCTTGCTTGTGAAGAACCCTTGCAACTACAACATCCATGAAGTCAAAACCCTGGACGTCTTCCAAGTCCACAGTGACAACCCCATACTGCAAGCAAGTCACTCCTCAAATAAAATAACAGGCTTATCCTATCCCTTCTGTTTCTGTGGAAACACCCACAAATTACTGGTAGATACCAGGGCCAACCACACTATGGTGGACCAGGCGTTTGCTGACTCCCAACAACTGGACCAAGTGCCCAGAAGGTTCAAGGCAGTACAAGTAGCTGACCCCTGCAGAGTTGCAACCACCCACAAGACGGTATCCTTCTCTGTAAGAATGGGGAACGTCCAGGTTAAGCTCTCTGGGCCAATCATGGCCGGGCTCAGCCATGACGTAATTGCTGGTCTTGACTGGCTTCAGCACAACCATCCCTACATTGACTGGGATACCTCTGTCATCACCCTCAATAGAAATGGGGTTGGGTTCCAGATCTACCGTGTGGAAATGAGCAAGTTACTCCATGATACTGTGTTTGTCAGAATAACAGAGACAGGCTCGTACAATTTCAAGGGGGGAAAACTAGACTTTAATCAATGCTCAGTTGAAGTTATCTGCGCTGAACCATCTGTGGTCCCTCCCTTGACCTCCTCACCACCACCAGTGCTTGCTGCCCTCCTCAAGGAGTACCAGGACGTGTTCAGTGAGACACTTGAACAACGACCTCCTCCCTGGGAGATCCAGTACGCTGTACAACTTCAAGGATTGTTACCTAAAGCACGATCATTCTATTGTCTTACGCCAAAGGAAGATGAGACCCTCCACCAACACCTTGTGGATGTGCTTGATAAGGGTTTCATTTGCGCCTTTCTCTCTCCATACGGGGCGGCTGCCTTCTTTGTAGCCAAGAAGGACGGGTCCCTTTTCCTGGTCACAGACTACCGCGCCCTAAATGAGGTGACGGTCAAGAATAAGTACTCCCTTCCGCTGATTGACGACCTGTTTGATATGCTCACAGGTGTGAAGGTCTTTAGCAAGATTGATCTCACTGTGGGGTACAACCAGGTCCACATTATACCAGGGGATGAGGCAAAAACTGCCTTCTGCACGCGCTACAGGTTGTTTGAGTGTCGTGTCATGAACTTTGGAATGACCAACACTCCTTCCACCTTCACCATGTTGATGAACAAAGCCTTTGAGGAACTGATAGAAAAATGTGTGATTGTGTACCTTGACAACATTAGTGTCTTCAGTCAAGATCAAACCACACATCTCTAACACCTCTGTGCTGTCCTTGACACCCTTTGGAAAAACCAGCTAAAAACTAAACCCTCCAAATGTGAGTTCCTCAAGTTGGAGCTGTTATTCCTTGGGCACACCATCTCTCCCCAAGGGATAAATCCTGACCCTGCCAAAATCAAGGCAATCACCAGCATGCCGCCCCCCACTGATGTGGGCCAGGTGCAGACATTCTTGGTCATGGTTGCCTACATGCTCAAGTTCATTCCCAATTACAGGGAACTAATTGCACCTCTCACTGAGCTCCTCAACACTAAACAGCGCTTCCATTGGACCCCTGCCAGAGATTGAGCCTTTGAAATGTTGAAACAAAGACTCACAACAGCACCAGTACTGCAGTTTCCCAATTGAAACCACCAGTACAAACTTGAGACCAATGCCTCTGACAGGGCCATAGGGGGCATGCTAAGGATAGAAACTGACAATGGCGCCTTCCTCCCTGTGGCGTATGAGTCCAGGAAGCTTACCAACTTGGAACAACGCTATCCCATCCATGATAGGGAACTGGCAGCAATTGTGCATTGCGTCAAGAAGTAGCGCTGTTACCTGGAAGGTGCTACCTTCCCACCCCACGTTCTGACAGACCACAAGTCACTTCATTACTTCAACACACAGTCCCACTTGACACGCTGCCAAGCAGGCTGGGTTGAGTGTCTATCCCCTTACCAGTTGTGCATTGAGTACAAGCCTGGGAAGGAACTTGTCATAGCTGACGCCCTTTTGCGACTCTACGTAGCATCCATCACTGGAGATGATGGTTTGGACCCCAATTGGCCCATGCTATATCTCCGCCCTGAGGCAACTTGCTACAAGGGCCTTAACTCGGTAACCATCTCCAAGTTGAAGGACAACGAGAGTCAGTTCACCACCAATGCTGGTAACGTCTGCCATTGGGAAGAGACAGGTAAGAAGACACCTTACATTCCCACCACTCAACGCGGTGACACAATATTGCACTACCACTGAGCCCTGGGTCACATCAGAGGGTGTAACCTCTTTGAGATCATGAAACGGAAGGTTTGGTGGCTGTGCATGCGTCAAGACATCCTGGATCTCCTCAAAACGTGCGTGCTGTGAGAGAAGAACACATCCAAACCTGCACCCCCCAAGTCTGTCCTGCCCATCAAGGCCATGGAACCCTTTGGGCAGTGATCCCTTGACATTGTGGGACCACTCCTGAAAGACAGACTGGGAAAGAAGTACATTATCACTGCCATTGACTACAATACTTGCTGGCCAGTGGCCTGGGCAACAACTAACCTCACTGCCACCACCACCACCCGCTTTATTGGCAAGGAAATTGTGGCCCGCTTTGGGTGACCCAAACGTCTCATCACAGATGGCGGCCCCAAACTTGTTGGGCATGTCATGAGGGCATACTGTGCCAAGAACACACTCCAACGTTTAGTTACGACCCCCTACCATCCTCAAGCCAATGGACGCGTGGAACTGTTAAATGGCTCACTGGTTCAACTGATTGTCAAGCTCTCACAAGAGCACCCCAACACCGCATGGACTGAACATCTGCCCACCGCTCTACTTATCCTGCGAGCAAGAATCAACAGGGGCACAGGGTTCAGCCTCAGCACCTTAGCCGTTGGGACGCCTGACAGGAGTTGAACAGGGAAAGCTACGACCCAGGGTTCCCGACAAGCCTCCCCTAGTAACAACCCCATCCCTAGACCAATGGTGTGCCAAAGCCCAGGAAATTAAACAAGCAAATTGAGGGAGGGACAAGACACCTCAAAGCTAGATACGCCGTAGGTGACCCCATCTACACCCTCAACCCCAATTCTGCCAAGTTGAAGCCCAACCACCTAGGGCCCTTCAAGATAGCTGCTGTCTACGACAATCATACCTATCAACTTGAAGATGTCCAAGGAAACACCAAGAAGCTTCACCATGATTGCTTGCGCCCCTGCTGCGCCATCCCCACACAAAAGCTGTTTGTGTGGACCTTTCCAGACCTTCCGCAGACTCCGGTCTTGGTGTCTGACGACAAGCAGGGGGCAAGGGGGTGTTGCAACCGAGTTTCCAGACTTGCCTGCTAACGTATCTTAAGATACACAGGGGGCGCTTGAGGAGTTGTCCCTTGACGTATCTAACGACATGGATTAATCTGATGGCAAATATCAAATGGCAGGAACTTCATCCTAATTAGGAGCGCTACCAATTTGACTTGCTGATCCCCGCACAAGTTATTCCTTGGCTTCAAACCTTACATGGAACTTCCCATTATGCCACCCCCTTGTGGCCTTGTGGCTTTCCCCATATGGTATATTAATCACAATACTCTACAATAAACAATACCTTATTCTTATTACTCTGTCCTTTCTATTGGACTGTTGTCTTCCCCAATTCCAAATACTGAATCCTTTTTGGTTCAGTTGCAACACTTGGATAAGCCCCATGACTACCATGACCTACATGGATAGCATATGGCCTCCCATGATACTATATAATCCTCTAAAATCATATCAATAAAGTATCATTCCCTTCTTAATTTTCCCCTTTATTTTGTTTATTATACTTCATAGAAGTATATCTTCGTAACTTATAAGTTTTTTCACCTAGCGTCATAGCTTTGAAAGCTACTGTATATTAAGCATAAATATATTACAATATTTTTTGGTTGGTCATTTTTTTGACTTTTTGGAAGTGGGACAAAAAATTCTTGTGTGAATTGGGATTGAAAATAAGTTTATTGTTCTAGATATTGGTGATTTTAGCGTACTTTTGCCATCTGATATATGTTTTTTATTTCAGGAATTAGCTTCATGGGCACCTTATAGGCTGATTTAAATCTTGAATTGTTTTTTATATTTATAATGCTTTTGACTTCAAATTTAAGTGCTGGAAATATCATTTTCGCGTTTCAATCGTTAAGCTTAACATACTGTTTTAACGTATTCACTTTTGGGGGTCTCATTTTCAACTTTAGGCACTTTGACCTACGCAGCTTGCCCAGATTTGTATCTTTGAATAACCTGGGTCTGGATCAAGCTCATTATAGTTGTAGCCCAAGCTAGATTAGTATTTGGGTTGTTTTATTAGTCAAATCTTGACTAGTCCATATTTTTATCAGCTGTTGTGGAGAACAATGAATATGTAAAATTGGTCATAATTAACCAATCAAGAGACCAAGCTTTATTTACGACGACTGAGTATTTAAAGGCATTTTTAGGGTTTTACAGATTTTGAATAATCGAAGCTCAATTGCGTTCGCCGCAGCACAGCTTAGAATAAACGAACCAAATTTTATTTTTCATTTCAAAGCTGCATTAAGAAATGTGGCTTCTTATTCAATTAAAATGTGTAAACAAACCATTGGTCACACTTACAGTTAATCAGGGTGTGTATACACGCATTAAAGCATGATAACCCTGAAGTTTTACGAGCTACTTTGCTGGCAAGCTGGATTGGTTGGTTACTTCTAAATTTTGACAAATAATAATGCTACACACCAACCTTTATTACAGTCATCAATCGATGAAATATAAAGCAACCAAAGCTGCCGTATAAAAACAAGACTGAAGGATTATCAATTTTAATTTAGACTTGATTGCTGCGTTTAAAAGCTTACATTTATAACTTCTGATAAAAACTAGACTCCCAGCTTAATTGCAATGACTGCGCAGGTTCAGCCCCAAGAAAATGCAGCTTCTCAAAATTCATCGACCTCACCACCAATATTAATGGGCGCCTTGGCCGCTACAGTCGGTTTATTTTCAATCCTCCCTCATAATAGTTTCACTACTCCGGTTTCTGCTTGCTTTGGATTTTCATTTTTGGCTTATCTTGCTACTCAGCTCGTTATTCCTTATGCAACCGAGAATTTTTTGAAGGCTAATTTATCAGGGAGAGATCGATTGAAAGCTTCAAAACCTTTATTGTAAGTCTATACATTTGATCCTTTTCGCAAAGTTTCGTTTTCCTTGATTTTCTGACAGAAACAGCTCAAGTATACCAAGTGTACTTTTTGTAATTTTTCATCATCTTGATTTTAAACTCATAATTTAAGAGCGACATTCGCCCATCTGGCTTATTTTACCCCTTTTAATTAACTAGGGTACTCTTATAGTTCTCAATATACCTCTATGGTGTTTCGCTTTTTGCTAAAGTCCTTCTAATCAACAAAACTAATTCGATTTATTATATAGGCCCGAATCTTTGGGATTGGTTTCGGCTGTTGTATATCTAATTACTATCTACTTATTCTTGCCATTTCCTTTTGCTTATAATTGGACCAAAAATTACTCTGATTCTGAGCCCGCTGCTCTGAAGATTGGCTCCACAAACCCTCATATTGAAGTAATTTTTTAGTGTTTTTAAACTGATTCAGAAAAGTTTAGCCAATTTCTTTCTGGCCTTCTCTCTATACAAGCCATGACTTTACTTGGCTTTGCGGATGATGTGTTTGATATCAAATGGCGTCACAAAGTATTAATGCCAGCAGTTGCAGCAGTTCCCCTTCTCATAGTATATTATATCTCAGCGGGAGTCACATATGTCGTGGTTCCCTTCCCCTTGAATAGGTTTATTTCAGGACTATTGGATTTAGGTATTTTTTCTTTTGATGGTTTTCTCAAATTTTATGCAGGGTTCCTTTATTATGTTTACATGGGAATGGTGGCCATCTTTTGTACCAATGCAATCAATATCCTAGCTGGAGCCAATGGCGTTGAAGTTGGCCAGTCAGTTGTTTTGGCCTCAACCTTGATAATTTTCAATCTCGTACACTTGCAGGATGAATTCCCCGGCATTGTGGCTAAACACCTTCTATCCCTTTACCTTTTGGTGCCTTTTTTGGCTGTTTCGCTTCCTCTTTTGAGGTGTAACTGGTATCCTGCAAAAGCGTTTGTTGGCGATACGTACTGTTACTTCGCTGGAATGGTTTTTGCTGTAGTGGGGATACTTGGTCACTTTTCAAAGACACTTTTACTCTTCTTTGCTCCTCAGATCTTTAATTTTGTGTTTTCTGCTCCTCAAATCTTCCACATCCTTCCCTGTCCTCGTCATAGAATGCCAGTGTATGAATATACATATATCCTTTTCTAATTGTGATTCTAGCTTGAATACCGATACAGGACTACTTGAAGCAAGCCGCGCCAATCTCCAAGAGGTCAAATTGAACCCTCTACAGCTTCGCTTGATTTCCGTGGCTGAATTCCTTGGTTTTATCGCTGTAGAAAGAGGCAATACCTCACCACATGGATTGCTCTCAATGACAAACTTCACCTTGTTGAGCTTCATACTTGTTAAGAGGGGCCCAATGCGAGAAGATCGTCTCGCTCTTTGGGTTATGTTTCTTCAATCTTTATGGTCACTCTTAGCCTTTCTGATAAGATATAAGCTGATATATTTGTTCTATAATGCTTATGTCTAATAAAGGTAACTGATATAACAAGCTTTTAAAAAGCCTTTTTTTAGTATAAATACATGCCCTTTAAATGAAGTATATACTTTTAATGGTTGTTCTTTATAAACTCTTAAGTCTGCGATTAATTTGGTTCTCCTGTGTTCAATGTTTCATCTTCAACCAAGAAGAACTAAGTCTGGTTCCAAAACCAACAAATGCTTGAGAGCCAAATTTTGCTGATATGGGTATTTTTTACACAAATTATAGAGTAGCATTTTGGCTTAGCTACAGCTTCCTGGGCAGCATTTATTAACTTTTTTAAATTAATATTTTTCTATTGTTTTACAAATGTCCCGACTCTTGCATACCAAGCTATATATAACATTTATTATTTTTATAAATAGAATATTCACAATAGAAGCTGTCACTTGCATTAAGGGTGACGCTTGGCTTAACGTCCTCGACAATGCACTATCCGTCAGAAATTTTACAGCATGGGTGACTATAACCCTACACAAGCTGGTAGACCCCAACCATTGGAAATCTTTTGACTTGCACCCAGCCTTGATTCACCCACCTTCAGTTGGAAATCTCTTGTATGTAGATGGTTATCTGGGGCAAATATCTGATCGCTTCGTTACATCTTCCTACAAAACAACGAGATATAGATGCTGGTGCAGTCTTTAAATGATTGGCCAACCAAATATTTTCATCAGTACAATTTTCACACTTTCTCTATGCAAGCATGTCACAAAGATGTTTCAGAGAGGTTTATATTTCTTTACCTTCAAAGATTCCAACCAAATACTGAAATTACTATTGGCTTTGGGAGAGTAACTGTCATGCTAGGAGCACTGCTCATTTAAAAGATAGCACTTGCTCTGAAGCATGATTCTGCCCAGCTGCTAAGGGTACATTGCATAAAAGCCTATCATTCCGGGATAAGTTAACCGTGACAACCCACCAGATATAGACTGGCCTCAACAGGTTTATGTGAGTCTGAGAATAGAATCAATTGGATATTGGGCCCCCAACAGGTGTCTCATATGAGTAAAGGCATCTAAAGTGTACAATTGTTTGGCCTACTCACCAAACCTAAAAAGAAAGAGGAGTTTGGAAACAGAAGATAACAGAATATTGTAACAGAAATAAAATATTCATAAGGGTTAGGGAGTTCATAGAAAAGTAATGGGGCTGTACTAGTTTTTACCGCTTTGAGGATAAACAGAGTCTCCTCAGCAGCAAACGAAATCAGCTGAGCTCAGAAAGAAACAGGATAGAACCCAAATCTACTGTTGATTAATCCAAATTTATTGATTTTGATTTGAGCTCAGTTGGTTTGTTTCAGCTGGGTGGATTTTGTTAATCCTCACAGCTATAAACCATGGTACTGAAAAGCATAGGTGCTATCATCTTGAATATCTCCCAGATAGCCTGTAAAAGTTTGTTTGGTTAGCAAAGCTATAATCTGTTCTAATTTTATATGCTATCACCTTGATTTATGTAGTTAACCTTTATTTTGATTTGATAGAAAATAAGGGAACATAGACTGTAATTTTTCCAATAGATGTTCTTCAAATCACTTTAAATCCACATTTATTGTATTCTCTTTAGATTACTTTATGCAACTATTAGATTTCTATCACAATAGTTAATTTAAACATAAAAAATCTAAGTTTGAAATAATATACTGAATTCTAGGTAGTCAATATTTTGTATCTTGGTAGAATCATCTTTATCTTTATGAATAGAGAGTTTCATGTTGATATCATAAGTGATATACATGGAAATAGGTTGTACTACCAATTGGGTAGAAGTGTGAGAGTCAGGGAATACAAGTAGATAGCTTCAAAGAGAAATTTGACACATGATCTTCAAATTCAAGGTGTTGTGAATGGGCACATCCAGACACTATTGACTTTGACTGTGTTAGGTCTGAATTTCAGTTTTAATGACCTTTCTTCCCTTTTGGAAATCAAGGATTTGATAAATACTTAAAAGGATTGATCCCAACTTCCCTTACTTTCTGTAGTCGTAGCAATCTACACCCCGTGTATAATGATGGCATTTTATTATTCTGCCTATTTAATGTTTCATGGTTCTCCAAAACATTATACACTTTTAAATCTGTTTCTCAATAAAAATAAGTTCAACTAACTATATTTTATTTTATGTTTTCTGTACTTTGGCTAACCCTTCCTAGCCCGCCTAAAGAAGTTTATTAAACATGCTGCATTCATATGGCTTTAAGGTAAACCCTTATTTATCCCTGAAAAAGAAGCATAGGCTAGTAAAAGCTAGTTCTATGTTTAAGATCTCCCTGTAATATTCTTTAGCTAAGCCCAAATAATTACACAACAAAAATGGTGTTCACTACAGGGAAAACAAGCCCCACAGTTACCCCTTTCAACACTATATTCACTAGTTTTTCACCTTCTTCAACTTGTGAAATCTCCTTGCCTGAAGTAATAAGTCCTTCTATTGAAGAAGACATCTTAGAATTAGCCTATTGTTAACATTGTCTTCAAGCTGGCTAATGGTCCCCGTTTTATTGCTTATTATATGGACATTCTATATTTAGACCAAGTAATCACTACCCTCATACTAGGCAGAGAAGGGGTTGATAAAACATACAATGTCCTAGTATACAAATACACTTTGACTCAGAAAAGACTATGGGATGATAATATTACCCAATCTTCCGAGTCACATCCTTGCCTCTGTCGATTCAATATACTTCATAGTGTTATCTTTTTCATCTATCCCTGATCTATTACAGTAGTTTTAAAAGCTATGGCAACAACCAAAAATACCTCAGATTTAAATAAAATGATTTCAGATTTGAATAAAATCCAAGTTGCGCAAGATTCAGGATTCAAATAATTTAAATATTTTTGGTTAATAAATGAACTGTCAAACAAAAAACAAATTTTCACTAGCCCATTATACAAAAGTATATCAAATATCAAGTGGTGTAGTTCAAACCACAAATGAAATGAACTGACACAACAAGTGAAATGGATGGATGCTATTCTGTAGTATATTATAATCCAACCAGGGTTCATATGAGGCACTGGCAGAAGGACTAAAATGAAACAAAATTAGAGCAATCTAGAAGCGAGATTACACAAGCACAAAACAAAATGAAGTCACACAAGATGTGTAGTGTGAGTAGCCTAAAATAGAAAAATAACAGTTTAACAGCCAATCAACAGCTATCCAATTTAGGAACAGAGGCATTTTATTCATTTTCATGGCTCTAGATTTGTATAGAATGGTTTTGAGAACCTTCCAAATATAGACTCAAGATTACAATAAAAATAAATCATTAAATTTTAAAATTTCTACTTTTAGTGATTTTATCCTAGGTTTTTACAATGGTTTTTACTAGCAATATCTTTGACGGCGCCAGCAGCCAAGCCAACAGCAGCCAAGCCAACTTCAATGGAAGCGAGGCTCAGAACGCGGAGGCACCTGTTTACACCCAAGCTCTTGAGGCAGGTAATGAGGAAGCTGATCTGTACCTGACCACTGACCCCTATGGCTTTGACTTATTCAGTAGTCACTTAGTGTCTAGCTCTGCCCCTGATCCTGTACCCACCCCCACACAAGCTGCCCACCAAACAACCAATCAGGATGGCAACCTTGATTTGGAACAACTTCCTGCCACCAGCCAACTTGCCCCCCTACAGCCAATCAGGCTTCAGCTCCCCCAGCCCAGCGCCCTAAGTGGCAAATCATCACCGCCCAAATTCTTCAGGAAATTGTGGCACTGAATCTACAGGGTCTGTCCTGGGAAAAAATTGCTGCCCAGTTGCAATTTACCCAAGCTACTGTCATGTGGGAATTCAACAACCTGATGAACAGGGGGAATCTGATTGGGACAGCCAAGAAGCCCAAGAAGACCCCCAAGTCACAAATATCTGAGGCATACCCAATCATTCTTGACCTCCTCCAGCAGGACCCCAAGCTTCCCCTAACCCAGGCCCGCAAACAGCTCGCGCACCATAACATATGGGTCTCCAAGCGCATGGTGCAGCTCTGGATGTATGGGAAGGTGGCTTCCATATGGGTTCTTACCAATTTTGCCGGCGACCAATGGGATGGCGCTGAGGATTCCCCATATGACACCACCATCAAATTAACCCTGGTCCAATGCCTGACTAGTCTTACTGATGATGTCATGTTCATCCCCTATTACAAGCTATCAATAGCTTTTGAAAATTTTGGTGCCCAAGGAAGAGCCGCCACACAAAAAGGGAGGAAGAAGGTCAAGAAGGGGATATTTATTGGTGCATTTATGGCTGTTTCAGCCAAGGGTTTTGTCTACTATCAGAAAAATCAAGATTTCACCAACGGCTACTCATACAGCCACATCCTTGGTGGATTACTCAACTCCTGGGATAGCTCAAATTCAAAGCATCAGGTTTTCTTGAGCCACCAGATGGAGGGTAGCTCCACCGCCCTTGAGGCCATTCAGGGACGTGGGCACCAGGCCTCAGTATACCCCGCCAGCCACACAGACATCCATCTGGTTGATGTTGTCTTCTTTAATATTGGATCCACACTATGGGAGCGCCGCCCTCAGGCTTTCAACAACCTCTATCTTGGGGTTCTTGATCACAATTCTCTCTTTGGCCGCCAAATGGTGGCTGACTTTTTTGCCCAAATTGTCTTCCATGTGAAAATGGGTAACCAATCATGCAAAGATAAGCACCTCCCACTTCAGGCCACTGTCACCTGCCAGCCTATCCAGCCAATTACCAATGAGGAATATGACAAGCGTTATATGGCAGCCATCACGCGCAATCCTCCTACCCCTACCCCCGCCACCACCCCCCACCTTCCAGCTCCACCCATCCAATCCCAGACCCCCCAGGCCAGCACTGCCTCTCTGTCTTCCTTCCTGTGCCATTCTGCCTACTAGGCATCACTCTTCCCTGCCCCAATAAACCCCCTGTCACCAAAAATTTTCTATTTATATTATCTTTTTTTTAATTTCAATTGTTCATGTTCTTTTTGTTTATAGTTGGTTTTATTCTTTATGTTCAGCTTATTTCTATAAAATCATATATTTACTATTCTGTGTATCTAGATCCAGCACACAGTTATTTTTAGTACCCAAACACAGCTTCTTGTGAAAATATTAACAACAATTTAGTAATCAGCTAAATTTGAATTAGAAAATTATAGGTTAACTATTTTTAGATAAAGTTGTTACTGATCCAAATTAAAAACCTTGATGATAAACTTTAAGCCAATCAGGAGCCAAGTGATAAAGTGATTATTGTGACATAAAGGGTCATTCAATAATTCTTTGATGCATGTGCGCTAATTAATATGATTGGCTTGATCTTTTGCTATTGTGCGCCATTGTTGCTGTGGCAAGTTGTTGATGGGCTAGTGCTAACCCAGCAGCTGATTGGGCACTGGTCCATCAACAACTTGCCACAGCAGCAATGGCGTACAATGACAAAATATCCAGCCAATCATATTAATTAGCGCACATGCATCAAAGAATTATTGAATGACCCTTTATGTCACAACAATCACTTTATCACTCAGCTCCTGATTGGCTTAAAGTTTACCATTAAGGTTTTTAATTTGGATCAGTAACAACTTTATCTAAAAATAGTTAATCTATAATTTTCTAATTCAAATTTAGCTGTCATGGCCATAGTTTTCCCAGGTGTGGCTTGGCCAAAGCGCTGCCACCCGGGGAAACCCAACCCAAAGCCCCGCCTGCTTGCGGCAATTGTAGATTTAAATCTAATGATTGATTGCAAGTGGGTGGTGGCACGGGAAATTGGGTCCAAGTGGGGTGCAGATGCCCCACGCCCAATTTCCCCTTCTTTGACCTGCTGGTCAACAAATCCTGACCTCAAAGGAGGTCAGGTAGCAGCTTAAAGAACCACCATTGGTGGTATCTGTAAGCTGTCTAAATATTGTATTCAAGGAGGCCACCTCATCAAGATGTACCCAAAGGCTTTAAGTAACAATTTTCCCCACCAAACTACCTTAGTAGTTTGATATTTTACTCTCAATAAATATATTACCTCAATGATTCACATATTTTAATATTTTCCAATCAGATTTGTAATAAACAGACTGCTAGATTCTGCTTTCTCACCTCTGTGATTTCCTGGTAATCTTCCACCTCCTGCTGAAATGATTCCTGAAACCCGCAAAATTGAATGTGAGCCTATCTATGCTGCTGATTCCTTGACGTTGAGCCAAATGAAGGTCTTCCTGATGTACCTATGCATAATCTTCTGCTGCACCTTTCCTTATTCACTCTTCAAGGGTCATCATTTACAAGTAAACACACATTGTCTCCTCCTAATTGGTAATGTCATCCTAATTTGGGTGTACATTCCCCATTTGATTGATTACAACAAGCTCTCTCTCTACTTTACCCTGACATTATCAAACTACTCTAATTTTGATATATTGTATGGCCTGCGCATCTTTGTTGTTAGATCATTCTCTTGCATCATGGATATCTCAGTGGTGACTTCCACAATGCTCATTACTTCATTTTGGAGTATTTTTGCAGTGGTTTTCGTTCCCCTGTTATACTCATCCTTTGCAAAGATAAAGATCACACAACCTCGTTGTACTTTACTCTCACGCCTCAAATTCTGGCAGCCTGATCTTAGCCTTCCATCCCATTTGTTAAATACTGCCAGAGGAATTTTGGCACTAACTGAGGAATGGGCCCAGCATGGTTTCCCTCAGAAGCTTCTCAGCTTCTTACTCAAACAAGCAGAACCCAAATCCTGTGAGTGGTGTTTGTCTATTTTTGATCAAGCACCAAACTTCTTTGATGATGCGTCAACCCTAATCCCTTTGATGACGTGTCAAGCTCTGGTAACTTCCTCTTTGATTGACTAAAAAACCCTGTTCTTAAGTTCTCAAGGCCCTCAACCTCTACCCTTGCACCTCAAGCAGTTTCAAGCCAATGCCAAGAAGTCATCACTCCCCAAAAGTGCTAAGCTTGCGGCCCTCTATCTCAGCCTTGACCACACCAGTCAAAGTCTGTCACCCTGGTTGCACCCTTCCGCTTCTGTCTCTGATATGATACAGCGCCTCCTGCAAGCAGTTGGGGGTAAGCTAGTGATGTCCCAGCAGCTAACTCAGCCTCTGTTATTAGAGGCTCCTCCCATGTTAAATTGCTTGAAAAGTCAACAGGAGCCAGCCACTCCACAAGGGCCCATATTCCCTGAGGTTTCTCAATCTCTTGTGACTCCAGCCCCCACTCTGACTATAGCTCCTGTCGTCAGTTCTCCTCCTCAGAGTATTCCTACCCTGGCTTCACTCTTCTTTTATGATATTGACAACTCCAGTGCTACCCTGTCAAACTTAAACTCTACTGACTCCCAAGCACCCACTTCAGGTAACGCTATCAATGCCTGTAAACTTATACGCATCAACCAGAACCATCCATTGCTATCTGCCAAGGCTCAGGCTATAGTGGATCACCATGTTGCCACTATGAATAAGGTTGTGTCTACTCTTTGCCTCAAGCCTATTGTCATTGAACCTATGATTGACCAATCCTTTGTAGCCTTGAATGAGGACTTTTTGTCCATTCAAACAGCTCCTCAACTCCAGGTACAAGTTGATTCCAATCATCCCCCTCTATCAAATAAAACAAAGATGGTATATTTTTTGTTTCATTGTTCCTTTGCTTCCACATCACATCTAACAAAAGCTGTAGCTTTAGTAGATACTGGTGACACAGACAACTTCATTTCAAAATATCTGGTTGACAAGCTAGGTTTGGAATATAATCCTGGTGCTCTGTGCAAAGGAGGGGTATCCAATGTCTTCCGTTCATTCATACTACATTGCCTGTTATCCTTCTCCATCACTGATCATGCCTTTGTTGCTGAATTCACAGTGGCAAAGCATCTAACATAACCGGTGATCCTAGGAATGGAATGGTGGCAGGAGCACAATATCACCCCAATCCTCAAAGATAACCTACTGAGGATCACTCATCCTGCCAGAATTTCCTTGGAGGTACCAATGATCCCGTTTGGGAAAGAAGCCCCTCACATCTCAATGTCAGTCTCAGCAACAACAAAACCTGCCACATCATTTGATGTCCTTCCGTTGTGCCTCTCCCACTTGCACACAGCCTTTGATTCTAAGCTGGCTAATGGTCTCCCCGCACACTCACAATTTGACTTTGAGTTTTAACTCACTGTTGATTTGGTGAAAGTTGCTTCTCCCATCTATCCCTTGAACTTAAAGGAGGAACAATGATTAGAAGAATGGACAAATGGCATGGAAGCTAAAGGACATATCTTTAGGAAATCTTCTCCTATATGCTCTCCACTGCTGTTTGTTCAAAAGTCTGATGGATCATTATGCCCCTGCATTGATTTTGGCAACCTGAACAATGTGACTGTACTGGATCCATACCCTATGCCCATTGAGTCTCAAATCTCAAGGGAGGTGGAGAAGGCTAGAATCTTTTCAAAGCTGGACCTCTTAAATGCTTTCAACCAGATTTGTATCAAAGAATGTCAGGAATGGCTCACCACTTTCAGGACTAAGAAAGGCATCTTTTAGTACCAAGTCATGCCCTTTGGTCTAAAAAATGCCCTAGCAGTATTCCAGAAGATGATCAATGCAGTCTTAGGAGACCTCATTGGGAAATGTGCTATAGCATACATGGACAACATCTTAGTATACTCTCTAGATGAGGAGTCTCATGCCACCCACCTTTGTGCTGTAGTGGAAATGATCCAAAAGGCCAATCTTGTCATCAAACTGAGCAAATGTGAATTTTTCAAGAGTAAGGTTTCTTTCTTAGGAAATCTGATTTTGGAGAAAGGCCATGCCATTTCCCCTGACAAGGAAGCTGCAATAAGGAATTGGCAGACCCCAACAAACATTACCCAACTCTGCAGTTTCCTGGGAACATACAACTTCTTGAAACGCTTCACCCCTTGCTTGTCAGAAACAGCAGCCCCCCTTTACGCTGCTAGTGGGAAAAGGACTCTGGAATGATCCACACAATGCAATGCTGTGTTCAATGCTGTTAAGAACATCATGTGTTATGCAACCATGCTCTTCCATGTTGATGCCTCAAAACCCTTCATCTTAGCCACAGATGCCTCCAAATTTGCCATTGCCTCAGTCCTTCTACAAACTGCTGATGATGGACTAGAATACCCTGTGGGCTATTTATCAAGAAAAATGAGATCTGAAGAGCTCAGCTACATGATCTATGACAAGGAGCTATTAGTAGTAGTATAGTCTATGAAATACTAGCAGCATCACCTTCGCTCAGCCACACACCCATTTACAGTAAGGACAGACCACAAAGCCCTACTTTATTACTGGGAACCTTGTCTCTTAACTGAACGTCAGACCAGATGGTATGAAGTCCTAGTCAAGTTAAAATTCCAATACAAGTTTATCAAGGGTATTGATAACCATCTGGAGGACTCCCTTAGTCACAGCCCAGCATTCCTTCCAGACGTTAAGGCTGAACAAGAATTTAATACAAAGGTCATGATTCCCCCCAGCGCCATTCTATCCTCTTCTCCCACAGAAACAATCTGTACCCTAAGTGTCCAAGAACCTCCCAAACCAGCCTGGTAGCTAGAGTCAAGTTGCTTCAACCTTTAGACAGACGGTACCCCCAGTTGTTTAAGTTGACAAGTCAATCTACTCCCCACACCTGCTATAGTTCTGAAAATAGTACCATACTTCACAATGGTTGTCTGTGGGTACCTGAGGGTGATATTTGCCTGGAAGTCATCAAGGCCCACCATGACAACATATTGGTTGGTCACTAAGGAAAAAATAAGACCATAGAGATAATCCGTAGACAATTTGATTGGAGAGGTCTCACATCAGACGTAGCTAAGTACTTGAAGGGCTGCATGGTTTGTCTAAGGGCAAAGCCCTCCCGTCTCAAACAGACAGGTCTACTGGTACCCCTACAAATTCCAAATGGTCCATAGACATCTCTGTCTGTTGATTTCATAGTAGAACTTCCTCCATCAAATGGTTATCATGCAATCATGGTAGTAGTAGATTGTTTCACAAAGATGAGTCATTTCATCCCCTTCCAAACCACAATCACATCAGTCCAGATGGCCAAACTGTTTGTCAACAATGTCTTTGCCCACCATGGAATCCCCTCAGAGATCATAAGTGACAGAGGTCCCCAATTCACATCACAATTATGGGAGAAATTCTCCAGACTCCTAGGCATCAAGTTATGCAGATCAACAGCCTACCACCCCCAATCCAATGGCCAGACAGAGAGGGTGAATCAATGTTCGAAAACATTTCTTAGATGCTACTCTAACACTGAACAAGATAAATGGTCCCAAAACATACCAATGACCCAGTTTGCTTACAACAATGCCCCACACTCCTCTTCTAATGTCTCCCCATTTTTTTGCAAATTATGGCTACAACCCCCAATGTAACTTTGGCTCACTCTCAGGTAGCAAAGTAGAATTGGCATCCTCACAGGCAGCAGCTTTAAAAAGAATCCATGAAGAAGTCAAAGTGTCCTTGACTCATGCCATGACAACTTACAAGGCTTATGCAGACATGAAAAGAAGAGAGGGCCCAGCGTGTGAAATTAGTGATCAAGTACTGGTTGACTCCTGGAACATGCGACTAAAAGTACCCTGCCAGAAGCTAGGTCCCAAAAGAGTAGGTCCATTCAGAATCTTAAAGAAGATTGGATCTTCAGCCTACCAACTGGACCTCCCTCCCTCCTTCCACATCTTCAGCACATTCCATGAATGCCTATTAACTAAGTATGAAGGTCCCCCTGTATCTACTCCTGACCCCATAATGGTGGATGGACAACTGGAATATGAACTGGAATCAATAATTGCATCCAAACTATCTTGCAAGCGCCTGCACTACCTAGTAGACTGGAAGGGATACCCGGCCTCATAAAACTGTTGGATTCCCCATCACAACCTCACTCACGCCCAAGAAATGCTCCAGAAATTCCACGAGATCAATCCCCAAGCAGTAGGTCCAGTAAAGGCCACCCTAGCTGCCATGAAACTCCATACTGCCCACAAGAACTATGCATTGGCAGCACTCCCAGGAGGCAGGAAGTCCCTGTTACCAAAAAAGGAGAGTAATATCATGGCCATAGTTTTCCCGGGTGTGGCTTGGCCAAAGCGCCACCACCTGGGGAAACCCAACCTAAAGCTCTGCCCGCTTGCGGCAATTGTAGATTTAAATCTAACAATTGATTGCAAGTGGGTGGTGGTACAGGAAATTGGGTCCAAGTGGGGTGCAGATGCCCCACACCCAATTTCCCCTTCTTTGACTTGCTGGTCAACAAATCCTGACCTCAAAGGAGGTCAGGTAACAGCTTACAGAACCACCATTAGTGGTATCTGTAAGCTGTCTAAATATTGTATTCAAGGAGGCCACCTCATCAAGATGTACCCAAAGGCTTTAAGTAACAATTGTCCCCACCAAACTACCTTAGTAGTTTGATATTTTACTCTCAATAAATATCTTACCTCAATGATTCACTTATTTCAATATTTTCCAATCAGATTTGTAATAAACAGACTGCTAGATTCTGCTTTATTACCTCTTCAACTTCCTGGTAATCTTCCACCTCCTGCTGAAATGATTCCTGAAACCCGCAAAATTGAATGTGAGCCTATCTATGCTGCTGATTCCTTGACGTTGAGCCAAATGAAGGTCTTCCTGATGTAAATGTGCATAATCTTCTGCTGCACCTTTCCTTATTCACTCTTCAAGGGTTACTATTTCTGAGTAAACACACATTTTCTCCTCCTCATTGGTAATATCATCCTCATTTGGGTGTACATTCCCCATTTGATTGATTACAACAAGCTCTCTCTACTTTACCCTGACATTAGCTGTCAACAAATTGTTGTTAACATTTTCACAAGGGACTGTTTTTGGGTACTAGAAAAAATATGGCAATTAAGGAAACAATGCCAACACAAAGCAAACAACACATATTGAGATGAGTGTAAAACATATACACAATGGGTAAAAAGATGGGATAGTGTAGCAAATGGGAAAACAACAGGAATAAACAAAGAGGCAAAAGTATCGGAATAATACAGATTTTATTGGGGCAAAAGATATAAGAACATATGGAAAAGTTAGTAAAAAAATCATATGAGAGAATTGGAGAAGCTATTAAAGGATATTGACTCTACAATTGCAAAAATCAAAGATGTTGACCGTAAGTTCAAGGCAAAAGTCAAGGCTGCAGTTCTTATAGGGGACAAAATTGAAAAGGTGTCTGCCAAGTCACACATGGCCAAGATGCCAGACACCCCCAAAATAACAATTGAGCGTCTTCTTAGTGTTCAAAAAACTGTAGTTGAGGGTCTCCAGTTCAAGTCATTTGCCCTCTCTGTGCCGTCTGTCTGGGTTGACAATCCTGAGATGTATGCACATCTCAAGCCAGCCAAGCAATCAATAACTGTGGATACGGAATTGCCCGCCCAACTGCTTGCGCCAAGAATGGCCAAGCCTGCCAAAGCAGCTGGCAAAGAGGAAACACAAGAAGGTAACCTAAAAAATAAAATTAATAAAATTTTCTAAATAATTACCTTTTTTAGAAAACATAGACAGTGAACTCTGCCGGGTTCTGGTTCCTTTTATCATGCCCACCTTCTATTCAAATTATGCCACTCACGTGGCCAAACAGCTGTATCTGTCCCCCCTGTCTTACAGGAGCTCAAAGACAGAATTCATGGGTCCTTCCCAATGACAAGGGACACACTAGCTGGGCTGATACATTCTGAGGGGGCATCTGAGTGGGCAGTTACTGCCTACAAGGATGCCCAACTGATCCGCCTTGACCTGGTGGTCCTCAGTGGAGTTTACTGTGTAAACTCCATTGAGCTTGTTTGGGATGTCCTGGAGACGCTCCCATTCAAGAATGTACCGGAGATGTGACTGGCCCATGCGCTGCTTGCTTCTGCTTTCTGGTAGAGCATACACTCTCTTACCTGCTGGAGAACTTTGGGTGCACGGTAGGAAAACTGGCTGTTGCAGATGCAACAGCCGTGAAGAAGACCAAAATCCTCCTTGCTGACTTTAGGATGGCCTGGAGTGCCAACAAGACAGGGGTCCCTCTGGCAATGGAGCTCATGTTTGCCAAGACAAAGCATGAGAAGAATATTAGTACTGTGTACAATAAGCTCTGTGAGTTTACAGAAGCCTTTGCTGGGAAAAGACTTCATCTTGTTGTATACCTGGGGTTACTCTTTTACTTTGGGATGGCCGCATCTGTAAAGGACCTAGACGGGGTCCTCCTTGGGATTGGCAAGGCCAGGCTCTCCCTGGATGGGAAGAAGGTCCCCCCAGATATGACTTGGTGGACCATGTATTCTAGGACGCCCTGGTCCTGGCTGGAATTTATGGGTTTGCAGCCCCGCCAGAGAAGCTGTTGCTTCACTCCCACCTGACTGTACTCCCTTTCACCAGCAGGCAGGAGTATTTTAACCAGGGTGTATCCACTGTCCACGGTATGGCAGTGGAGGTTGTGCGCCACCTCCATTGCAGGGTGGGTACATACTGCCAAACCCATTATAGGTGCACTTAATTTTTTAGTATATACCAATAAATATCTTATATACTCTAGATTATTTTTATTATAAATAATTTTTTAAAGTCTTATTTTAGCAAACAAGTTTTGCAAAATATATTGCAGAAACAGTTTTCATAAAAACATAATAATATATCTCAATAAAATCTTCTTCTAATTCATACACTTTACATTTAACTTTTTTAAATTTGATTTTATATTTATTTGACAAAAGTGACATAAATATATTTGTATAATCCAGTATCAAGCATTTGGGATACCCTTAGATGCTATAATAAAAAATGATTATAAATAAATAAATTACTAACCTTCATTGATGGTCCTGAAAATGTGATTGCAGGCTTGGAAACATCTAAATATAAAATGATAATTAATAAACCTTGAATAGTAAATTAGATAATATAAAAAAGTTAGACAAGCTAAGCCTTTAATTGATTGGCTGTTTGGCAAGCCATGCGGGGATGAACAAATCAGCGTGGTCATAGAATTTGGCCACAGTCTCAGCTGGGAAGGTGTGGATCCCAGCCTGCAGCAAATTAAACAGGTCCTTGGTCCCAGTTGGGGTTCCTTGCTTGACAAATTGCTTGAGCCACCCAAAGACTTCCTTGATGGGATGTAGGAAGGGCAAATAGGCAGGGAGGAAGAGAAGGTGCAAATTTGCTGTGGCCAATTGCTGGGGGCCCACTGCAATGCTGGTGTCAATCATTGGGAATTTCTCAAGAATATCAGCCACCTTATAGAGACCAACATTGTCCAGCACAATTATGTTGGTGAAGCCCAGGCTTGTGCGCCTCAGGTGCTCCTGGACCAATTGGAGAAATGATAGGAAGGTCCAGCTATTGTGAGATCCCAAAATCATTTGGTACAGCTTGACCCCCTTTGGACCAAGGAGAGCCACCATTGAATAGGCTGTGGCGCAGACTGCAGCACGCCAAGCCATCCTGTCATTGGAGCCTTTGGGACATATCCATTGCGCATTTACAAGGCAAATGCTGATTTGTCAATATAGTAGAATTTAACCGTCCATTTGGCTTTGAGGGCAGTGTATGCCTCAGTGTATTTTTTCCGGGTCTTGATATTGGTTGGGCTGTTTCTATTATAGGGAGATACCCCAAGCTTTTTCTAGGGAAAGCACATTCCTTTGAACAGATGGTAGTAAAAGGAAATTGAGGCCTCAACCCCAAAAGTAGATTTGACCTTGGCCTGTATATTTGCCAGTTCAAGATGGCAGTCCTGGGTTATCCACTGGCAATTTGCCCATTTGTGCTCCTTGGTGAGCATAGTGGAAACATGCAAAGATTTCTCTGCAGCAAGGACTTGGCCAATATCAATGAACTTGTTGAAGGTCTTGCTGGCGTACTTGGGATTCACTCCAACAAGGGCCACGGCCGCCTTGTAATCACCCAATTCACGCATTAGCTTAAGCAGGATAATGTGTTTGATGTCAGGAATGCGCTTCTGGGCAGGCTTAGCGGGAGTAGTTGAATTGGGATCCTGCTCAGGGACTGGCTTGCAAGGCATGGGTACCTTGTTGTAGAAGGCAGCAACTTTCTTTAGCACCAACTGTCCCTCATCAGTTCTGAAGAACTCAGGCTCCTTGTCTTCTTCCTGATTGCCATCACTGACGTAGGGATTGTATCTAGTATCAAGTACAGGCTTCACCTTCTCCAGCATGGCTGACGGGACTTACTCTTGCCAGTACACAGTGTTGAACACATATGAAGTAAGTTCACCTCCTTGTTTCTAACTTTCTTGGTGAAAGTAACCTTGGTGGGCTTCTGGGTCAGCTTGGAGACTCAAGGGTTTATGCTCCACACTCTAGCAGCTTGTGCTCCTCAAACCAGCTGTGTCAGTGCAGCGTCACTATCAAACTCTCCTCTCCCGTCTCCTTCCCAAGTAGGCATTTGTGTTGCACTAACTCTGTTCTTTGACCTGCGGGGGCAACTGCAACCGCGGCGCACAACAGGTGCAATGATACTCTGTTGCTGTGTTCCTTTTATTTTACAATTTAATAAAATACTAAATAAAATTCCATCAAGTTACTTCCTAATTTTAATTTTTGCTTTTATCTGAATATGGATATTTAATTAATATTTTTTCCCATCCAATATCCCAATTATAGATTTTTATTTCTTAATTAGTTGTTTCTGGTTTTACAACACCCATTTTTGAATACCCAAAATAATTCCCACACATTTTCCAATATTTTACGCCAAATTAAGCACCAACACAATATTTTTAAAATTTATGTTTCAGATATTGTGTCTTATTTTAGATACCTTGGTATCATTCTTGATTACAATCCATTGCACACACTGAGTGAGTGATTCCGTTTACATAGTGAGTTGCTATTGTGTTTTGTTTTTGGATTGAGTTTGATACACCGTGCTTGGATGTATTTTGTCATCAATTCACATAGTAAACATATGTACACCAAAAGTCAACTCACACCATTTTGCTTGTGAATCAATGTATTTTGGATTGTATTTTGAATGATTTTGCTTTGCGCGTGAGCACTTCTTTGCTGTGTTGACTCATTTTGCCCATTAACGCCAATAACCCCTGTTAACAGAGTGTATATTTTAACCTGATGGTTGAAATTTGCTTAAATCTGAAATCATTTTGTTTAAATCTGAAGTATTTTTGGTTATTTTCATAGCTTCTAAAACTATTATACAGACTGTCTGAGGTGAAAAAGCTATGAGCTATGACATTATTTACCAGCTTCTGTTGGCCATAAGAGGCCATAGGCCTTACCTATCAGCCATAGAGGCTATAGGCTTCATCTGTTGGCCATACAATTCTATAGGCATTACCTGTCAGCCATAGGAGGCTATAGGCCTCATCTATTGGCCATACAATTCTATAGGTATTTACTGCTGTCCATACAAAGCTAAAGGCTTTATCTGTTGGCCAGACAAGTCTATAGATCAAATATATCAACCATACCATTCAACATGTCACATCTGTCTTTCAGATGAAGTATAAGTGATCTGTTAAACTGTCTGTTCCATAATCTGTCCAGATTATGCCCAATTTGCCACAATTGCCTTTGAAACAACTAGTTGCCAACTGAAACTGCTGATCTAATTTACAACCACTCTTTTCAGTTGCAATCTCCACATGAAACTGTAGCAACTAACTTGATTGATGATCAATATTTCATATTGTTGATCAACATTTCAGTTGGCTATCATCTCAGAAATGCCTATGTAATCTTCACTTGACTTATGTAATAAATTAGAGACCTTTTATTGTAAAATGAATACTGTTGTTTCTCCTTTAACTTGGATAAGTTACTTGCCAACTTCCTTTGCAGAGATGCAGACCTTGGCTCTGTACAACCTATGATAGCTCCTGTAAGCTATAATCAGATGTTGAGATTGTGTTTTCAGCACTGTTAATATAGAGATACCTAGGAATCATAAGTTTGCTGTATGCCACTTATTGATTCTGAATCCTCTCTTCCCCTTCCCCAGTATACATTGTCTGTCCATATTTTGACTGATTAACATACACCCATTCCTCCACCAACCCTGTTCCAACTCCATTGTCTTATTGCCAACTGACAACTGAATCCTTCCCAAAGTATATATTGTCTATCTGGTATCCAACTGACTACTATACACCAACTCTGTATCCTTTCCTGTTGCCCTTTTGCCAACCAATTCCTGAACCTCTTTTGCTGTTGTTAATGCTATGATCTTCATATATTGACAATAGTTAGCAACTCCTCAGTTTTATGTTGGCAAGTCATATTCTGTTGTACTCCACCTTGCCTGGTGCTCACATATCTAAGTACTGCTTAAGCCCAACAACCTTTTAGAGCAGTCACCACACCATCCCTTTTTATACTCTTTGAATCTTAACCCTAATGCTTTACACACTTTAGTTTATAACCTTGTGCCCTTATGGGCAAGACCTTACAAAGAGCCTACTAGTTGCTACTGGCTAAACTAACATTTTAACCCAATGTGGTTTATTAATGTCAGATTGTTGGTCATGGCCAGCCACTAAACACTCTGGAATCTCTCTCCTTTAATTTCTTTAGCACCTCTAGTGATTTTAATATGCCTGAGAATAAGCATTAAGTTTTTTTCTCTTCACTGTCAAAGTTTTCCCCAAACTGTTGATTTTTTTAAAAAAAATAAAAAAACCAGAGCTATTATATCAGTTTAAAAATATCTTTTCCAAAGATAGCACAGAATATGTATTGTCCAAAGGAGTAATGCATCACATTGATACTGAGATGTTCTCCCTTTTTTGAAAAGTCTTACCACTGTAGTTGAGTTGAAGATACTCAGGTCTTAAAGAAACTCAAGAAGCTTTAAATGATGAATTGTCAATGCCTTCCAAGAGCACTTGGGCTTCCTATTGCTAATACTTAAGAAAAATGATGGTGACCACTAAATTATCATGAAAAAAGACATATTGATTCTCTTGATAATAAAGAGTAATATCTGCATCTTCATATCAATGGTTTATTAAGATAATTGAGTGATTTCAAGATCTTCTCATCCATAGATATGGCTACAGAATATTGACAGGTTAGACTGTCTCCTGAGGACAGAAAAAAGACTCACTTTCCATACCAGATGTATTATTTGATCCTAAATGTATGCTAATGAACCTCTTTGACCCCTCTGCTACTTTTAAGTGTGCCATAGGCTCTATTTTTGATGACTTAAAGCTATCATATATACTCATATACTTAGATTATATCACTTTCTTAAGCATTATCTTCACTAACTACTTAGATCACCTAAAAAAGTCTTTATCAATATTCAAGAAGCTAGGCTTAAATTAAAATACTCTAAGTGTGCCTTCTTCAAAGAAGTCTTGGAGCTCCTTGTAAACAAAGTTACCCAAACTATCATCCATTTCATGATAAAAAAAGTGGGAATCACAGGTAAACTGTTGCTATCCACCAGATTGCACAAATTCCAAGTCTTTTTAGGCATTATGGGCTACTACCAACAATTTATCCCTTTTTATACAATCTAAGTGAACCCCTGGTATAGTTTTTTTACCCTTTTAGTGAATTACCAGGAAACAGTAAGCTTCTAAGAGTTTAAAAATTTGTCTAATATCTTACCCTAGTTTATTCTTAGTATTATAAATATTTTATCAGCAACAATGATGCCAGTGACTTGGATGTTGTAGCCATTCTTTCCCAAATTGAAGATGAAGATATTTAATAACCTGTTATTTACATCTTCTGTTTTATTAAAAAGCACAAAAGGAACTATAGTGTCACCCAATCTTTTTTTACTGTTCTATATACTTTAAAACAGCTATGTACTAAATTATGGGGCTCATTTAATTGTTGTTGCCAATCATGTGTCTCTCAAATATTTATAACAAATTAATGGACCTTAAGATCATCTTGCCAGGTGGGTGCTTTAAATTCAAGGATAAAATTTCAAAATCTTGAATTTGCCTGGAATACAGCATCATGATTCTGATAGGTTATTTCATATGCCCATATTGGGCCTTCATACTACTAAATCTGAATTTCTGTAAAAACTAATTGATTATCCATTCACATAGAAAACTGAAACTGAAGACATGTTTTTAGCTTTGCAAAAGCTCTTCAAAAAACATCCTCATATAGAACCACATTATTCAAGGAATTCAATAACAGTACTTGATTTATGTCTGACCCAGTCTATTTCTTTTCCTTGTCTTTCAAACCTATAAAGATATTGAGCATGAAGAATTAGCCAAGGCCCATCAACAACTTCAGAAACACTTTACTTGGAGAATTATATAACTCTTATTCCTTATGTGTTTATAAGCTGTCATGGTTGTTGGGATTTTTGACCAAGCAATGATGCCAATTATGACAGAGCTTTCAGAATAGAATTATTGCAACCTCATTGTCATAAATTTGTAATATAAATAACATGTATATTGAATCAGCAGTAGATTATGGACCATTACCACAAAATCAACCAATAATATGTGCCTCTGCGCCGCTTAGCAAAGGTTATAGGTGCGGCCTAGAAATTAATCTAGGTGCTAAAGCGCTGTCCTAATTATACATCAAGAGCCATCACACCAACTGGAACTTATTCCAGGCGCCACTCTATTTTTATGTCAGGCGCTGCTGCAGCGCCAGGTCCAAATCCCCAAAATGTGAATCTCCTGAATTATTGTATTTCTAAGCAAATAATTCAAAGCATGTTAAGGATAGAAGAAAGTGATCCTGAAGCTATCAAAAAAGACCCACACTAGCAAGGGCCACCTGTTCTGGGTGAAGATAAATATATTCTATTGGTTGACATGCAATAAGGCCAAACCTAGATTACTGATTACCAAAAATAGGGGTGTGATAGAATGTCCTAGAAGACATGATTACTGTTACAAAAGTAACAGTTTTGATCCCCCAGGTGGGAATTGAACCTGTGCCCAGCCACCAGGCAGGGGGAGAGGGTGACAGAAATTTGCCTGCACCTGGATTTGCTTCAAAAAGCAAAAATCTTGTTGCAGGAATGAATACTTCCCAGGCAACAACACACGGCCTGTTCTGGGCCCCAAAAGCTATGCCCAAGCCTGGGTGGGTTTGACTGGGCCTGAGAAGGCTAAATTTAGCTGCCCAGGGCTCCCATTTCAAGCCCACCCCCATTTAGAAATTTGTTGTTCCAAATTTGGAACCTCTTTTTTAATCAAGTTTCCCAGCCTCTGAAATGCTTTTCAGACCAGCCCAAATTTATTAATCAAATTGGAGATGACCCCATGACATCTGCTACCAACCTTGCCACAACCAATAACCAGCCAAGCAAATATAAGCCACTAGCAGCCCAAGCAGCTGTTCCTGAAGACCCCAAAAATAATGATGAAACAGCCAACCATTCATCAGAATTTAAGATGCAAAACCATTCCATCCAGATAGCACATGAAGAATGCCCATATGAACCTATATGTGAGTGACTACATAAGTCAAAAGCACCTGTGAGATTCTGTATTATCATTTTTACCCAATAAAGTTGTTATGAACCTTTGGTTCATCAATCTAGTTCCATAAATATTTATGATACTCTTCCATCTTCAATTGCCCAGATACCAGAACGCAAACCCAGGGGTTGAAAATCAAGCCCAAGTTGGAGACCTAGAAGCGCCCAATTATTACTGCCCCCTGACACTCTGTTGGGCCCTGTACATTTCACAGAGGATTTTCCAAACCCAAACCACAAACCCTGGACTTTGGAAGACTTGTAGTGATACACCCAACCAGACGCCCCCAAAAATCCCTATCAAATTGTCTGTGACGGCAAGAAAATAATTATATGCTCTTTGATATTCAATGGGAAATACCACAATTCTTCTGCATACCTGGTTCCAATGGAACCGCCCTTGACACCTAAACCAACTGCCTCAACCCCTCCCACTTATGATGCCACTGGCCAGAGTAGTTGATTCCTGGGAGTGCTATACCTGGTGCTTGCTGGATTGATTAATTCTTCCTTGCCAGCAGCCAAACCCTGGGCTGTGGCTGGGAAGGCCCTTTCCTACCTGGTAAAGTTAGGTCCCATCATCTGGTGGGCCATGCCGGTACATGCTTCCGCCCCTTTATTACCTGAAGGGACAGTGCAGTGCTCTTGATATCCTGACAGCTAGTAGACAGGGATCAGCCTTTGAGAAGGTACAAGAAAAATTAATTGATCACAATAAAATAAGCTTTAACCTGCAAGTACATCTGCATGATCAGGAGGCATCCTTTGATAATAAACATGCTTCCATTGATCCTAGCTCCTCTGATACAGTATTAATCATATCCTAACTTATGAATTTATTCAAGAAAATTCCCTGTGCCCCACATTACTAAAGGATTGTGTTGCTGTTATGCAAAAAGTGTGACAATGGTTATCAGCTTTAATGAACATGTGCTTAATCTTATTGGTTCAAGTTACTTCCTCCTCAGAGCACCTTCTGCTGTAAACCAGATTGATTTTCAAAGCCAAAACAAAAATTATGCACTTTGGGATGACATCACTTATTGGAAAAAGGGTGCATATACATGTATGTCAGTACAAACAATGATATCATGATGTAAACTATCCAGGCTAGTAATTATTTCATAACCCAGTAACATTGTTAATATACATCAAACTAATCTAATATCAGGCATATTTAACAGCACACTAATCAATCACTGCTCTTCAATTAATTGATTTACTTTTAGTAACACTTTAAAAGGTTACTGACATGGAAGAATATTCTTCCTGCAGCCTAATCATACTTCTTAAGACCAAATTGATGTTCCTGAAGATACACACACTTTCTGAAATATCTAAAGCCTGGATATCTGCATCTGATGCTCAGCAATTTATATCCCACATCACATTTGCTATACAGCTCTTATTGTTTCTCCAATTAATGTATAACCTTTACACACCTGATGGTTTCATAAGCTGGGCTTAGCTGTCATCTCCACCAAATAGGTAAAGGCATCAGGCTTTAACATGAGTAGTATTGAATTGTTGAATAGGTACTCAACTATGCTCTAATAAGCAAGAACTATAAACATAAGCAAAGAGGTCCAGTATCAGGATTTATAATTCTTTTACCCTTGAATCCTGGGCTGAAGGACGGGATTTGAACCCTGAACCTAAATTCTCGCGGGCTGTCAGGCCTAGGGATCAAGGGGCTGCCTGCCTGTGTTCCCCTGGGGTCAAACCCATACAATCTGAGGCCAAGCATGATGGCCCAAATGGTGAAGCAAGTCAAACCAAAGGAATCATTGTCCCAAATGGAGGAGTAATCAAGGCACCTAATAGAGGTGAAAAAATTCCTACCATTAGCTTCATGAGCTTGAAGTCCATACTAGTGGCCAATCAAGAGCCATCTCCAGAAGAAGGCACGGGCCCGCAGCCTGACCCCATGACCACAATTCTAGAGCAAGATAATCAAGATATCAATTCAAGATCTCTGACCAATAAAAAAACTCCCATCCTGGGTGCCATTTTTCTGCCTTTGAACCAGAACACCCAGAAACCCCAGGCCCGCCTTTCCTAATGCCCTGATAAACTGCTCATGGAAAATATTAAGTTTGGAAGTGAGGTGCTATATAGACCAAAGGACCCTGCTCTCCAAACTTATTGCCATTTTTTAATAAAGGTTATTTTATTTTGGCTTACACAGCCACTGCCTTATTTTGTCTTTGCCATCTATCAATTCAGTACAAGGTCCTCCTGCCCCTCTGCCTGCAGATTCCTGTCCTCCAGGTGTTCCCTTTGGCCCTGTCTACTTCATGGATTACCCTCTGAAGCCTTAATATAAGGAATACACCCCAGAAAAGGTACTTGAAATAAATATCTTGGCCCATATAAAATCTGCAGTTAGATACAACTGACAAGGTCCCTGGATCCTAACCAAGCCCAAATTGTTTAAAGGCAATTTTAACTTATTGCCTGCCTACAAACTCAATATGAAACCACTTGTGACCCCCAAGCCAATGCCTGCCTCCTCACCTGACCTCCCAACCAATCACACTGACAAGCTGTTTGGGATTGTGTACATCACCCTCACAGGGGTGATTGACACTATAATCCCGGCCGCTGGCCCATGGTCCTGGGTGGGAAGTCCCTCTCTTATATCTTTAAGTTAGCTCCTCTCTTGTGATGGGCTTTACCTGCAAAAACCCCGGCCCAAGTGACCCCCAAACCCAACAGCCGGCTGCCCAAAACTGGATCCCTGAAATCCAGGAGGCCAACTCATGCCATGATAACACTGTTGTAAATCTGTGCAGCAACAGCTGTTGCTGCAAAGGGTTGTGTCTCTGAATGTCAGCATCTTCACAGGAGGGTAATGGAGCATCACTTTTCTCCTGCATGCAAGATCAAGAGAGATCTAGAAAGGAGTTGGAGATCAGGTTGGTAGGGGTCTTTATTGAGCTATTGAAGCAGCCTACAGGAGAGCCTTATAGTTCACCAGCCCCATACAGCTCAGCACAGCTCAGGTAGCTTCAGGAGTAGGTCAAGAGTGAGAGAAGAGATAAAGAGCTGGCTGTACCCTTGCTTCTGAAGATGCTGACTGGTATCTTGACAATCTGCACCCCAGGAAGCTCTAGCCATGTCATGGATCTATAGCTGTGCCCAGAAGCACCAGATCACTTGGCTGGAAAGCTTTGAGGCCTCTGGAACCCCTTCCAATCTCTAATCAGGGTTCACCTGCTTAGTGGTAACCCACTTTGGCAACCCTGATACCCTGAATCATTGGAATACAACATCTTCTATGCTGCTAATCTGCTATGGCCCAGATTGCTCTCAAGGGATCCTCCAGTCAATGGAAAAGCCTGGCTTGAAGTCCCAGTAGATGACAAGGACATCCTCATTACATAATTAGCAGAAGTAGCCTAAGGATGCCATGCCTATTTATGGGATATTGCTTTTTTGATGTACTCTAGTACAGTGAGATAGGTCAACCCAAGCTTGCTGTAACCACAAAAAGTAAAAGAAGGGACAAGGAAGAGCTCTCCAGTAGCAGCAGTCATGAGCTGGCTTGGAAGGAAAAGTCAGCAGATTTGGGCAGAGCTTTGGTATTAGAAATGAGGTGCAAAGGCAGTATCCATCCCCTGATCTAGGTGTCAGGTGGAGGAACCAGCACAAGTATTGGTCTGTTGGGGTGGTAAGGATCTGCTCAGGTTCCCGGCGCTGAAGCTGAATGCACTCTCTGTTTAAAAGCACCAACAGTATAAAGCCAGTAGTGATAACATAAGCCCCTGAAAATTCAGGGTGCTCAAAATGCATCAACCTGCAGCTGTTTATTGGAAGATGCCAACAGGGAGGTATTTTCCAGCTTTCATAGCTATATACTTCTTGAGAATTAGCTTTTGACTAGGTAGAGTGTCCTGGTTGGCTGGCTGGCTGGTCATTTGCTATGTAAGAGAGGGGGGCTAAACTAACTAAGTTTGACTCCCATCCTGGCGGGGGAAACCACCAGGATGCTGCCTAGTGAAGTACTGGGACGGCCACTTGAAGGGGGACCACAGAGAGGACACAGGGTTAAATGGAGGAATTACACATTCAATCCCATCAGCGCCAAAACCAGTGAGCAACCAGGGTGTATGAGTGGGAGTGGGGGCAGCACCACAGGGGCCTGGAGGGGCACCAAGTCATTTTCTCCAGGCTGAGGAGGAAGGGCATCAGTATCTCCTCACCTACAGGAGCAGGTAAGGTGTAATCTACAGTGTGCAAATCCAAGCTGTTGTAGGTCAGGCTCTGAACTAGAGCCTCCCCAGAGATAAGTAGTCCACTTGGGAGGATAAGAGACTAGAGGGATTATCCCTCACAAGTCAAGCAGAAGATGAGATTTGAGACCATAAACCTGGAGAAGTTGTCCAAAAGAGTAGCAAAAAGGGAGCCAGGGAAAACACCACAAATTTTAAAACAGGGAGGATCATAGATGCAATCACCAGAAAATTCTGAATTTTTGAGTGCAATTTTTGTCCCTGAAATTAATAAAGTTTTAAGCATTATGGGTGGCCACAAGAAGAAACCAGCAGGAAGCAGAAGGATGATTTCAGAAGGCTTGGTGATGATCTTGGGTGGCTTGGCAGATTGGGAACAAAAGTTGGGTTCAAAATCAAGAAATATAAGGAAAAATTCAAAGTAAAAGTAGATTTTTTTATTGAATATTAACTAAATTTTTAGATTCAAAAGCTGTTTTCAAAAGCAAGGGCGTAACTAGAAAGCAACTATATGCTAAATCCTCTGCTGAGAGTTTCATAAGAGATGCTGGGTTTGAAGTGGGTCAGTATAAGGTAAGGTTTAATAGAGCAACTAGCACTTTTACTATAGATTGTAGGAACTCCAAAACAGGGGCTCCAGGCAAAATAACTTGAAAAATAAAGTGCAACTAAATACAAACTTTTAATGATATTAGGAAATAGACAAGCAGGGGACCTTCAGTCCCCTTGCAGTGTAAAAGATAGTGTGTTACAGGGGAAGTGAATCACATGACCAAAAGACTTGAATCCAATTGGCTGGTGGAGAAATTTTGCTGGTCAGGACCAGGGAGACTGGAAAGTTTCACCTTAATTTCTGTGGTGATATCTGATTGGATAGAGAAACTCCCAGGTATTTGAAATTCATTTGTTTTTTGAGTGTTGATGTGGTGTCACTTGATTGGTTAGATCTGATAGTTTTCAAAAGTGGGCAACACCATACCAACAAGTAATCCAAATCAATCAATGTTTCTTCCCAGGAGGGAACAACTAGAGGCAGTGGATCTGCAGGGTAGGCCAGCACAAATCTCTTGTCAACTGTGTGTGCCAAATACCCTAAGGAATTAAGTGGTTTGGCTGATATTTTTGGGCCTTTCTTAGTGTGGCGGGAGAAAATAGTGCAATCCAAATCCAAAGATAGTAGTGAATTTACATGCTACAGTTTTCCTGGCACTGATATCATCTGGTTGGCCGCTTAGGGGGGTTGACCAGTTATGTTTAGACTCTGAGGGTCAGCCCAAACCTTGGGGTTCCCTGGGTGACTCTTGGGGCCCAGTTCTTTGGCTTCTGAGAGTTTTGGCTGGTTAGAGTCAGATCTGATGGGTAGCATCATGTTTCTGGAGGCCTCCTGGTGCAGGTGCCCCAGGGTATTGATGCTATTTTTGGAGGAACAGTGTAACATTACTGAAACCTTGGTCAATGACCCAACTAAGCAACCATGTGATTGCAAATTCACGTGCCTTTAATTAAATGTGGGGTAGCACCTTGTTGGGTTTGTTTTGTCCAGGAAACGGTCCAAAAATTATTTTAGCTTTACTTTTTAAACCTTTACCTAAAGCTTTAAAGGGAGGATCAAGTTTAGCTTTCAAACTCAAGGCAATCATCTAAGCCAAAAGATAGTTTTTATACAATAAAGTATATAATGGGTTTCAAGAAGTGTCACTGTGGAGGATGTTAGATTCTGCTGGTTTTAACTTGGATGTCTGTCCCCACTTCCTAGTGACTGATTGATGGGGGTCATGATAAACGTTTAAAGGCTTAATGATCAACTTGGCTGGTCAGTTTTGCTCTTCTTGGGCCATTGATCCCAGCCAAGATAGGACTAACTGTAACATCTGTTGCTTGGGATGTAATAGCTAAATTGACCCATGTATGAAGAATATATCATTTCCCTTGAATAATGTCTGTCGTGGCCCATATCAGAGTCTGACTGGGCTTCTGCGGGGGAAGAAAGCAAGGCCTGGAAGGCCATGCACACAATAGGCACAATTTAGACCAGGTAGTTGACTGTGGTAGCTAGGGGACGCCAACTCCAAGTATGGGGCACAACCTGGTTGGCCAGCCCCAATACTGTGATGTAGACAAACCCCAACTTAATGAAGTCCTCAGCAGGAGGCGTGTTGGGGGGCAGTAGGAATCTCCTTCATAGCAGGCGGGATGATCTTTTTAGCACAACCAGGAGGGAGATCTAGATGATGGGGGTGGAAATAATCCAAGTCAAGAGTGAAGGATGGATTAACTGAAGTAGCAGGAGTATAGCCAGGAGGGTATGGATAGGCAAGTTTATATTGAGTTGTGGATTTCCAAATATATACAAAGAGAATAATTAAATTTGAGCAAAAATAGATAATTCCTGCAATAAGATAATGATTTCTGGGCATAAACTCGTTTTATTAAGATGTCAACAGTGAGGAGGGCTTCTCCTCCTCACTACTTATACTTACTGGCAATTTTTTGGCCTTTTGTGCCACCAGAGATCTGATGGCATCATTATCAGTTAGACTTACAATTTTGACCAGAAATTGCGTACTTGGGCCTGGAAGTGGATGCTCATTGGTTGGTATAACATGAACCTTTCATGAACTGCAGCATGCCAAGGTGCCACAGTTATTTATGGAACCCACAAGCAATCAAGCGCCTGCTTGTGTGCTTGAACAATTGCGCTCCTGTTGTACCATTTACCAATAATTAAGAGGCCCAAATTTGATAATATAATTAAAGCCAGGGATTCAAGGCTTGTGTGCCTCTTGAATCCTGGGCCATTTGTTAATTAAAAGGGGGTTTCTTGCTCTGGGAGATAATTGATAAGGGTTCTTAAGCTATGGGGTGTTTTGCCTCTAGGAAGGCCAGCTGATTGTCCTTGGCATTCTGGGCCCTGACATCATCCTCTACCATAGTTGAGCTTGCAGAGCACAACTCTTTATCCCAATACTTGTATTCCTTCAGCAGGGTAGCAGCATTCTCCAGGTTGAATTCTGGTTCCCAAGTATTCTCTTCATTGGGGTACCCTTTCCATTTGACCAGGAAATGAGGTTTTTGGTATCAGAGTTTGTGTCCCAGGATGGCTTCAACTTTGTGTTCTGTGAAGCTTCCTACTTTGATGGGTGGGGGAGCCATTCTCACTATCTGGTGTGGGAGAGAAGTTCCTTGCTTTTTTGATAACAGAGAGTGGTACAATACACTGTGAATCTTCCATCTGGGGGCAGCTCTAGTTGGTAGGCTACAGTATCAATGCCTTGTAAGACCTGTAAGGACCTGTTTGTTGGGGGCTCAAGCTAGCGCAATGCGCAGTGGTTTTGATGTTCTTTGTGCTGAGGGATGCAAGGTCTCATACTTCAATTGGGGGCAGGGCTTTATTTCTTGTCAGCAAAGTCCTTGTATACCTGTACTTCTCTTCTTAGGTTCTGGGCACATTCTTCTTGGCATGTGTGGATGTTGCTGACCCAATCTTGTCCTTCTGGGTTGTCAGCTTCCTCAGTGGAAGGGGCATCCCATGTGGGGTTGAATCTGTAGTTAGCTTTGAAGGGGGAAATACTGGTGGAGCTGTGGTCTTGGTTGTTGTACGCAAACTGAGCCATTGATAGGTGTGTTACCCAGTTGTTATGTACCAAGTTAACATAGCATTGTAAGTACTATTTGAGGACTTGGTTTACTCTCTTGGTCTGTCTGTTGCTCTGAGGGTAATATACAGTAGATAATAAATTTTTAATCCTAAGTCCTTTAGGATTTGGGCCCAAAACTTGGAGGTGAATTGTGGGCCTCTTTCTGAGACCACTTCTTGTAGGAGTCTGTGATTCATGAATAATCAGTTCCTGAATAGGGTGTCTGCTTCCTTTGCAGTTACTTTGGTTGTTATTGGAATGAAGTGAACCATTTTAGTGAAAAAATTGACAATTACAAGGATAGTGTTGAACCTTTTGAATTGGGTAGCTCCAGAATTCAGTCCATGGACACTGACTTCCAAGGGCCTTCTGCAATCTGAAGGGGTTGTAGTAATCCTTCTGGCTTTCCTTGCTTAGGATTGGTACGTCCACATGTCTTGGGACCACTGAGGTATCCTTCAATTTCTGGCTTCATCCTGGACCACATGTAAGTTCTCTGGATTCCTTTGAGTGTCTTTTTACGCCCAGGGTGTCCTGACATGGGTTAGCTGTGGTATTCCTTCAGTATCTCTAAGCACAGTGGACCTTCTGGTATGTAGGTGCATCTGTGTAGCTGCAGGGTGTTTCCGTGTAAGGAGTAACCTGTTTGTTAGTATCAACTGTTGGTATCTTTCTTTAAGTCTTCCATGATGAAGATGCAGTGCTGGTCTACAGTCTGAGCTAGTTGGATTTCTTCCTTTCTACTGGCTAGTCCCAGGAATAGAAGCATTGGATCAATCACGTTTGAAGACAGCAAGGATTTAGTGTTGAATTCTTCAATATCTTTGGCGCTGGGAAAAAGTTCTGCTTTTTGGCTTAGGGCATCAGGTACAATGTTGATATTGTCAGGTTTGTAGCTAATTGATAAGTCGTAATCTGCTAGGAATAGGGACCATCTAGCTTGTCACTGATTCAGTTGTTGTGGTTTGAAGAAGTAAGACAGGTTATTGTGATCAGTCATGATTCTCACTGGGTGGTTGGTGTCACACAAGTATCTTCTTCAATGTTTCAAGGACTGGATGATAGCAAGAACCTCTTTATTGTAGATAGGGTAGTTCAACTCAGGTGGATTGAACTTCCTTGAGTAGTAAGCTAGAGGATTCAGCTTACTATCATGATCTTCCTGAAGCAACACCCTCTAATGCAAAGTCAGAGGCTTTTGTTTCCACAATGAAGGGTTCATCTAAACTGGCATTGCCAATACAGGGGCGGAAAAAAAGGCGTTTTTTAGCAACACAAAGGCAGATTTGGCAGCGTCATCCCAGACAAAGGGGTGTTTCTCAGAGGTAAGATGGGTCAAGGGCAAGCAGATTGAAGAAAAATTTGGACAAATTCCCGGCAGAAGTTTGCCAGGTCCGGGAAACTTCTGACCTCCTTTGGTTCTTAGGTTCAGGCCATGACATCACAGCCTCTATTTTGTTGGGTGTCATTGAAAATTCTCCTTTCAGTACATTGTAGCCCAAGAACTCTACTTTCTCTTAGAAGAACTCACATTTCTAGAGTTTAATAAAAGTCTGTGTTCCTTGAAGCGTTGAAGGACAGCTTGAAGATGTTCAACATGTTCTTCAGGGATGCGGCTGTAAATGATGATGTTATCTAAGTAAGCTACACAACACTAATCCTTGAGTCCTCCCAAGACCACATCCACCATAGTTTGAAAGGTGCTAGGCGTGTTGCACAACCCAAATGGCATAACCAAGTATTCATAGAAACCTTGTCTAGTCTTGAAGGTGGTCTTTCATTTGTCATCAGGCCTGATCCAGATATGGTTAAAGGCATCCCTCAAATCAACCTTTGAGAAGATGTTGGCTCCTGAAATCTGATCTAAGAGGTCTTTGTAATTGGGTAAAGGATATCTGTTTTTCACAGTGATGCTGTTTAGGTCCTGGTAATTGACACAAAGACGTAAGTTGCCATCCTTCTTTTTAACAAACAGTAAAGGGGATGAACAAGGAGATTTGGAGATGTGCATATATCCCTTCTTCAACATCTTGTCTAAGTACTCTCTTAAGATGGCTTATTCCTTCATGTTACAACTTTAGACAGGTCCATACTTAGGTTGGGTTTTGGGAAGGAGGTCAAAAGTGTGGTTGAACTGACTGTGTTTAGGCAAGGCGGTGGCTTCTTCTGAGAAGACGGACTCCCAAGGCTTCAAACATTTTGGGATCTCAGATTTGCAGGATTACATGGTGATGTTGTTTAGCTCAGGAGTCTGCTGAGGGTTCAGGCAGTGAATTTCTAAGGTTTTGCTCTCATGAGTGACAGCCACCTGATGTTTCTTATAGTCCAAGTTCAATTGGTGGTCAACCCACCATTCAAACCCTATCACTACAGGTTTGGGAAGCTTCTCCATGACGTGGAATCTGGTGGGCAGGAATCTCCTATTTAACTTCAGGGAGACAGACTTTTTGCATTTGTGGTACAGGTCTGTTGTCTTGTTACACAAGGTTATCAGTCGGGAATTTCCCTGGATTGGTACACCAAGTTTCTCAGCTAGACTATGTTCCATGTAGTTAAGGTTTTCCTCACTGTCTAGGAGGGCTACAGTGCTCACCTCATGGTCATGATATCTCAAAGTAGTGTCAATGATAGTATAAGACTGGGAAGCGTTGCTTATTGCTGAAATGGTGGCTTCTTGGGTTCTGTTGGAGCAGCTAGTGCAATCCTTGGATAAGTGGCCGCTCTGGTAGAAATAGAAGCATAGCCCACTTCTGACATGGTGTTGGTACTCTTTGGGGGTCATGTTTAAACAGGGCCTACTTGCATCAGGGTTTTGGTTGTTCCAGGGTTGCCTATCATGATATCCTTGTGTTTGGCTGAAGTCCATGCCTCTGGCAAAAGCCAGGAGTTCATCTTTGGGAAGGTCACATAAGAGGTGTCTCATTAGGCTGGCGTGGTGTGGGTTCAGACTGTTTCTGGAGTTCAATCCTGATATGTTGTCAGGAATCTCAGCAGCCTCTGCCAGGCATAGAAATCTTTATATGTAGGTCTCCAGATTGTCCCTTCCTTGGGTCAGGCAGATGAGCCCCATTTAGGCTTGGATCTTTGCCCCAGCGGGGGTAGTTGCAGAGTTCATTCTCTCCAGGAATTGATTGTAGGAGAGTATGAAGTCTGGGTTCTCCTCTAGGCTAGTCAAGAAGGTTTCTCTGGCGTCATCCTTCAGTTGGGCAGCTACCATCATAACCTTCTGAGTGTTCTCTCTGAAGCTCTTGGGGTGGGCACAGAACAGGACATTTATCATGATAATTACTTTTCTGAAGCCAGTCAAGTCCATTTTTGGAAGGTCAGGAAAGGTTGTAGGGGCAGCAGTATTTTAGTTCAAAGTGGAGATGGTCACATTCTGGACCTGGGATGGCTTGGCAAGAATTTATTCTTGGTTTTTTGTTTGTTTCTTGGTCATATACTGTCTTAGGTAGTAAGCTGAGGTCAAAAATAAAAGCATACAAGATGCCCTTATAATCAAAGGAGAATATGTTCCCAGGGTTACTAGTTTTGATATGGCTGACATACTGTCACGGCCCATACCAGAGTCTGGCTGGGCTCCCGCAGGGGAATCAGGCTGGGCCTGGAAGGCCATGTACACAGTAGGCGCAATTTGGAACAGGTAGTTGACTGCAGTAGCTAGGGGACGCCAACTCCCAGTATGGGGCAAAACCTGGTTGGCCTGCCACAATACTGTGATGTAGACAAACCCCAACTTAATGAAGTCCTCAGCAGGAGGCGTGTTGGGGGGCAGTAGGAATCTCCTTCATAGCAGGCGGGATGATCTCTTTAGCACAACCAGGAGGGAGATCTAGATGATGGGGGTGGAAATACTCCAAGTCAAGAGCGTGGGATGGATTGACTGAAGTAGCAGGAGTATAGCCAGGAGAGTATGGATAGGCAAGTTTATATTGAGTTGTTGATTTCCAAATATATGCAAAGAGAATAATTAAATTTGAGCAAAAATAGATAATTCCTGCAATAATATAATGATTTCTGGGTATAAACTTGTTTTATTAAGATGTCAACAGTGAGGAGGTGTCAGGGATACAGCCTGTGGGGGGGGGTTCCTGGGAACTTGTGGGCAGACGGCCCGCGGGCCCGGCAGGGAGAACCCACCACAAGATTGGGGCCAACTTTACAATATAAGATAACAATTTGCCCAGGAGAGCCCAAGGTTTGCTGGCAGGTACCATAGAATCTATCAAGCCAGTAAGAGTGATGCACATCACTCCAAATATCTGATTGGAAGAGTATTCATTGGCAGCAACGGATTCTTGCAGGCGGTTGGGCCGCAGGGTGAGAGGCAGAGTCATTGGGACCAAATACGTGGACAGGTGGTTGTACTTGTTGCAGAATAGCAGGGGAGGTATAGTGATTTTGTGGCCTTCCCTGTAAACAGTCTTTGTCTCTCTAGTTCTTGCCTCAGGATTGTAGATTAGGATTTCCTCTAGGGTGAACTCCAAATACGCAGGGTTGGGGGGGTACTTGGTGAAATGTACTGGGCCGTAGGGAGCTCCTGGTGGACAATAAAGGTCAGGTGGCTGGTCCGCGGTTTCTTGGGGTTGATGGGTGTGAGGTGCGGAACCGCAGGAGGTAGAATGTAAATGAAATAGAACTAATATCAAATATGGAATAACCTGGTTGAACCAAAGGTTCATGTCACTTTATTGCAAGAATAGCAATGGGCAACTTCCTGGCAGTCCAGGGTATAAGTAAGCCCATTTTTCATGGGTAAACTTTTACAAATTTCTTTGGCCCGGGTGTTACTGTCTACCAGGTTTTTCCAGTCCTTGGTGACATCCATTGCGAGAGTTAATTCATTGGCTGGTTTGAACCAAGAATACTCAAATTCCCTTGTTGGGTTGTGGGGTTGGTCATCTCTGAGCGGCCTGTTTTCTATAGGAAGTTTCTTTTTTTCCCTTCTGTGGGGCCCAAGTTATTTTGGGTTCTATGGCTAGAGCTGCCCGCTGATTGGTTGAGTTAACAGGAACCTTTAACGTGGGGAGTATTGATGTAGGTGATTTTGGCTCATCAAGCTTTAAAGGATTTTCCAAAGTTAAATCCTGTTCTGGTTCCTGCCCAAAAACCTGCGGGCTGGCAGCCCACAGGGTGTCAGGGTTTGAATCCTGTAGTTGAGGTTTTCCAGTAAGTATGGTCAATAGAAGTTTATCAATTGTGACAGGAGGGATTATCATCCTCACTACTTATACTTACTGGTAATTTTGTGGACTTTAGTGCCACCAGAGATCTGATGGCATCAATTTCAGTTAAACTTACAATTTTGACTGGGATTTGTGTAGTTGGGTCTGGGTTAAATGCTCATTGGTTGGTATAACATGAACCTTTCTTGAACTTCAGCATGTCAAGGTGCCACAGTTATTTATAGAACCCACAAGCAATCGAGTGCCCAATCACGCAATCAAAAGATAGCACTCTCAATGTCATGAATGATATTTCAATACTTGTGTTGAAAACCTGGAAATTGAAACCCAGGTCTCAGGGAAAGCCTTATGTTGACCAGAGCAGACAGGAAACTGCCCAACTGCTAGTTGGGTCCAGCACCTTTGATGCTCACAGAAGATGGGTGTTGAGGATAAAGGAACCTCAGGTAAACTTCTGCCAGAGAAGCTAAAGGACTACTTCTACTGGGCTGTGAGTTGCAGGGGACAGTAGGTTGCACTTGGATCAAGCCTAGGGCACTAACTCTAAAGTTGTTAGCACAGCAGGGAGATTGTCTTGTTACCTGAAGTAGTGAAGGCAACAAGAAAAGCAGAGTCTAAGTAGAGTCTGGTTAGGAGCTTGAGTCTTTAAAATTAAGATCAAGCTAAAAGTGCAGTAGTGTGGATAAAAGGTATCTTTATTGTTAAGAAAGAGAGTTATTATTTACTTGTATTATTTCTGCACATTAACAAATGTGCAGGAATGGGGAAGGGAACTGAGGAGAGGCTGAACAACTTTTCATCCAGTAGTTGTCAGGATCATCCCAATTAACTGATAGGCCATGCACCTATGTTTCACCTCATGGGTGAGTGAGGGTATGATGCACAGTCATCACAGCCCTGGATCACCAGAGATAGATGACCTCAAACAGGGGGAACAGAAACCTGCCAAGCGTCAATACTGGAGGTTCAAAATCAACATTAGAGACCCTGGAATCAAACCCTGACCCTCCAAAGACTACTCAAGTCACACAAAGTGGACAGGAACCCGCCCACTTGTTAAATTGCAAACCCAAGTTGACAAGTTACTCTGAGACCTGCCAGTCTCCCAAGGACAATTCCCCAAATGGTCACCAGATTGATGCCAACCTTGTGCCACCAAAGATCCGGACCTATGCAGAGGTTGTAGCTTGCCTTAAGGAGGTTAAAACAAAACCTACTGTTAACTCTGCCAATGACCACCAGCAACTTCCAGTCTTCTTTCCAGAATGGGTAGTACAATTGACCTACTCAGGTGATATAGTAAACAGTGGCAGAGGAACAAAACATTGCCACTTCTATTCACCAGAGCAGGCACAACCTGGATCTGCAGCCCTCAAGACTCTAAGCCAAGATCCATGCCCCACCAGTGCCTTGTCTTCAAACCTGAACCCTGCAAAAATTGAAGAAACAAAAACCCATGGTATAAAAGCCTCAGCAATATGGTGATGACCATATTATCATTTTTGATAATAAAGTTTTATGAACCTTTGGTTTGAACAAATCTTATCTTATCTAGTCTTAGTGATCTTCCATTGTAACTCCAGCCAAGTAGACCATTAGGTAACCACCTCCTCTGGAGACCAACCTGACAACCCTCCCCAGGCACTATACCGTCCCCCAGGAGCTCCCTTTGGACCTGTGCATTTTACCAAATACCCGCCCAACCCTGCCTACGCGGAGTACAACTTGGAGACCATACTCATTGCTGATCCCTTGGCAAGGACTAGAGAAACTGAATACATAGGACGTGAAGGAAAGTGGTACAAGAGGCCACCAAGATTGTTCAAAGACAAGTACATTATCTGCCTGCCTACTTTGTTCCATGACTCTGCCCTTAACCCTGCAACCCGACTGCCCAATGGAGACCCCCACCGCAGCTGAGACTACGTTCACCCAAATGTTTGGAGTACTCTACATTACTTTGACGGGAATGGTAGACACCATGGTGCCCAATTCAGAGCCTTGGTCTTTGCTTGGGCAATCTGTTTCCTATATTATCAAGTTAGCACCCATCCTATGGTGGGCATTACCCTCTGGCCTGGCTGTATTCCAACCCAAGCCATCCAATGCCTTTACCTATGCCTGGCTTCCTGACACTATGACAATCTTTTACAAATATGGTAACCTGGGCCCCAAGATGTTGTTAACACTTGGGGCAATGTGTATGCTTTTTTTGTGATAATCACTTATTACACCCATAAGGCAATTACCTCCCTGATATTCTCATGAATGAAGAACCAACCTGCCCAAGAATTGAAAGATCCTGCGCTTGGGGCAGAACCCCAGAACACGGTTACATCACAAGTACAAAACGTGATAGTGAACCAGACCACAACCAAGGTGGACATGCCCCAGATGGGCAAACTCACCTTAGAAAAAGTTTGCCAAGCCATGCCTGTCCTCTGTCTCCACTTCTGAGCCAACACCAATGCCAACACATACTCCAGTGACACTGAGAAAGTCCTGGGGGTGGCTGTCATGCTGTCAGGAGAGGCACTGGATTGGTTCAGAAAGGTCACTGCTGAGGATGTCAAATTTTGCCTTGATTACACCCAATTTGAAAGTGAATTGATGGCTACTGGAGACAACCAAGACACCAGATACTATGTGCTGAACTCTCTGTTGGAGATCTGACAAGAGAACTGGTCCATCTAAGCCTATGTGGATGAGTTCCTTAAACTGAAGACTTGCACCCAACTCAAGGATGAATTAGCTGCCATTATCTTCAGAAAAGGAGTTAATGTAGCCATGAAAGACCTGTTGAAACACCATCTGCCCACACTGAGCCTGGAGGAACTACTGCCCCTATGCAAAGGACTGAGCTTAAACCAGGAAGGTCCAAACCTGTACCCTGCCTGTGTTAGCAGAACTGCGACGCCAAATTGACCAGGAATGTCCCCCAAAGAACTACAATGTCACTATCAAGATGGGTTGTGTTTCTACTGCCATGAGGCAGGGAATCTCACCAGAGCTTGTCCCAAAAAGAATACCTCTCCTGTATCCTTGGCACAAATAAACACCTCTGCACAATCTTACAAATTCATCCAAGTGACCATGGAACTATCAGGAATCAAGCGCCAGATTGAAGCCTTCATTGATACGGGAGCTGACAAAAGCTTCATTGACGCCAGCCTGGCCAAGGAACTAAGCCTGAAAGCCTCAGAACACAGCCTACAAGTAATCATAGGGAAAAGTTCTCTGGAAACAGGATACAGATGCAAACAAGAACTTCCCTTGACAATTGGACAGAACATGTACCCAACCCCCTTGATCCTCTTGCCAGGTTTACCCCACCCCCTAATACTGGGCAACTACTGGTCTGAAAAACACACACTGATCCTGAACTATTGTGAACAAACTGCTACATTGGGACAATCTGAATCTTGTGACACTGTCCCCTTCTGTATTAGCTCCGGCAGAATGCCGCCCAACAAACTCTTAACCATAAAGATAGAGCCTAGTGTTGGGATACTACCTACCCCCTACAGAAATGGGACCATGTATTTAGCAAAGAAGCAGCCACAAAACTACCCAGCTATTCAATCTACAACCACGCAATAGACCTGTTACCAGGGACCCAGCCACACTACAGCCTCATCTACAGCTATAATCACCACAAACAGGTAGCCTTGAAGACTTATCTAGAGGACATGACCAAAAAGGGTTTTATCCAAGTGTCAAAGGCCCCTTGCCTGTTTCCTATACTTTTTGTAGGAAAAAAAGATGACAGAATGTGCCCATGTGTAAACTATCAGAAACTAAACAATATTATGGTAAAGAACTGCTACCCCATCCCCAACGCTGATGACCTCTGCAATGTACTGACCAGAGCCCAGGTGTATTTGAATATTGACCTAAGAGACGCCTTCAACCAGATCCAAATCAAAGTTGGGGACAAATACAAGACGGCCTTCAAAACCAGATATGGGTTGTATGAATACCTAGTTATGCTGTTTGGCTTGTGCAAGCCCCCAGTACTTTCCAAAAGATGATCAACTCTGTCCTAGGTGAGTACCTCAACCAATTCTGTGTGGCATATTTGGATGACATTCTCATATACAGCAAGTCACATGAAGAACACCTCCAACACCTTGACCAAATACTGGAGAAACTCTCCCAGGCCAACCTACACGCCAAGCTGAAAAAATGTGAATTCTTTCAGTCTGAGGTCAAATTCCTAGGATATGTAGTGAAAACTGGCGGGTTTGCCATGGCACAAGAAAAAGTAGAAGCAGTAACTGCCTGGCCGGCGCCCAAATGCAGAAAGGATATGAGAAGTTTTTTGGGCCTGGTAAACTACTGCAGGGATTTCATCCAAAATTTTCTCAAATTACTCTACCCCTGACCTGTCTTTGCTCTGACAAGTTCCTGTTTGTCTGGACCCTGGAATGTACCACCGCCTTTGAAGCCTTGAAGCTTATCTTCACCTCCCCCCTGTCCTGGCCATGCTGGACCCATCCAAACCATTTGTACTGGAAACCAACGCGTCCAACTTTGTAGTGGGTGAGGTCCTTCTTCAGGAAGGAGGGGATAGTATGCTGCATTCTGTAGCATATTACTCCAAGAAAATGCTGCCAGCCAAAGGAAACTACCCAATCTACAATAAGGAGATGCTTGCAATAATAAAGAACCTGAAACATTAGCGCTGGTATCTATGTGGCGCTGAATTCCCAGTAAAAGTCCTAACTGACCACAAGAACTTGATTTACTTCTTTAAACCCAGACAGCTGAACCAAAGACAGACCAGATGGGCCTTAGAACTGGCCAACTACACCTTGATCATCAACTACAAGCCTGTGAAGGTGAACGTGGTACCTGACGCCCTGAGTAGAAGAGCTGATCTGACCCCTTTCTCTGCAGAAACCAAGGACCACAACACACATGTACTCCTTGACCCAGCCAGCCTAGGTATTCAATTGATGTACATGAAGATCATGGCCCACAAACCTGACATAATTGAGGCGCAGAAACAAGACAAATACTCAGCAGAACTTGTTGACAACTTGACCTCAGACCCAGAGAGCTGCCACCACAAGAAAGGATTCTTGCTAAAAGGATCCACCCTGCTATTACACAACCAAATCTACGTACCAGAAGGTGAAACAAGGACCAAAGTACTCATTGATTATCATGACTCAGAGATGGCCGGCCACCCTGGCAGACTCAAGACCCTCTGAGGAATCAAGAAGAATTATGCTTGGCCCTGAATGGACAAAGACATGGCCGCCTACATTGAAGGCTGTGAGACATGTGGAAGGACCAAAACCCGTAGATCCAAACCTGAAGGCCTGCTAAGACCACTAGACATACCAGTGGGACCCTGGCAGTCCGTTTCAATAGATTATATTGTAGAACTTCCCCTCTCCAATTTGTTCAATGCCATCCTGGTCATGGTAGATAGGTTTACTAAGATGTCCTATTTTATCCCTACCACCACCCACTGCACTGCCGCAGAGACAGCTAGACACTTCCACAACCGCATCCTAACTCAACACGGTACCCTGCAGAAATGATTACTGATAGAGGACCCCAATTCACCTCCAAATACTGGACTCAGGTGATGAAGGACTTGGGGGTAAAACACTGTGTATCAACCTCCTACCACCCACAGACTGATGGCCAGACTGAACAAGTGAACCAAATACTTGAACAATACCTATGATGCTACGCCAACGCCAACCAAGATAACTGGGCAGAGATGCTACCCATGGCATAGTATGCTTACAACAGCAAAGACCACGCATCTACTGGAATGTCCCCCTTCAAAGCCAATTATGGCTTTGACCCGTCCTGGGACCCCAGTATTGGTAGTAAGGAAATAAACCTGTCAGGTCAAACCTGGATTGAACAGATACACAACACCCAACAAACCTGTCTTAAGAATATGACCCGTGCTGTCCAGACTTATAAGGTGTTTGCAGACAAAAAGAGGACTCCTGAGAAACTGTTGAAAGTAGGAGACAAAGTCTATCTGGACTCTTGAAACGTGCCTCTGACTGTTCCCTGTCGGAAGTTAGCCCACAGAAGAAGTGGCCCCTACAAGATCACCAAGCTAGTAGGTGAAGTAGCATTTGAACTAGAATTACCCCCCTTGTGGAAAATACATAACGTCTTCCACTGTGTGCTTCTATTTAAGAAAGAAGGAAACTCCCTCCCCCACCAGAAACTCAAGAATGACCCCCCTCCCATCCAAGTAGGACGCTCTGAAGAATACAAAGTTGAATATGTTCATGGGGACCGTACCCACTATAAAACCCTCTAGTACTATGTCAAGTGGAAGGGATACCCACCTGAGGAAAGCACCTGGGAACCATTAAGCAACCTACCCAACGCCCAACTAGCAATCTGACAATACCTTGAGAAGAAGGCCAGGAAGGAAGGGACCCCTGGGAAGGAAGGGAATGATGTCATGAATGACATTTCAATACTTGTATTGAAAACCCAAGAGTTGAGCCCCAGTTCCCAAAAGACGGATCAAACCCTCCAGGATAGTCCAGGACCTGCCAATCCGTTAAGTCACAGGCTCAAATTGTTGAATTACTCTGCAACCTGCCAGCCTACTACAGAGGATTTCCTGAATAGTTGCCAGTCTGCTGGCAAACTGGTGCCAACAAAGACCCATACCTACAAAGGAAATGCAACCTGGCTAATGGAGGTTGGGGAAGGACCTACTACCAACCTACCAAGGGTCAATACTGGAGCTTTGGAATCAACGCTGGAAGCCCTGGAATCAAACCCTGATCCTCCAAAGACTACTCAAGTCACGCAAAGTGGACAGGAACCCGCCCACTTGCTAAATTGCATAACTGAGTTGACAAGTTACTCCAAGACCCGCCAGTCTCCCAAGGACAATTCCCCAGATGGTCATCAGATTGATGCCCACCTTGAGCCACCCAAGACCTGAACCTATGCAGAGGTTGCAGCTTGCCTTAAGGAGATTAAAACAAAACTATTTTTAACTCTGCCAATGACCACCAGCAACTGCCAACATGCCGTCCAGAGAGGGTAGTGCAATTGAACTACTCAGGTGATATAGTGAACAGTGGCAGCGGAACAAAGCATTGTCACTTCTATTCACCTGAGCAGTCGCTACCTGGATCTCCTGCCCTCAAGACTCTAAGCCAAGATCCATGCCCCGCCAGTGCCTTGTCTGTGAACCTTAACCCTGCAAAAATCAAAGAAGCAAAGTTCCATGGTATAAAAACTCCGGCGGTATGGTGAAGACTACATTGTCATTTTTGATAATAAAGTTTTATGAACCTTTGGTTTGAACAAATCTTACCCTATCTAGTCTTAGTGATCTTTCATCTTAATTCTGGTCAAGTAGACTACCAGGCTGCCGCTCCCTCCTGAGACCAATCTGCCAAATTGCCCCAGGCATTATACTGTCCCCCGGGAGGCCCCTTTGGGCCTGTGCAATTTACTGAATACCCCCCCCCCAACCCTGCCTATTCAGAGTACAACTTGGAAACCATCCTCATTGATGACCCTTTGGCAAGGACTATAAGTACCAAATACATAGGACGCAAGGAAAGAGGGTTGAGATACCACCCTTATTGTTCAAAGACAAGTACAACTACCTACCAGCGTACTTTGTTCCCATGACTCCACTATTAACCCCAAGACCAGACTGCCCACTGGAACCTACTGCTGCAGCTGAGACCACCTCTACCCAACTGTTTGGAGTACTCTACATTACTTTGACAGGATTGGTGGATTCTGTGGTCCCCAACTCCGGACCCTGGTCCTTACTCGGGCAATCTGTATCTTATATTATCAAGTTAGCACCCATTCTATGGTGGGCCCTACCCGCCGGCTTGGCCGCACCTCACCCTGAGCCACCCAATGCCTCTATCTATGACTGGCTTCCTTACACTGAGGAATATGAAGTTGAATATATTCATGGAGACCACACCCACTACAAAACGCCACAGTACTACATCAAATAAAAGGGATACCCGCCTGAGGAAAGCACCTGGGAACCGGTAAGCAACCTATCCAATGCACAGCTGGCCATCCAACAATACCTTGCAAAAAATACTAGGAAGGAGGGGACCCCGGGAAGAAAGGGGATGATGTCATGAATGACATTTCAATACTTGTATTGAAACCCTGGAAATTGAAACCCGGGTCTCAGGGAAAGCCTTATGTTGACCAGAGTGGACAGGGAACTGCCCAACTGCTAGTTGGGTCCAGCCCTGGACCACCAGAGATAGATGACCCCAAACAGAGGGAACAAAAACCTGCCAACCTGCCAAGCATCAATATTGGAGGTTTAAAATCAAATATTAGAGACCCTGGAATCAAACCCTGACCCTCCAAAGACTACTCAAGTCACACAAAGTGGATGGGAACCCGCCCACTTGTTAAATTGCAAACCCGAGTTGACGAGTTACTCTGAGACCCACCAGTCTCCCAAGGACAATTCCCCAAATGGTCACCAGATTGATGCCAACCTCGCGCCACCAAAGATCTGGACCTATGCAGAGGTTGTAGCTTGTTTTAAGGAGGTTAAAACAAACCTACTGTTAACTCTGCCAATAATCACCAGCAACTGCCAGTCTTCCGTCCAGAATGGGTAGTACAATTGAACTACTCAGGTGACATAGTGAACAGTGGCGGCGGAACAAAGCATTACCACTTCTATTCACCAGAGAAGGCACAACCTGGATCTGCCACCCTCAAGACTCTAAGCCAAGATCCATGCCCCACCAGTGCCTTGTCTGTGAACCTGAACCCTGCAAAAATTGAAGGAGCAAAAACCCATAGTATAAAAGCCCTGGTGGTATGATGATGACTATATTGTCATTTTTGATAATAAAGTTTTATGAACCTTTGGTTCAAACAAATCTTACCTTATCTAGTCTTAGTGATCTTTCATCTTAATTTCATCCAAGTAGACCATTAGGCAACTACCCCCTCTGGAGACCAACCTGCTGACCCTTCCCAGGCACTATACTGTCCCCCAGGAGCCCCCTTTGGACCTGTGCATTTTACTGAATACCCGCCTAACCCTGCCTACGTGGAGTACAACTTGGAGACCATCCTCATTGCTGATTCCTTGGCAAGGACTAGAGAAACTGAATACATAGGACGTGATGTAAGGTTTCATAGTTTGGGGGAGATGATTGTAAACCAAAGCTTTTAAACCAGTTATATTTATGTTGGTCAAATACAAAAAGGTAGGTAAGGTTTGTAGTAACAACTGGACTAGGGCTCCTAGAAGCTTATAGGAAGTAAAATAAGGGCTGAGACAGTTGATTAATCCTAAAAAAATAAAATAGAGTCCAGTCTTAATGACTGAGGACTTGGTCAAAAAATCAATTTCTAAGTCAGGGAATTGCTCACCACTAGTTGGAGGATTAAAACTATCAATAATCAAATTGTGGGTGTTATTATAGAAACTACCTAACTGATGAAATAGAAAGTCAAAAGGAATCATAAGATCAAAAATAAAACTTAGACAAAAATTTGGAAATAAACACAAGCCACAAAACCCAACAAGTACCTTTTTTAGAGGTGCAAGTCAAACAATCTCAACTTAGTGTTGAGACTGGAGAAAACCAAGCCTTTTATTAAGCTTTGTTTGTGGAATTCAGGAATTGGGGTGAGAGTTTAACCATTTTTGGTTATAGAAAACTCTTAAACAAGAACAGAGGTGAAAGGTGTAAAATACTTAATATTTAACTTGGAATAGTTAAATTCAAGCTAAAGGAGACTGGAAGGAGTGAGAGGCGGTTACGGCAAAGCTCTGGGTAAGAGCAAGCAAAAAAAGTGAGGGAAAAACCAGTCCAAATGCTTAGTAAAGCGTATAGTGAAAGGTAAGCTTTTTGGAGCCAACTTTCTAATCTTCTTATGTAGGTCCAGGGTTCAAAACCGGGTGGCAAAAAGGTAAGGAATGTTTGGAATAGTGTTAACCGTTATTTAGATCATAATTTAGCTTAAACAAAGCCAATCTAAGACTTTAAATATGGAAAATGGAGGTAGGAAGTAGGGGATTTAGAAATTAAGTGAAGAGGACAATCTTGGTTGTACTAGCAGCCAAATAAGCAGATAAATGTAAAAGACAGAATAGCAGCTAATAAAAGGTGAATCCTGGCATGTGAAGGAAAGTGGTACAAGAGGCCACCAAGATTGTTCAAAGACAAGTACAGTTATCCGCCTGCCTACTTTGTTCCCATGACTCCGCCCTTAACCCTGCGACCCGACCGCCCAATGAAGACCCCCACCGCAGCCAAGACTACATCCACCCAAATGTTTGGAGTACTCTACATTACTTTGATGGGAATGTTAGACACTATGGTGCCCAATTCAGGGCCTTGGTCTTTGCTTGGGCAATCTGTTTCCTATATTATCAAGTTAGCACCCATCCTATGGTGGGCATTACCCTCTGGCCCGGCTGTATTCTGACCCTAGCCATCCAATGCCTCTACCTATGCCTGGCTTCCTGACACCCAATGTATCATTTCCCAATGATTAAGAGGCCCAAATTTGATACTAGAATCAAAACCAGGGATTTGAGGCTTGTGTGCCTCTTGAATCCTGGGCCATCCATTAATTGAAAGGGGGTTTCTTGCTCTGGGAGACAATCGGTAAGGGTTCCCAAGCTGTGAGGTGTTTTGCCTCTAGGAAGGCCAGCTGATTGTCCAGGGCATTCTGGGCCCTGACAATGCCTCACATAATGGGACACATGGTCCTCCTAAAAGCCTCTCCCATACCAAGTGTCAAGGGTCTGGATGTACAAGCATTCTGGCTACTGCCAACCTACTTAACATCCAGCCATCACCTGATTTGGTGCCCTTCCAATATACCGTTTGACGTACTGAGAATGATAACCAAGCAATATCACATGACGATCCAAGTATCAAGTGGCTTGAACCCATCTGCACATGACCAACCCCTAGGTTTGATCTGACTAAATCTCTGCCACAGCCCAATCTATATAAGTCTAAAATATTATCCGATAAAAGATCCTTCTCTTCTCTCCCAATTTCATATTTGAAGCTTCCCCAAAAGGCGCTCCTTATCACAAGTAATGTATATTTATTTGGATGGGTTTGATTTGGCTTCTTTCAAATCTTCTATCTTTCTTTAGTGATTTCAATTAAGTATCCATTTGGATTCAGGCCCTTCAATTCAGTTATTCTTGATAAGCATGGGTTGGATTTCCCTAGGCATATCAGGTTACTGGGTAGATATAGGGATAGTTGAGACCCAGCTAGGTTTCTTTGTATGTATGGATATGTCTCTAGAAAAGTAAGCATATTTGGATTATAGGATGGTTTATAAGGATTGAGTAGGTGGGTTGATTCACGGGGTATGGTTTGTGCTGGTAAAGATATCTGGGGTGGCAAGGATTGGGCTTGATGGGTTGGTGGCACTTTGATTGGAGACATGTGTAGGTTGTTTATTGGAGAGAAATAAGTAGCCAGTTAATTGGAACGCTGGATAAGCTTTGAGATGCGACCCTTGGCTGTGGTTTGCTGGCACTGTTTTACAGGGTATCTTGTCTGGCATGGATCTATGAAGTTTAAACGTGATATTTAACTTTGATTGGGCTTAAAGATAGTTGGGATTTAGGTATCGGGGAATCAAGTGTAGAAAAAGATGGCTTGGTCGTGTAGGTGACTACCTCACTCGCTGCTCATGTTTCCACCAATGGTTGAAGCGATTTCCAAGTTTCTATTTTTTAAATCCAGCCCTTCGCATTTCTGTATTAGCCAGGCAAGCCTAAATCTATTAGCCACTCTATTTAAGCTGTCTACCAGCTGCTTGGAACATTTCTAATCTGCATATTTGATGGGATTTAATAGTTTAAAAGGTACGTTTGATCAGATTTGGAAGCTATGCTGAACCCGCGTTTGAAAGTAGTTTCGCGATTAAAAAATAATGTTTTATTAGATCTTATCCGAGCCATCAGGTCATGCAAGACTGCCGCTGAGGAGCGGGAGGTGATCCAGAAGGAGTCTGCCTTCCTTCGTACAAGCTTCAAGGGCGAAAAATGTGGATGTGCGCCATGCCAACGTATCCAAGCTTCTATATATCCATATGCTGGGCTACCCGGCCCATTTCGGCCAGATCGAGTGCCTTAAACTCGTGGCTGGCCCCCGTTTTTCGGACAAGAGGCTGGGTTACCTTGGCATAGCCCTACTGTTGGATGAGAACCAAGAAACTTTGACGCTCGTGACCAATTCCCTTAAAAAGTACATCATTCTCTAGCCAGTGGAGTTAACCTTTGTTTTTTTAGCGACATGAACCATGCTAATCTAAACATTGTGGGGTTAGCTTTGGGAACCCTTGGCAACATTGCTAGTGTGGAAGTTGCTCGTGATCTCACCGATGAAGTGGAAAAGCTTTTAGAGCACTCAAGCCCGTATATCAGAAAGAAGGTAGTGGAGAATATTGACCGAAATAGCGGCTAGATAATTTACTATTTTACTAGGCAGCCCTCTGTGCGATTCGTATAATTCACAAGGTTCCCGATCTTTATGAACAATATATCAACAGAGTCCCGGCTCTGATTAGCGATAAGAATCATGGTGTTATGCTTAGCGGGGTTACCCTCACCGAAGAGCTATGTCAGATCAATGAAGCTATCGTTGCCCACTTCAAGCAGGTAAAGACTCTCTTTTCTTCCCCATCAAGTTAATTCCTTTTTATTTTAAGATTGTCCCAATTTTAGTACGTAGGCTCAAATCACTTGCCACAACCTCCAGCTTTCTTCCTGAATTGGATGTCAATGGTGTTACTGACCCTTTTCTCCAAGTCAAAATTTTAAAGCTTCTGAGGATCTTGGGGATCAACGATTCCGGTGTAAGCGAGACAATGGCTGATGCTCTGGCCCAAGTTGCTACCAACACCGATGGCTCTAAGAATGCCGGCAACTCGATCCTTTATGAAACAGTCTTAACCATCATGGAGACCGAGTCCGACTCGGATCTCCGAGCCTTGGCCATCAATATCCTCGGGAAGTTCCTGACAAACAAGGATAACAATACACGGTAACCCCTCGATAAAAATGTTACTGAATGATTAGATATGTGGCATTGACAACCCTCAACAAGGCAGTCTACATGGATCTACCAGCAGTCCAGAGGCATCGAAATACCATTTTGGAATGCTTGCAGGACGCCGATATTTCCATCAAACGACGAGCACTTGATTTATCGTTTGCTCTCATTGACGAGTCAAACATCCGCATCCTCACGCGCGAGCTTCTGGTCTTCCTGGAATCTGCCGATCAAGAGTTCAAACAGGACACGGCAATTCAGATCTGCGCTGCAGCCGAAAAGTAAGGGATAACTTAGCAAGTATTCATGTTTAGATATGCCCCTAACCGCCGGTGGCATATCGACACCATAATTCGAGTTCTCAACCTGGTAAGATACAAATCATCCATAGCCAACATTCCAGGCAGGAAACTACGTCAACGAAGATATCGTCTCCGGTCTGACGCGTCTCATCAGCCAGGCAACCGATCTTCATGCCTACAGCGTAAAGAAGCTGTACTCCTGCCTTGAGCAAGATGCACAGCAGGGCTTCCAAGAGTCACTCGCCCTTTCTGCCGCCTGGACGATAGGTGAATTGGCTCACATCCTAATTAATGCTGGTGGCACATCCGAGGAAGTCTCATCCCAGGTAGGAACATCCCAGGCGGAATCTAAATGTAAGCCCTCTGCTGAAGAGGTTGTAGGTTTGCTTGAAAGAGTCCTTTCCAGCAAGCTTGCCTATAGTAGCCCTACTGTCCAGCAATATGTTACTACTGCCATGATGAAGCTGACCAGTCGGTTTGCCCATCTTCCTCACGCCTCCTCTCTCAACCAACGAATCTGCGCAATACTACATCCCTTTGTTAGATCTACCGACGTTGAAGTCCAACAGCGAGTCAATGAGTACATGGCTATTCTAGAATCTGGTGAGATCCGCGTTGCCGTGTTTGAACCCATGCCAGCTACCACCACCAGCGACAAGTCTCGTATTTCGGCCCGTGTTGCTAAGAAGCGTGCAACCACTCATCGGCGCCATCCTTCCCAGGCCACTTCTCATGCACCCGAGGCTGACGTAAACAGATGTATAAGGTTGGTATTGACTCTATTAGCTTCTTCTGGATCTTATGGGTGATGCCGAAGCCTCTCCAAGCCCTGCCCCCCAGAGTATTCCAAGCGTAGCTCGGAGTTCTTCTCAGAACCTTCTCGCAGATCTTCTTGGCGGGGTCGATTTGACTTCAGGATCCACTCCTTCTGTAACTGGGCTGCTAGATGAAGTAGCACCAACCAGTAGTACATTCTTTCTACCTACGTTAACAGCTTAGCATCCAAATACGCTGCCTATGAGAAGCATGGACTTCTAGTTGACTTGGATCCCCGGGCTGATGCGTCCAATCCCAACATTGTGAATATCAACGCCACGTTCACCAACAAAGGCACGGCTCCAATTTCTAACCTTTCATTCCAAGTCGCTGTTCCAAAGGTATATAAACCCCTTTCCCCCACTAACCAAGCAAAGTCTCAGCGAATCCAAATCCTTCCCCCAAGCTCAACCGACGTCCTTGTCGGCACCCCTGCAACCCAAGTATTCCGTGTAGCTAACCCAAGCAAGGTAGTGCCAATCCTTTCGCCCATTAACCTTTAGGTGCCGATCCGACTGCGTATCCGTGTCACGTTTACATCGTCAGGCGACAACCACGAAGACATTGTCGAGTTTAGCGGATTTCCTGATTCCTTGCGATAAGCTCAGCCAATCGCCCTGTTAAAATTGTACTACCCAGGATCAAACGGTTGGTGTGTTAATTAAAATGTCACCCAAAGCTTCACGCGAACAGATGCGGTGTTTTTAAGAATCTACAATTTAGCACATGTCTCACCCTGGGATCTCACCAGCAGAGGTTAAACTTACTAATACTCTTGTTGTCCCCGAAAATAGCATATGATGGCAAAGGTTTAGAAGAACAATCTTAGCAGCTTGGTTTACACCAGCCCAAGTAAAGGTATAGCCATGTCTCATCAAATGGTTTATGGCATAAATTACATTTGTGAATAAGCGGGCTTGAGTGATCAATATAAATGATCTTAGGTCTAGGCAGTTCTCTTGATCCTTAAAGAGCTATTTCCTTTTCCAACAATCAGCTCTATATATCCATATCTAGCTAAACCTAGTTGGATACCAAAACTCTAAAAGGAATCAAGCTCTATGCCCCACCCAGAGCTATGAATAAGTTTACGATTGCAATCTTCGCACAAGCCCTACTTTACTGCCCATCCCCACCACTCGTTTCAGCCATTTGCCCAGAATTTTGACCCCGTCTTTATAGGGGATTCCCCATTAAACTTTAACTTTTGAGATTGAAATGAGGGGGTTTTGGTGTAATACGAGTCACAAAAGCCGTCAACTTGTAATAGAAGCTTCGCTACAAAAAACCAAAGATACTAAAAAAGATCAGAGGACTTCAAGAGATAACTAGAGCGCTCTAAAGAAAGACTCCAAAAATATGGGGATTCGGAGCGTGCATCGAAGAGGCTTCTGGTCAGAACCCCTTGGCGACCGGAACTGATCAACTTCGAGGCAAAAAGTTATACTCGGTTCGGTATCCCAAGCTGATACCACCATAAGATAACCCTAGATGAAGTGATCAACCCCCTGGAAACTTTCGATTAGGACCTTTATGAACGATCAGCTTGTATAAACATCCCAAGAGTTAAATAAACGCTGGCCAGATTAAAGTACCCAAACACAAGAAGAGGGTTAAACAGGCTTGCCAGGCAGACCGATCATGAAGCCTCAGAATGGAACAACAATATCCACCGAAGAGGGCAAGAAACTCAACGATTAAGCGCCGCCAAACCTTCAAGTGACAGGTTGATAAATCTAAGCTCCTAAAAAAGATATCAACTTAAAGGGCATACAAAGACGGAAAGCTTTATCTCCATTCAAGAAATCAACCCCAAATAATAACCATACAATCAAAGCTTGAATTTACAACCGACCCACAGTAGAACTAATATGCATATTGTCAACTTATAAACCCAAACAGTTATATAGCTATTATCATCTAACATGGATATTTAAAAAACCCTAGTTTTTGTCTCATCGGCACAAGGTTCCTAAACTCTGCATTCCACTATAGCAGCTCTATACCATGCCGGATAAATAAAATCACGTCCGATTAAAACAAGATCCGCTCAACTCTGAACAATGGTGAGTTGGTTCCAATTGACGTTCAATTCTATGCAGCACAGCTCGTGACTGAACAGGTACCAAGTAAAGATATTCAAGCGTACGACGAAATGAACTCAAATATACAATCATGGACATGGGGCAGCTAAATAAAGGGAACCAGATTCAGAACAAGATCCAAAACATCACGCCCTTGATGCAATGTGAACCAACCAGTATCCTGGCCAACCACCAGACACATCATGTTCAAATACCAAACCTGGGCCAGGCACCAGAGAGATATTTCCATGCACAAAAGTTGTATCCCCAGGTAGCCTGGAATGCTTTCATGGCTTGAAATAGAACTAGAATCCTCTAATAGCAAACCACCAAGAGTTATTCCAGAAACTATAGCATCATTTCAATCGCCATGCCTCTAGATCCAGCCACCTAGATTTTAAGAAATTCATCTCAAATAAAGACACATGCATCTATAAAGCTGATATCCCAGCAATACACAAGCTTTGCACTCATAATAGAATTCTGTTGAAACAGCAGGCTCGACCCGCCAGCAAGATTCCGAGCAAGCAGGTTTGTGATCCGCAATCTGATTACCCAGCCACTCAAAGCCAGACTAGGAAGTCAACTCAAATTGCCAAATCCAACATGAACAAATAACAATCCCTTATGGTGGATACCTTGTTTTGGTACTTGACTTATTACCAGGATCAAGCCACCTCCTTCACCATCCAACCGTGTGATCAACACAATCATGTTCCTGTTATCCTTGATTCACAATGACTATATAATCACTATCTCCCAATAAAGACTATTATCTAGTTTCTAAATATTTTTCCCCTTGTAACTCTGCTAAAACAGCACAGTTACAACAATTCTATTACCTTTTAGTTTAAGCTGGGGTTGACAAGCAACACAAGCTTTGATTTAGTAGAGGAGCCATACCAGGAGCAACTGCAATCTTGGGTTACCACGCAAAGGAGCCCAGCTGCCATAAGCCCCATGTACACCCAACTCAAACCACAAGAAGAATGAGCTGTATGCTTTTCCCAGCTCAGCACTAACATTTTTATAACCTTTATGGGGTACCCCAAGACCCCGCCCAACCTCAGCCTGCGCCACATGAAAAAACCCAGGCAAGTTTGCTCCCCTCCACCTCAATTCAACAATCCTAGGCCGGTTTGGGCTAATTCAATACACCTGAATCTAGTCAGGATGCCAGTATTGCCAACTCAGCTCCAGAACAACAAACTTTGGCTAATGGAGCTGTAGGGGATGATGGGTCAGAAAGTGAATGAGATGGCCTTCAAAGAGGTTGCCTCACATTTAAATTCTCCAGGGCAACCCTCAGATGGGAATTCTGGGCAGCTATGGAGAGAAGTGATGCTGGGGCTATAAAAGGCTGAGGGTGCTGCCTGAGCCATATCTCAAGGATGCCTAGCACATCATGCTCAACCCTCTTCACAAACACCTGTGCCTTGGAACAGCAGAAAACCGACTAAAAACATGGGCTCCATGACATCTTTGCCACTAACTGCACAGCTAACTCTTAACGCATGAGCTTGTTGTTGGCCCCCTGATTATAGCCAATTGCAAGGGTGACTAAAGAAACCACAGTTTGATTTGCCATACCACCCCAAAGTTGCTATCACAACAACCCACTTTCTATCTATTACTACCAGCGGTATGATGTTTATATCCCGTTATAAAATGGCAATGTCCCTTCAAAGTTACGGAACATCCAGAAAAGTGAAAGCTCCCGGGGGATTGAAGCAAAAGCAAGGTACATATGTTGGCTCAATTCTAGCAGCTCCCCCAAAGAAGCAAATGTTAGGTCAACTCTTAACCAATTTTACTAATGGCTATGCATGCATTGATCCTCTTAACAATTTACTCAATGTATGAAGCTCAGTCAATGCAAAGCTCTGTATATCCCCAAGCCACCAAATTCACTTTAGAGAAACAGCACCAGAGAATATCCAAGGAGATGTACATGGTTTATCCTTATCTCTAGCTGTTCATGTGGATATGAATCTGGGCAATGTATTATCCTACAACGTTGGGGATGCCATCAGAAGGAGAACCCCTAAGACATCCAGATGGGTGACCCTTGCTGCCTGCAGCCACATGCAAGATTCATGGGCCAGAAAATTGCCAATCTATTAACTTAGCTAGCCCTCCATGCTGATAAGAGTGGTCAGACATCCAATTATATCCAGTTGTCATTGCATAGATCTACCACACATCAACCAATCAAAGTGATGCCAGAGAAGGAGTATAATGACCTACACCACAATCTTTTCAGTGTTAAGGCTGAAATCAACCTTTCAGGTACTGTCTTATCCCATGATACACAGGGGGTGTTTAATGGGTTAGCCAATGAAAGTTCAAATGCCATATCTCCTTTCAATTCCCTTGACCTGGCAGGATATACTACTTCCCTATAGGAAGATGATCTCATTATTAAATAAACTCACACAAGACCTTATCTAACACAAATCCCTACCTTGTTTGGATCAATGTCATTGGTGCCACCTCTTTAGTGGCCTAATACCTTGGTATAAGAATATCCTCAATAAAGATTATCTTATTCTCAATCCCTTTAATGTCTCGTTTGGAATGAATGTATTCCCCAATACTCATGCTGAGCCAAGATCAATACAGTTGCAAGACAAGAACAGCTAAGCCATTCACTCATCTCTAGACCCTCTGGTTACCACAATCCCCAGTTAACCAGCTCAAACCAGTAAAGTCAACCACATGCTTGCCAAGCCAGTGCTGCCTTTTCTACCCAGCCATACAATCCTGCCAATTAAGCATCATACTCCTACCCCTATTTATTATTCCAAATAAACCTTTACCAACAAGAAGCTTATTTTTATATAATTAGATAACCTAATTGTCTTTTATTTTGTATCCACTTCATTTTGATAATATATCAAGGACAGCCAAATACATAGCAGAAATAAATTTTACATAAAGGGGTATGCTTTATAAAACCAGTTACAATCTGAACTTTTTGTATCAATTTTAGCTTCATCCCCAATAGAATTGACACATCCAATAAAGTATGGGTGTAAAGGGACAGCCAACCAGGGCATTTTCTGCAACTGAGCTGATTATAGTTCAGTATTTGGGATTGGTTTAGACAACTGTCCAAAGGAAGGGCCAGAGAATAAGGAGAAGATAGTACTGTTATTGGGAAAGGCAGCTAATATATTGCAAAAGAAAGCCATTAACCCATACAGGGGTGGCATAGTGGCAGGATCCAAGTATGATGTGATCATTGAATATCTAATTGAGGGTAAATGCTTAGGGTTGATAATGCTCCTAATAGGGAAATATTGCCGGTATTCTGACTCCGCAACAGAATGCCTCATGTTGAAAGGTACGTCATGAGGTGGCTTGGTGAGCGCTTCCTGTATGTTGTAAGATATCTTGGTGGGCAAGGTGGCAATCTTATTGCAACACATGCTTCAATTTTTTCTTTGCTGTTGACAATCAGCACCAACAAAGCACCCTATTAGCACATGATTTATTATTCAAACTTGTAAATTGAGTCATTATACTCAACTTATAAATCTATATGATAAAAATAGGCATATCACAAGTGATAAAAGCTCTCAATTGGAAATAAACCTGTGCCTTGACACCAAGCATAAAAAACCAGGTATGGGAGTGCCGTTGGGCGCAAATTTATACAGAAACAACCTTGAAGCCCCCCTTTTGCTCAAATCTTGACGCCAAGCTGTTTGTGGCCCTCCAGCCACAAGAAACATTCATAAGCATTGGGAGGTACTTGTGAAAGGCTACTGGCTCAAAGCAACCAGGAAGCCTGCCTAGCACCTTCTAAAGGCCTTATAAAAGGTAACTTCACCCAGAAAGAGGTGGCTGATTCTCAAATACAAATACCCATTCATAGTATCAAAAAGAAATTTAAAAACAGTTGCTGATAGCTTCACCTGTGAAAAATCTCTCTCAGAGACCCATGAAGATAACTTATTGAAATGAGACATTATTAACAGAGGACTATACAACAGATAATCAATGAAGCCTTAGCTAAAGATAGTCTACACACTAGCCAAATAATTACTCCTGACAACACAAATAGAACTGGCCGGTCTTCCAACCAAGTACTCAGTAACCCAGAACTCAAACATGCCACCCAGATAGTCCAAGAAGAGTGGCATAAGGAAAATTTGAAAACAACTAGGTAAATAAGCCCTAGCACTCAAGCAAGTTAGTCATGGTCATTTTAGCTAATAAACTTATTATAGCCCTTTGGTTCACTAACTCACTTTTCTACTCATTTCTTGCGCTCTTTCACCTTCAGTAGTCTAGTAAAAGGTGGCCCTTAGGGATTCAGACTGCTCTACCCTGCCCACAGGTTTGGCCACCCCAGACTTCTATTTCCCTCCTAGAGTCCCCTTTGGCTCAGTTCTTTTACTGAGTATCTTCAAACCCAAAAACACAAACAGTGGACCTTAAAAAATCTCATCTATTATGCCAGACCTGGATCCATAAAAGAATCTTGCCAACTAGTAAGAAAAAAACAGATGGCTGCTGTTAACCACCTCCTCTTCAAAAGTAGATACAATGATCTCTCTGGTTACCTGGTTTTAGTTGAAACACCCTAAACCCCCAAGCCAACAAGACCCCCTTGACCTGATCTAAACCCCTTCAGAGATTCACTGAGAATAAAAAATCTTCTTAATTGGTGGAATAATCCCCCCAGGTTACAGCCCTCCACCAAAAACCTGCAGGTAAAGTGATCATAGCTAAGTACTCAAAATAGCCTGATTTCTGGATCTGCTCTTTCTGCTATTATGAAGTTCTCATTATTTACACTCAAATTTTTTATTATTTATTGCTATCAAACACTTCAGAAGCCACACTTTCACTCATCTACCTGGGGTTCTCTTTAGGTCTTATTTCATCTTTGAACTAATTCACTAGTATTAAGATTAGTAGTATTTAAATCAGATTATCTTGTTTTTTGCTTTCTGCAGGTTTGAACCCAGGACTCTACACTATTGAAGTTTAGTGAATTTTCAATATTTACCTTGTTTTTCTTCTTTTTTCTCCTGCTCTTGGACCTTTGAATTGGGGTTCCCTCCTCTCTTCTGGTTTTTGCTTGCTGGTGATGCACATAATCATCAAACCTGCTTTTGTCCCTCTGTTATTTGAAGGCTAACTTCTTTAAGTTAGACCTTATTTTCTTTACTGTATCCCATAAGGGATAGTGTTTTCAATAATAGATTTTCACTTTTATTTCCACAAAGCAAGATTTAACTACCTTGGGTTAAGCATCTACTCCTGGCACACCACCTCATTTTTCCAGGAAATATTAGATACCTTGAGCTTTTAATCTTAACTCTAAATTAAGACTGTTTGACTTGCACCCAAAACAGTAATTGTTAGGTTTTAAGCTTACTTTTAGTTGATGATTTTTCTTTTATCTTAAATCTTGCAGCTGCTTTGCTCATCACTTCACACAATAGTTCATTTTGGTTCCTTTTACCACCAATTGAGAAATTTCTATAATACTGTAAATTCAGAACCTGAACGTAAAAATGCGGGATTGTCAAATCCTTGGTCCAAAATTCAAATCACTTTTGTGGATGGCCTTTTTTAATTAAATTGATTTTTTTGAGTATTTATTTGAATATTTGAAAATGCAGGAACTCATAGACACTTTGCAAAGCTCAAGTCAAACTGCATATTTCCAATAGACAAGATGAATTAACTGGAATCAGATTTGAAGCGTTCAAATCCATCAGCCATTTTCATTAAGTTTACTATGTTTTTTGAAATTGCAGGATTGTCAAATCCAAGAACCAAATTTCAAATCACTTTTGAATGCCACTAGTAAACTCAGATATTAATTGAAGAGACTGGAATCCAAATTTAATGTACACTAAGCACACTAGGAAACACCAACCCAAATAAAGAAGCTCCACTCTGTATAAAATCAAACTAAAAATTCAATCTCAATAACCATAATTAGACATAAAAATTGATTAAACCTTAAAATCATCCAAACCCAGAAAGTATACAATATTATTCACTTCAAATCACTGATATAGAAACTCTGCTACTATTCAGAGCTAAATCAAGAGAAAACAACTACCCACAACTAAACCAATAACTCCAAATAAATACATATTTAATCTAAAATATATTTTTATTTTATTTTTATGGACCGTCAATTGCATTCTCAACCCGCTCCTGCACCAGCCCGCGGGGCAGCCCGTCCATGAGGGCGTCCCAGAGGGTCCAAGAACAGACCCAGAACCCAACTTGAGGGAAGTCATGCTGATACACAGGCCTCCCAAGATGTCAGCGCCAGCCAACCACCTCCCGCATCCCAAGTCAGAACTACCAGCTTGAATCCCAGGCAGAAGCCACTTTCAAGGCCTGCCACAAAAGTCTCCTACACCAGGGTCACCAGGAATAATGAGATTACTTACACCTTCACCGTTTCCCAGTTGTCACCTGGCCCTGCACTCTTGATCCAAGAGTTGCTACTTCCTGCCCCCGCGTCTTTGACACCACCTACAAGCCATTAGCAGCCACTATTGAGCCATCTTCATCTATTGTGTATTCAACCATTGACGGCGCCACTGCAAGCAAGTGTGATCTCACCTTCTACACAAAGATTCCTGTCCCCTGTGTCAAGCCTGGTAGCCAGGATGCCGTGGTACCTGCCAAGGGCCGGCATCAGTTGACGGATAGTGAGCGTGAAGCTCTCCTCAACTGCTTGAACAGCAGAATGGCAGTTTGGGATATTGCATCCCAATTTGGTGTCACAGCCAGATACATTGCCGACATCAACACTAAGTATGGCAACACAGGGTGAATTGCCAAATCCACCAAGGCTAAGCGGCAGCCCAAACTCCTTCAGCCGTTCATATTGATGCAATCAAGCAGTGGGTAGCCAAGGATTGCCACCTGGACACACTTGCTGTCCAATCAATGCTTGCCACAGAGTTTGGGCTTTCTGTTTCTAAAACCCTTGTCTACAAAAAAATGGTTGATTTGGGCTTCTCGTGGAAGGTGCTCAGAGTTTCTCCGTACAATAGGAACAGTGAAAAGACCATTGAGGATCAACACATTTATGCCGAGACATATCTGGCACTAGAGGAGACTGGGAATGTCCAGTTCTTCTATATCAACAAATTGTTGTTTTCCTCCTCACTCAGGTCTAGGCATGGGTAGGTTGAGAAGGGGTCCAAGGACAGCATAGCCCATTGTGCAGCTGTTTGTTCCCTGACCTATTCCATGGTTGCTCTTCTAGGTCCTTGCGGGTTGGATCAGTATCAGATGATTAAAGGCTCCCATAACAGCAGGACCTTTCTCAATTTTCTCCAGGCTGTCAAGGAGTACCTGCGGATAAATTACAGCAGCACAACCAATCTTTGTTGTGCTTGATAATGTCAGGCTCCATAAAGTGGATCTGGTTATGTCTGAATTCCCCCCCATCAACAAAAACAACTCCACCTCCAGCCACCAACTTACTGATTATCCAATGAGACTTCTCTTCCTCCTGCCATATTCCTCATTCCTGAATCCAATCAAGAAGGTGTTTGGTTGGATCAAGAATAAGGTGAAACAAGGCCTTCCTCAGGACACTAAGGATCTATTCAATATTCTTGAGGTCAGCCAATTTGCAATGCCACCCAATGTGGTGGCAGCTTTTTACAAGCACTCAGAATCCTTCCTCCCTAAAGCCATGGCCTCCGAGCCAATCAAATAAATGGGCGCTCTGGGTTTTATTTTTTATTTTTATTTATTTTGTTTTTATTAGGACTCAAAAATTATTATTTATATATAATAATGTGACATTTGAATGTATTATAGACATTTAAGAATACGTAGAAAAGGTAAGTAAAATTAACTATATTAGATATAGAGACACATATTTTTATTATAATGCACTGAATATTATATTGACTGCTGCGCTAACAAATGAATAAATTAAAAAAGATAGAAATAGAATTATTTTATTTAAATAATTGTGAATTGTTGATGGTACTTTGGCTTTTTTAAGCCACAAATTAGACCTTGCATGTCATCATCTGATTCTTGTTATTTTAGTGCCACTATAGCCACACGACACAACCACCAATGATTTTTATGTATTGCTTACTAATTAGTACTTAGGACGCAGGTCAAGTATATCAAATATGTTTAGCAAATCACATTACAAGGGAAAGGGAATTCGAGTTCTAAACAATCATTTGTTTAGAACAATAGTGGAGCGGGCCGCATGGTGCAGATAAATTCAATTCTTGATGTTTATCTATGTGATAAATAAACCTGTATTCAACGAGCTAATAAATAAAAACATTTTTAACTTATTTTTAATATTTGATGTGGTTGCAACTTTAACTAATGTCTTGTAATATATTTAGATATATTAATATTATAATTTATTTACTAAAAGTTAAAATAAAAAAAAATATTAAAAGAAAAATTATAATTATAAATCATAAAAGTTAAATATTAAAGTTTAAACATTTGAAATTTAACTATTTTTATTAAATTGTGATTTATTCTAGTATTGAAATATTTGATATTAAAAATTTTAATATTGTAATATGTATTATTAAAATTTTAATATTAAATTTTAGATACTAAATATTTTTAATATTTAAATATGTAATATTAAAATTTTTATAGTACATATTTCAGTATTAAAAAATTTAGTATTAAAATATAAAAAATTAAAAAAAATTAATTTGCAAGGGGAAAATATTTATTGGGGGGATGCTAATTGCAAAGAGAAAGTGATTATTCCAGGGAATTATACCCCAAAATTAAATTTTCAGCTAATGCATCTAATTGGATCCACGTACTCTTCTGTACGTGGTGGACAACCCTGGATGTGATTGCTAGAGGGGTGGCGCCCTGTACTCTGGTGGTTGCTGATTGTTTGATAAAAGGCAAGCAGGTGAGCAAATCAACTAGTAGGTTTTTTGGGGGGCATGTAGTACCCGTATAGCATTGCCAATGCAAATGAGTCATAGAGGACGTGCTCAACTGTCCTTTATCCCCGTGGTGTTTTCTGGCAGTCAAGGGCTACGCAGCAAATGTCCATTTGAATAGGTACATCCTCCAACTTTTTGACATTGGTTTTTAATATGCAGTGGAGGAGGATTCCCAGGTATACCGCGACATGAATTCTTTGCAAGGTATACTTTTCCAAGAACATGCATAATTTTTTGAATGTTTGCACTAACCTATTAATATAGGACATTTGGTTGAACTTGAAGAGGGTTACAGGGGGCGCCTGACTTAAATCAGCCTCCCAGGCCTCAGCAAATGAAATAAATAAAGGTTTAAAATTATTCACAAGGACTGCATCCCTGACTTTATTTGATAGTGCCTTAAAAACTTCATTAAAAATTGCAGATTTCAAATATTCATTTCCAATTTTAAAGTCAGTTTTTATTAAATTATTTTCATATTTGTTGATATTAGTGAAGGGGAATCATTGAATGCTTTCATATATGTATTCATCAAAGTTCAGTTTGATATCCCCGCAAATTTCATTCATTTCTTTGATTTTGATAGTTGATCCTAGCTTGTATGCTTCCCTTATCCATGGTGACCACCCCGCAGGTGGTGAATATTCCCTATTTTGAGCTTCAATATTAAAAAATTATTCATATTCTGTTGAATTATTTTATTTATTTGGTTTTTATTTATTTTCTTTACAGGGGCCACCAGTGACTGGTAACCCCCGTAAAACCAACTCGGTGTATAAGCCGCCACTTCTGCAACCTCATTCCCATTCCTGGTGATGACTAAAATAAATATAAGTAAAACATAAACAGACTTACGAATTGTTTCCCCTGTGGCCCCCTCAGCCACAGGCGCCACTTCAGCAAACTTCATGAGTGTTGGCTGCTCTTCATTAATTTTCCTGGGCTTAATTTTTCTTATATTTCTTGCTACTTGTGCTTCTTCTTGGTTTTCATTTGATAAAGCTTCTGTATTTCTTGAAGCACTTCTGCTTCTTGCTTGTGTTTCATTTTCATCTGTTTCCATTTGATTGGTTTCCTCTTCATTGGTGTTGATTTCCTTTTGAATTTCTGTTCCTTTAATTAGTTTGATCTTATTGTTTTCTTTGGCCCCCTGCCAGAACTTCCACAAATTGTAGGCCGTGTTGTTGAACTTTAGACTTGATAAAATTGTTCCCTGTAGATTAAGTAATTTTTTTTATTCTTTTCATCTATAATATTTCCCAATTTATCCAGAGCATCTTCTTTTGACCGGATCAGTGGATGGCCCTTGTTACCCAGCTTTCCTGTCACTATTTCCCTGATATTTCTTTCTATCTCAACAACCTTTTGCAGGTGTGCTTCTAATTTGTTGATCAAGTTATAGATTGTTGACATATTGTTTGAATTCCATCAAAAAACTGGTTTTTATAGTACTATTTTCAATGCATACATATTTTTCATCATCATTAATAAATTAAAGACAATAAACATAAATATTGGATTAGAATATTGCAATTAGACATCAACCTTGATATTTTGATATTATGTGCATAACTCAATGTATTTTGCTTAATAAAATCCACTGTAAACTAGGTCTTTTTCATTAAAATTTAAAATTGACTGTGTTTATATTAGGGCCATTAACGCTTAGTGCAAATATTGATACATAGTGCATTTTACAGCCTGTATATTTACCTATTGGTAATACTTCTGTAAACTTTTCAGTCGGATTTTATGAGGTAATGATAATGTAATGTGTTAATAAATTACAGTTTACTGTCATTAATTGGTTGATTTTCTTTGCTGTGGCAATTATGCATTTTCTGATATTTACGCACTAGTATCCAATTGGTTGGCTTCACATCTAATTTCACAGGTGATAGAAAAACAAGCCGCCACCCCAAGACTGGATGTGGTCAGGGTGGCGGCTTGTTTTCCTATTGCCTGTGTGATTGGATGTGAAGCCAACCAATTGAATACTAGTGCGTAAATATCAGAAAATGCATAATTTCCACAGCAAAGAAAATCAACCAATTAATGACAGTAAACTTTAATTTATTAACACATTGCATTATTATTACCTCGTAAAATCTGACTGAAAAGTTTACAGAAGTATTACCAATAGGTAAATATACAGGCTGTAAAATGCACTATGTATCAATATTTTTACTAAGTGTCAATGGCCCTAATATAAACACAGTCAATTTATTTTAAATTGTAATGAAAAAGACCTAGTTTACAGTGGATTTTATTAAACAAAATACATTGAGTTATGCACATAATATCAAAATATCAAGAATTGACGTCTAATTGCATTATTCTAATCCAATATTTAGTTTATTGTCTTTAATTTATTAATGATGATAAAAAATATGTATGCTCATAATTTTAAGCTATTTTTAAAATGTACAACATTGTATTAATCATGGGAAATGTTGATAATGTAAAAAGAAAGTATTATTAATTATGAATTGAAAGAGAGATATCAATTTTAATAAGTTATCACAAAGAAAAGATTTATTTACTAATCAAAGGATGGGAAGGGGAGGGAATGGGCGGAATGAACGTCACCTTCATCTGCACCTGTGAGAGGGGCAGCATCAGAGATAGTGGGGAGGGAATGGGTGGTGGTTTGGGAGTCAGGATTGGAAGGCAGGTGGCTTGATGGGCAACAGTGGCAAAATTGACTGTAGGGATATAAAAGTGAGAATTCAAAAGTGAGAATCTAAAAGTGGCCATATTGACACTTTTAAAATTTTAAAACTAAATTAAAACAGCTCATCTGGAATTAAAATTTATTATGGTCATATAAAATACTTTTTATTCATTCTCTCAACTAAAAAAGTCAAGAAAAAGTAATTACTTTATTATAAAAAGCCATTTTGAAAATTTAAAAAGTGTCAACATGGCCACTTTTAGATTCTCACTTATGAATTCTCACTTTTACATCCCTACAGTCAATTTTGCCACTGTTGCTGCTTGATGGGGGGTTGGGGAGGCAGGGTTTGTTGACTGGGAAGGGGCAGCAAGAGCTGATTGCTTCAATTGCTCTAATTCTTCTTCTGTCACATATACTGGCTTGACAAAACAGATGGACTGGCGTGGGGGGAGACAGGGGTCCTTTATGGACTTATCACTATCACTTGCATAGAAGATGATGAGATCAAATAAGTCCTGGACAGACACGGAAGGGAAAAGCTCATACCCCTTATCAATTTGGGTTCATAGTTTGTTGTAGGTGGCAGGCTTTAAGCGCCTGAGGGCGGAACCAAAATTGTAGAGACATACATCTGCAAGATGCATGTCCGCGTAGTTGATGGGGTAGGACCAGCAGGTATGCCCCGCAGTCCTGATTTCTTGGGTAGCCCATTCCCGCTGCTCCATCTCCGCACTCAGTACAACTGTGTGCACAGTGTTTTGTGTGGCCCACTCATCCAGCATGGCCTTGAGCTCCATCTGCTAGGCATATCCATCTGCGGTGTTCAATATTGCCAAGTAATAATTAATGCCCAATGAGGAAACTGCCAATAAAACCCTGACAAACCAATACAATATTGGGCCACGCTTGTACACGTCAGACTGGATATGCTTCTCTCCAAAGTCTTGGATACTTGCAGATATCTTAGCATACAACAGGAAGATTACGTCATTATGGGACCTCATTGCCCTTCCTTTGATAAAATTAATAATAGTTGAATTGTAGGAGTCAATGTCCATCAAACTGGGGCCACTGAGAACTTGATTGGACAAGATTCTAGCAGCAACCACAACTCTGTGCATCCACAAATTCACCATTCTTTTGTGGTGAAGATGCCGTGGAGTCCCAACTGGAGACGTACCTGGACCAAGGGCATCTGCGGGTCACATTCCATAATGGCCATCATAAGGGGATGGGCTGTGTCATCTTTGGTCAAAGTATGGGCACCAGTTGAGGTCTTCTTGGTAGGGGGGCCACAGTTGGCGTGGGCTTGCAGGGTTGCAGCCACAGTAGACTTTGCAAACCCCATTGCAGCTGCAATTTCCCTGAGGGACATAAGCTTTCCTTGCTTTTCAACCATTTTAAGAACAATCTCTGGAGTGATTAGTTTTCTTCTGCATCTTGCAAGCTGATTGGCTAGGAGAGAGATATGTCCATCTTGTGAACTGATCAATGCCATCTGATTGGCTGTTTTGGGGTCCTGGGCTCTCTGGGTGACCCCATGGCTAAAATGGCTGGTTCCGGATTCCATTGCTGATAAGGGATTTGGGTTAGCAGCTGCCTGTGCATGATGGGCAAACAGGGCCATGCTTGAGGACGCAGGAGAAAGAACAGACTCCTGGGTAGTGCTTGCAGAGGGGCCTACAAGTTGGGAGTGGCCATAGACAGAGGCTTCACCGTTAAGAGACCCAGTGTAGCCCTGCATAATTTTGTCAAGGCCAGGGAACAGCTTGTTGACTTGGTTGTTTTTGAAAGAAGACATAATAAATTTTTATTAAAAAATTTTAAACTCAAAAAGAGACATGTATATTTTAGTCAATTTTATTGTTAAGTATGTTAAGTTGGTGAATATTACGCTCAAAATTTTAGCCATCCTAAATTGGAATAGGGCAATTTTTGAGAATGCCTATGATTCCTAAAAGAATCAGCACAAATCCACTCTAGATTCTTTGGTATCCTTTTTGAGACACCCATAAATTATATTTATTTCAAATTCCTTGCAATTATGATTTGAAACTTGGTTCTTGGATTTGACAATCCCGCAATTTCAGATTCGTTAAGTTTTACATGATGTCTATGATTTGTTTGAAATACAGGAAATCTCAAATTGTACATTAGAATCCCGCATTTCTGATTCATGTATCCCACATTTGTTTGTTGGGTTTTGTCTTTTGTTTTTTGAGTTATCTGCTCAAGAGATTCAAAATTTGCCAATTTAAATAAACCAAAAAAAGTCAAATTAAATGGTTAATTTTATTAAATATTTTACTTTTCATTCAGCTGAGTTGCCCGCAAAAGTGATTCAAAATTTGGACCAAGGATTTGACAATCCCGCATTTTTACGTTCAGGTTCTGAATTTACAGTAGTACTCAGGCTTTGAGGGTTAATTGTTTTAACCTCACAGTTGATGCAGACCAGTAACCAGATTTAGAAGCCAGCTTTTTATAACAGTTGTCTATTGGGAAGGCTGGCCTTTACTTCATTTTCATAGGGGTGATTAATTGTCTTGGCCCTCACTTTACTTCTTAGAAATTGTTGGGTGCCTTGATAAAGCTAAGTTTGCAGACTTCATCAGCCTTTAAAAGTTAATAACCATAATCCTATTGGGATTGAAGGAACTAGTTTGTACTCATCTATCAAAAACTTCCAAACTTGCACCCAAGAGTAAGAATCTTCTCATTAAGCTGCTTAGTCAACCAAGAAGGTAGTATCCTGTTAGATACAAGAGCAGGTAGAGAGAAGCACTAGGAAAAACTAAAGGAGGCTCTTGTGCAGGACCAGATGAAGAGGAACAACCATAACTGAACTTACACCCCCAATTACTAATGTTGTAATTGGACCAACCATTAGCCAAGGCCTTGTATGAGTACTGCTCATCTGAGGGGGAGCTGTGTCAATCTGGTCCAGTCTTGATGTTCTAGCTAGAGCTGACAAAGAGACAGAGAAGAAGCCAAACAACAAGCCTCAGGGAGCTGACCTTCATACTGAAGGCAACTTGAGCATTGGCAAAGGCTGGAAT